>OY720444.1:43170191-43754158 GCA_963082915.1 Dolichopus griseipennis | reverse complement strand
GGGCAAAAACCAACGCGAATATTTCCTCAGCAGTTTTCAGCCATACAAAAAGATATTTTTGATAGCAATTAAATGCTTCAGAAGCAATTAAATGCTTCAGAAGAGGAAATATCAAATATATTAGAAATGAATTGGAATACATTTGACCAATGGAAAACTAAAGCATTTAAAGTTTGGATTGGAAATCTGCCAGCGGAAATAGAAAACTGGATGCATGGTTGTTGAAGTTGCCCAACATATTTTAAAAAATTTATATGCGAGCATATCATAGGTTTAGCTATTAGACTGAAATATGTTAAACCTCCCCCAGCAGCTAAACAAGTTCCCATAGGGCAGAAACGGGCAAGAGGAAGGCAAAAGTTAGCAACCCGTACTCTTTTAATTGAATAAGAATAAAAATTTAATATTTTGTTGTTTTTTTTATGTATGTATGTACATATTACTTAAATAATCTTTTTTTGTGTAAGAAAAATTTTAAATTAAAAAAAAATACTGCTTTGTTTTTTAATTATACTGATTAAAAAAAAATAATTTACTTACCAATAAATAAAACTATCCTGACCAAATATACAAAATTTTACTGACCGTTAATTATCTATACTGACCAAAATATTATTTTATACTGATAATTTATTTAAAAAAATACTGACCAAATATATAGTAGTCATTAATTAATAACCTGGCTTTAATGGTAATGGTACTACTTGTAATTCTTCTAACTTACAAGTAGTTCCCCATAACAAGTTCACATTTGTTTCTCGTTTACATCCGAATACAGATCCTTTTTATATATACCGCCACTTATCTAACCTGACCAATATTAATTGTATTTCGATCTTTTAGATAGCACGCTATCCGGTCCTACTCTTTCAAAATAAGTATTCCGGATAACTTACTTCAATGGATAATAAATCACAATAGCTGGCTCTTTGGAATACTAATTAAAGAATTCGAAACCGTAAAAAAATACTACTCAAATCAAAAAACCTGAAAATCTCTCGATCTTATACCAAAACGTGAGAGGACTTCGTACTAAAACGCACTCTGCGTTTTTAAAATCTATGACTTTTCCTCACGACATTCTAGCTTTGTCGGAAACTTGGCTTCACTCCAATGTGAGGAACTATTTTCAGATAGAAATATTTTAATTAAAACTTTAAAAATGGTTCAAGAGTATTCTGTTCCTAATATTGGGAATAATAGGCATGGTGATTAAGATAACTCCCACACTCTTCCAAAGATCTTCGAAATTTTAATTTGGTTATATCAGATATATCGCAAAACTTAAATATTTACATGAATTCAGGTAGAACGAATTGCAGATGTGAACGGAAATTTGATACAACCGTTTTCTTCCATGTTTTCATTATTTCGCCGAAATTAGGGATGAATTGGAGTGGTGGTTCTGGTATCTCACACACTCCTCTCAATACCTACTAGTACGAAATTTATACATATAAAAACTTTAAATTTGGTACAAGAGCGGTTTGTTTGATCATGTTCCTAGCATTGATGATTATTTAGAATGGTTATTTGGGTACCATCTCCCAAGGTATTATAAGTATATCTTTTTAAATTAATAACGATAGAAACCTGAAATTTAGTTCTGTAGTGTTATGTTCCATTTCTTTTATATTTCTGGAATAAGGTAATGATTCGTATTACTGCATGTCAAATCATGTATAAATGTGTTATGTCCTGTTTTCAATATACCCCACCCTACACTGAAAAGTTGAGAAATTATTGAAAAAGTTTCTTTTATATTTCTGCAATAATGTAATGATTCGTATTACTGCATGTCAAATCATGTAGAAATGTGTTATGTACTGTTTTCAATATACCCCACCCTACACTGAAAAGTTGAGAAATTATTGAAAAAACAAATTTATATTATTCATATGTTTATACCCGTATGACTATATAGTCAAAGGGTATAATAAATTTGCCATTACGTTTGTGACGCAGAGAAGGAGGGGGGGTAGATATAGACTCAAGTGTATGGATCGGATCAGAATCGAAAAATAAATCGATTTAGCTATGTATGTCCGTCCGTCCGTCCGCACGATAACTCAAAAACTAAAGGAGCTAGGGTCTTGAAATTTTCCCAAATTCGTTTTTTTGCAATAGCCGTCATCGCTATTTAAATCCAGCCATTTTGGTCCATGGGTTCGGATAGCTGCCATACAACTTCCTTTTTTATATGAGTATTACTCTGTACCTATTACAGCTACGTGCCTGAAATTTTGGCAAAAACAGTTTAGTTTTATGGCCAAAGTTTCTGCAAAATTTGGTTGGTCTACTGCAGAGGGTTCGAGTAGCTGCCATACAACCCTTTCTTTTATATGAGCTTTATACTAAACTTAATAAAGCTGTATGTTTTAAATTTTGCCAAAAGTAATTAACCAGATGATATAATGTATATGTTACGGTCATACGGGTATCCCAGAGTTGACACAGTCTACTCTACTACACTCTTCCTCGTTTTTATACCCGTATGACTATATAGTCAAAGGGTATAATAAATTTGCCATTACGTTTGTGACGCAGAGAAGGAGGGGGGGTAGATATAGACTCAAGTGTATGGATCGGATCAGAATCAAAAAAAAAATCGATTTAGCTATGTATGTCCGTCCGTCCGTCCGTCCGTTTGTCCGTCCGTCCGTCTGTCCGTCCGTCTGTCCGTCCGTCCGCACGATAACTCAAAAACTAAAGGAGCTAGGATCTTGAAATTTTCGCAAATTCGTTTTTTTTGCAATAGCCGTCATCGCTATTTAAATCCAGCCATTTTGGTCCATGGGTTCGGGTAGCTGCCATACAACTTCCTTTTTTATATGAGTATTTCTCTTTACCTATTACAGCTACGTGTCTGAAATTTTGGCAAAAGTAGTTTAGTTTTATGGCCAAAGTTTCTGCAAAATTTGGTTGGTCTACTGCAAAGGGTTCGAGTAGCTGCCATACAACTTCTTATTTTATATGAGCATTACTCTATACCTATTGAAGTTGGGTGTCTGAAATTTTGCCAAAAATAGTTTAGTGTAATGGCCAAAGATACTGCAAAATTTGGTTGCTCTACTGCCAAGAGTTCGAGTAGCTGCCATACAACTCCTTCTTTTATAAGAGCATTACACTACACCTAATAAATCTGATATGTTTGAAATTTTGCCAAAAGTAATTAATGTTTATAATAATAATGATATAATGTTTATATAACGGTCATACGGGTATCCCAGAGTTGACACAGTCTACTCTACTACACTCTTCCTCGTTTTTAATATAATAAAAAACATACACAAAACCCAAGAGATAAAATTTTTTTGTTTTTTGTATTCTGTTTTGTTTTTGTGTTTTATAATATTATTACGATAGACATCTATGAAATATGTTGTTCGTTTTTTTAAGGTTTTATAATAGAAAAATTGGAAAAAAATATGTAGTTATTGGTGTATATAGCTAATATATATAGTAAGATGAATCATACTAAATTATAATTATTGATCATGATTATAGATATGTAGATACCATGACATTTGAATTTTGTAAACAAACAAAACAAAAATTTTATATTGTGCTTTGATGTATGAATTTGTATTTAAAATTAATAACAATTGGTTAAAATTTTATCATTTATTATAAATTTACTATTATTAAAATGATTGTTCGTAATTGCTATTATAATTAAAATTTTTTGCTTCGAATGGTAAACCAGTGAAAAATGATTGGAAAATATTTAGCCAGTACTTCTCTATTTGTCTGCCGCAATTGATATTTGTCTTTATATATTTGTAAAATACAACTTGTTAAGGGCATAACTTTTTTTGCGTGCCTGTCTTCTTTAATAGCAATAGCAAATGATCAAATTTTATTTAAGGACAGGAGTAGATAAAGAACTAATTATTCTAGTTGTTATTTAATTATAACAACTAGAATAATTAGTTCGGTTTTGTAATAAAACGCATAATTATTCAATTAATTATTTTACAACAACATTTTATTTTTCTATTAATACAATAAATATTTCATTATGTAATTTATTTTACCATTGTTATTATATTTATCTTTTACGTTTTCAAATAACCGTACTGCTCTTTAAAAAAATAATTTTTTCTTACTTGTTAAACCTAAATTTTGAATAAAATATAACGATGTTAAAAAACATTTATTACACTTTCAGATATGAACCATCTACTTATGCAGATAAAAGATAATGCAATCTAATTATGATAATATATGTATCTGTTCGGTGTATATTCGGTGTATCGCTAGCATTTCTGGTAAATGTACATATCTACGCTTAGCAATATTGTGTATAAACTGGCTTATTTAAAAAGTTGTATATGTTTTTTAAAATTATTGAAGGCTTTGATTTAGACATAATATGATGTTTTCGCACAAAAAAAAATATTACAATAAAAATTAATTTAATGTTATTGTTGAATGAATAAATATTTTGCAATTATTGAAAGAAATTGAATTCGCAAGTAATACGTTTTCGAAAAATGGAAAAAAAAATTATTAAAAGAACATTTTCGAAATTTAACTGAAAATGAAAACCAAATCAAATATGATAACAAAATTTTTATAATTTAATTGAAATCCAAAAAATAATGTGGAAGAACTTATTAAAATGAGCTAGCAAAATGATTCAGATAAATTGATTCAGTAAAATTAGCCATAAAACAATATACATATCTAAAAAAATTTAATTTTATAACTCTGGTCAAGATTACTTACGACTCTTATGAAATAATAATGATAAAGTCAATGCTTTGCAGAAAAAGTGTACGTAATCGAATTGTATATAATTTGATTTAAATAATTTAGTGAATTAAAATGATAATTATTGATTATTAATGAAAACGATACTAAATGTAATTATAAAAAATTTAAATATTTGGAATAGTGATATTTAGTCATATTTAAATGGTTTAAAAAAATATATGTCTGATATATACTTATATATGAATAGGAAAATTGCGAAATATTGGTCAGAGGCAGTTTTAAGCACGATTTACATTTTAACCAAAAAAAGAAGTTAAAACGAGACAAAAAATACAAAAATTAGTAAGTTTGTCACGTACAGAGAAGATTTAAAAGATGTCAATGTTCATTTTGTTGGTCTTTTTTTACAAATCCATCAAAAATTTTGATCTCACTCCATCTTTCCCATTTTGTCTATTGTTCACTCTTTCTAGCTTAGTTTTCAAAATGTTGATGCTTTTTTTATTGTTCATAGTGTAAATCATGTTTTTTTGTTTACAAGTTTATTTAAATAGCAATTATTTTCAGAAAGAGACCTTAATACCTTCTAATTGAAAATTGAAAGACCGTAATACCTTCTAATTGAAAATAAATTAATTAATAATTCACTTACTTAATTATTATATAATTTATATTAAAGAAATAGTAGCCTTTTTGCACTACATAAATATTTTTTGATAATAATTTTCAATTATTATTTAATATAAATTAAAAAAATTAATATTTAATTATAATTTTGTATTTTTTTTAACTGTAATTTTTTAAAACACAAGACTTTGTACGTCAATACAAATGCATTTCGTATTTTGTTTGGAAATGTATTTTTCGTATGTTTGATAGTACTGTTTTTCTTTCTTATTTCGAAAATCGCTTTAGAGACACTTATTATTCTTATTTAGCTTCTTTGTGATGTCAAATTGATTGTTAACAAAATATATTAATATTTTTCTATATATCTAAATAGTTCGTTTTTTTTAAAATTAAAAAAAAAACTTTTAATTATTTGTGTTTAACAAAAATTATCCTTTAAAAAAAATATGCGTCACGTCAATACGACGCAAACATTTTTGGTGCCGTCAAAAATACGAAAATGAAATTTCCAAGCAATATACAAAATAATTTCGTATAGACGTAACAAAGGCAAAAGCAAATATTTTATTATATAGGATTTTCAAATTAAAAGTAACCTTTTTCAAAAATAATGAAACATTTTACAATAAAATGAAACCTCCTGTGCGAAGATATCATACATTTGCAAAATGTTTCTTTTTCAAAAATAATGAAACATTTTTCAATAAAATGAAACCTACTGTCCGAAGGTTTCATATATATGCAAAAGGTTTCATTTAATTTGAAAATGCTATTAATAAAAAAAATATATATGTAAACATTGGATACATCTCTTAATCATAAATAACCGGTTTACAGAAAACCAATAAATTATATTAATTATATAAAACGAATTGAATTTACAAATTTACTTTTCAATTACCAAACTGCACATATAATTTTAATGTGATTCCTATTTTTATGTAACAATAAATTATTATATTTCTCAAAATTTAAGTTAAAAAGTAAAGTCTAATAAAAAACTTAAATCATTAGACGTTAAATAGACTAGAGAACAGCGTTACAAATAATTATTCTAAGATTTAGAATGACTTAAATTAAAAAACAAATAATATTTTAATAAATTAAAACTTTCTTATTTTAATAAATTAAAAGTTATTTTAAAACAAAATTTCCTATATATAATCATCTGTTTTATATTTTGAATTTGTGCACGTTTAATAAACTTAAGTTTCGTTCATTAAGATTATATACATACGAATGAGTAAATAAGAAAAACTGTAAAATAAAGAAAATCATTTTATTAAATATATTATTGTATTTGGGTAGACGTTCGAAATACCTTTTTTATTTAGAAAATTTAAAATGTATTAATTTCATATTTTCTATTGTGAGTTACGAAATTTTATTAAATATTTTGAATGCGGTGAAAAACATAATAAAAGTTTCTTTAACATCTTTAAATGTTTAGCCTTTTTTATATCATAGACATAAAACAAATATTGTCTACGTTTTTGATTTGACTAATGCATTAAATTTAATTATACTACATATTAGATACAGCTTGATATTCTTTTTTGCATTTCGTTTTCCAAGAGATTTTTATGAATATTAATAATGGTTTGAAATAAAAAATTTACAACCATCCACCTTTGCGACCGAAAAATAATGAACTTATAGATCCAACAAAAGCTTGTGTCATAGACAACGAAGTTGGAATTTGTGATGTATTTTCATTGGCCATTGTACTACTTAAATTTTTTATGTCATTTTCATTGTTTTTTAAAGTTCCAGTCGGAATAAGTCTTTCATGCTTCCCTGCATTTCCCCGCTGTTCTACTTTTCCTAAATCGGGTCGTACTCGATAAGCCACTGTGCCTAAATCTGATCGTTGTCCATTTTTTATGTTTCGTCTTGTTTTTTGCCGTTGGATTTGTTTATAATTAAAATCTTTACAAGATACTTTATCGACTATGTCATTTCTTTGTACAAGTGATGCTTGCAAATCAATGTTTTCAATATTCAATTCTTTCGATTCGGACATTATCAAAGATATCGTTTCAAAACTACTTTGTTGTTGATCAGTCGCGTTGACTTTGGTACTATTAGTTTCCTCAAAATTTGCGTTTAAACTCCTAAAATTATCGTCTGATAAACCTTTATTTAGTACTGCTCGAATTTGATTTCGGTCAAATTGCAAATCATCAACCATCCCATTAACAGCTTGCAAATTTTTAAGACTTGTGAGTTGTGCCATTGGACTTGCAGAACGACTTGCTATACCATTTGCTAGTTGGCTTACAGCACTTGGTTGAGAAGCTATAATATTTTCTAGACCGATACTTTCAACTTTTTCTAATAAACGTAAGGAACGTAGAGCTCGCTTTTCCAGACGAGATAACATAATTTTTTGTTGTTTATTTTGTAAATTGTTTCGAAGTGATTGCTGATGTGTTGTGCTTTCGAAATCTCCAATTAATTTTCGACGAATTAAATCTGCGCCTGTTGAAAGTAAACCAAATAAGGGCTCAGGAGAGATGGAACGTGTAGGTGATCCTTCTAAAATATAATAAAAAAACTAATCTGTAAAAAAAATAATATATTTTAACTTTAGTCATATTACCAGGACTATTACATGGTGTAATTGTTGGTGAAAAATTAGCTCCTGCAGGAGTATTTAAAGCACTTTGAGTGACAGCTTTTATACCTCTTTCGTTTAGCATTGAAGCTAATCCGGTGTTAAACGAAAATGTTGAACAGGAACTTCTTCGAGATAAACCTGCTTGTGGTGTTTGTGGACAACTAAATTTAAAACATTTGTTAAGCGTTTAAAAAACTTATTTAGATATACTTTACCTTGGTTGTCTGGAAGTTGATGTTGATGCCATTCTGGAACTTAATTGTGACTGCGATAAAAATGATAAATCATTTACAATTCCATCATCTGGGTGCATTACATGACTAATTGTACATGTGTAAGTAAATCCTGAATCTTGAAATTGTTTTCCAGGAGGCACTTCATCAACATCTTCTTCTACATCCGATAGTGAATATAGCTGTAAACCTAAATCTTCCAAACCTTTTCCGCCGCGAATTGTAACACCAGGTCTTTCGTCGAGTAAACCACTTAAAGTGGGTGTTGCTAATCTGGACCAATGACCGAGTGTTTGAGAACCTTCCATTGGTTTGATAATTTGCAATTTCTCTGGAAGACGCCATGAGATGCTGTTTTGACTGTGATTTCTCGTGTTTTTACTTTTTTCGGAAATATTTAAATCTGAAATATTAGATAATCGAGAAGAAGTAGTTGACATTATGCTATCTGGTGTATGTATGCCTATAGAAATACCAGTTAAAGGTATGTTTTGTTCATCGTAGTTATAAGTCCCAATTGGAGCATGAGAAAGCATTGCTCTGCGAGCTAAAACTTCAGCTGGAGTTAAACGTTTTAGGGCAGCTTCAAGATCTTTAGCTCCGGGAGCGCCAGGCACACCACTTGGTTGTGTTGGATATCCGTCATCTGATTGCGAGGCTAAACTTTCACATGACATGGTTTTTAGACCAATCGAAGAACTTTCATAACTTGGATATGTCGAAATAGAATAAGTAGAGGAAGGTCTGTGGTATGATCCTGCAGGATTACTATTATACCCAGTGTATGGCATTGTAGACATTTTTGGACCTGCACTGGAACTTAATGAAATTGTATTTAACTGGGACATACTATCTGAGTAGTTACCACTTTTCACAGCACATTGAACAGTTTCGAAAACTTTTTTATACATTGGTATTATTTGACTATTAATGCTCATATTCTGATGACTATTAATTCCTAAACAGTTTATTACATTTTCAATACCAATTCCAGAATCTAAACTATTTTCTGAATATATTGAGGACTCCAAAAGTTCTGAGTGCAACGAATCTAGTGGTGTTATTCCGACTAACCCATGAAAATACGATCCCTTTGCATGTGGTTGTTGTTTTTTTCGGTTTTTACGCATATATTCTTGTGCTTCTTGTAACAACGCTAAAACTTCTTGATATTTTTGTTTAAATTCGGCTAATTCAGAGGCAAGAAGATTTTGATTTTCTTTTGTTATACTTAATAGAGATAATTGTTCATCATTTTCATTTGTTATTTGATGTAATCGCATTTCAGCTTCTGCTAATCGGGCTGTTAAACTTATTATTTGTTCATGCTGCATTCGATTTTCTTCTTTTTGTCGTTCAAGTTCAAAACATAATACATCATAGTTTGAATTAGCATAAGTTAGTTGCGATGTTATATCTTCCATCAGCTTTTTTTCTTGTTCTTCAATTTCATCAGTTTTCTGTACCAATTGCGATGTTTCAAGTTTTAACGTTTTATTTTCATCTTGTAAAGATGTTATTTTTTTTTGCAGTAGTTCAAGTGTAATAGATTTTGATAAAGTTGGTGTTTCTACAAAGAGATATTTTTGTTAAATGCTTAAAATAATGGTTTTTTTTAAAAATTGACATTATAATAGTAAAGAAAATTATATTAGTTATAGAAATTTATTATATATAGAAAAATTGTAACACCGAAGTGGCCACAGTGAAGGTTTTAAGATTCATCACAGGACAAATGGACGAAGGTAACAGGAATATTCAGTGATATACAGAGAGCTTTGGACACATATTTGGTCACTGAGAAGATTATCAGATATGACAGTATCTTTATTAAACGAGCTTTATATTTTATTTTTAATTTGTTTTCAAATTTGTTGTTTCTTAAAAATAAATATTTTAAAACAAGTAAAGAAACCCTACATTTAATTGGTTCAAATTTAAATTTAAGTTCATAAGTTATTTTAAAAACATAAAAGCTTTTATTTGTACATAGCTAACCAAATAAATTTTATAATATCAAAATCATTTTTTTATTAATTTATCTATTCAAAAATATTAAAAATTCTTACGAATTTATCTATTTAAAAATATTAAAAATCAAAATAACATGAAATAAATTTATTTATAAAAAGCAATTACAAAATTCCTTACTTAAAACTTTTTATACAATTCAAAAAATTTTAAATATATACAGCAATTACTACTCTTCAGAATAGAATTGGTTAATTCTCATCTTTAATATTTATGATAAGGAATTTTGAGCACTATGTTAAAAATAAGTTATATATAAATAAATAACAGTTATAATTATTCTGTTATCTTTGATCCCAATTTTCACTAAAACTCTAAGTTATTCAAAAGAAATATTAATTTGTGATAATATATAACTATATAGGTTGTTTATATATTTTAGTGGTTTTTAATGTAAACTAAAAACATTAATGCTTTGGTTAGCTTTTTGTCACAAAATTTAGTAATTCAATTATCAAAATATTTAAAATAATTTAAATTTCTAGTATATGTACGTATTAGAAATATGCAATAAATGTATTTCTACAACACAATCACAAATTTAGACTATTTTTTGTAATTCATTTAAATATAAAAATATATTTTACATACATGCAGCAAGTACCTTTAAAAACAATTTAAACGCCACGCCATTTTTTAATTATATATTACATATGTTAATAATTCAATAAAATATCTGATATAGTAAAAGTTAAAAAAAAAGAAATTTAGTCGTTTATTAAAAAAATATTTTGTTTTTATTTTATAAAATATAATACATATGTTTTTTAAAATTCTTAGCCTTTTAAAAATATAAATTAAATAAGATCGGAAATATCAAAGAACCCTCGTGTGTAAAATTTAAAGTTTCTATCTTTATTAATTTCAAAGATAAGCTTTTTAATTTTGGGATTTCTTAGGAGGCTCCTGAACCACCACGTCTAAAATTCAGTTCATGAAGGAAATAGGAAAAACCACCGTTATACCAAATTTAAAGCTTCTATATTTATTTCAAGTTACTATCTTTATTAATTTCGAAAATATTTTTCGAATCTTTAAGATCTTCGGAACTGTAGGGATGGTCTCCGACCCACTACTGCAATTGGTCTTAAATTTAAAGCATAAAAAGGAAATAGGAAGAAACACTCTGATACCAAATTTGAAGGCTCTTTCTTCATTGGTTTCGGAATTATGCTCGTTTGACCTAAGTTTGATCATATAAAATCTCAGAAAAAAGTTCTTCTACGAAATTACTTTTTTTTGCAATACCCATGGTTAAAATTTCTTTACTCTATTTCAAACGGTGTAAATGTTTTTGTAAAGATACGGACGGACTGACCGACGGACCAGAGTGAAGCTATATAGGCACATTTTTACAAAATTTTTTGAAAATGTGCTAAAAATTGTCTAGATACAAGTTAAAAGAGAGGTGAAACTCTTCAACCTTCAATTATTAACCCACTTTTACCACCTATAACAAAAACGACATAACTACCTCTTGCTAGCAACGATTACACCATTCGCTCTTTCTAGGCTAAGAGATGATAAAGTTTATTACATGGTCAGATTATCTTTGTCATACTTGTTTGATGATAAATATAATAAGGTATTGGAAGGTAAGACACGAACAAATTTAAAAGTTTTAATTGTTAACGAAGAATTATATAAATTACTACTATTTCTAGAATTCTCTATGTACATATATGATTTATTTATGATAGTAGTGTTAAAGGCGTAGTGAGAATGTTAGAACACTTGCTCAAAATTATTGCGGGTACACCATCACGTCCTGAAAAAGTATTATCGCTACGTTTATTAAGATTACTGGAACTATTTATTCATTAAAATTAATGACACTAAGAGAAGTTTTTTGACAAGTGTTAATATAGGAGAAATAATTTGCATTAGGCGTAAAAGAAGAATTGCTATATAAAGTGCTAAAAAAACTCGCGAAAATATTTCGAAATATAATTTGGTTGCAATTAGGTTAATTTAATTATGATAAAGTATATCAGATGAAGTTTTAAATTATCAAACAATATGCCAAAATTGTTTTATTCATTAATATCTTTTGTATTGAAATATTTACATCCGGCATTATTTTGCTTATTTCTGAGGAATTTAAACTTCTTCAGAACAAATTCAGTAAAACCATCGAACATTATTTCATAGAACCTAATTGTCATTTGATTTAGGTCTCTATTATTAAATGTAGACGTGAAGTGATAGGTTTTCAAGAAATTTATTAGTCCGGGCAAATTGGTTTTATTGAAATTAAAACTATAAGAATCTGATGCACCCACTAAAGAATCAGGAATCAAAAAAGATTCTTTGCCATTTTCGTATTAGAAAGATTAAAATCTTCACTTAGAATTACTATTATTAGAATTATCATTAGAAAGAAAATTACAAAAAGTCAAATCTATTACCCGTAAAAGAGTAATATAAATATTTAAATTCGAAGAAGGTGACCTCTGACATTTTGATAATATGATAAATTTATCAAAATTGAAGGATCAATCAAAGATGTAGAGGTCTTATTTAAATTTTTTTTTAACATGAAAAAATTTATTAAAATAATCATTTGAAACCTGTAAGTGGTTGTAATAATTACTACTACAATTACTATGATATGCCTTTAAGCTTTCGAAAGTATACCTTTAGTTTCATGGAATTTAATATATAATTTACATAATTCTTTCTATTCAGTTGGTAAACCTTCGTTAACAATTAAAACTTTTAAATTTGTTCGGGTCTTACCTTATAATACCTTATTTTATTTATCATCAAACAAGTATGACAAATATAATCTGACCATGTTATAAACTTTATCATCTCTTAGCCTAGAAAGAATAAAAAATTTTACTCAATTTTGTTGATTTGAAATCATCCCAATATCGTATTTGGAATATTCCTAAAAAGTTGACGTATTTTTGGTATACTTAGTAAAATCAAATTGAGATTATTTCTTTGCTTTATTTTTATTTTGTTAGTATGTCAATCGATGTATGTACAATTGTTTATATTTCCTTATCAAGTTAGATGATTTCTTTTTTAAAAATTTTATTTAATATTTTTATTGTTGTTTTCTTAACTTGTAAGTCAATCGATGTATGTATGTACATCATTCATTCGAAATTCATTTGAAAAAATGAATGTGCGCTTAGCTACTCAAATCTTTAGTTATTCTGTTTCTGCTACAATCAAACCTCTCGTTTCGGCGAACAAATTTGTAGCTGGGAAGTCTTGTACTGCTTCAACGGCAGAATTTCTTTTAAAATTTAAGAATTTATTCGATTGCTTAAATAGCAAAAAGTAATATGATAGGAATCCATATCGTTCAGCATTGCAACAGAACAACCTTATCTTTAAAAACCTTTTGGAAATGAAAAATTATTATTACAATGTAAGGCCAAGCACATCTAAAAAAGTGTATTGAAACCTAACTTTAGGGGGGTTACGGAATTCAGTTCCGAAATATTTTAACAATATAAAAAAAAAATAAATGTTCTTATTTACTATTATTTCATTTAAAGCAGGATGTTCTCGAAAATTTATTTTCCTTAATTAGATTTAGAAATGGTTGTAGTAATAGTCCGTCAGTGTATGAATTTACCATTATATTAGCTAATAGTAATTATTAGGTTAATTAATTATACTTTTGAACACTCAAATTGTAAGACTCAAATAAATCACCAAAATATGCTACTTGGTTTAATACAAATGAAAAATGCTGTACACATAAGATAAGACTTTTAGAAATATTAATTAGTCTCTTATTGAAAAAGCTAGTGAAATGGTTAAAAGAAAAATTGTTGAAAAATTAAGATAAAAGCAGTTCAGATAAAAGTAAAAAGAAAGTTAATATTATTAATTAGTTTTCTATTTTCAATTCCCAAAAATTTGTTCGCATCACAGTTCTTACTTTATTTGTACAATTTACAGTAATTAAAATTATACATTTACATAATTTCTTTTCATGAACACGAGCAAATTGATGAAGCTGGTCTTCATATTTATGAATTTATATATTTCTTATAATACACATTCATGAATATTGTACATTATTATAATATTATTTTGTTTTGTTTATTATTACTTTATTTTATTTCAAATTTTATTTTGTTAATGAATTGTTTTTGTTTAAAAAGTTGTTGTTTTTGGTTATAATAATTTATTTTTTTATTAATTTTAATATTTTAAAAAAGTGCTACCTAAAGCGTTTTTATGCCGAGTGGAATATGAATTTTTAAAGCTTATTTATGTACTTTTCCATAATACATTTCACCCAGCTTTTTCCCTTTAAATATTCTAAATTAAATAAAAAAACAAATTTTCATAATATAAACAAAAATTTTTAATTATATTTTTTTAGTAATTGAAAACCTACAAATTATACAAAAAATTTATACATATTTTAAACTAACGAAAATTTAAAATACATAGGTACATTAGAAGACAATTTATAGAATTATTTTAAAAACAACTTAGGATGTTTTTCTAAGTTTAATTAAATTAAATTCTTCTGAGTCAGATGATATTTTTTTACCAATTAAACAATTTTTGGAAGAAGAAGATATTCTTTTCAAAAATAGAATTGCTGTATCTTCTGATAACTGTAATATTATGACCGGAAAGGCAAATGGTGTTCAAACTCAACTTTAAAGAGAAAATCATAATTTACTCCTAATCAGGTGCACATGTCATTTATTTCACCTTTGTAGCTCAAAAGCTGTAAAAACTATGCCTGAATATTTAGAAAAAGTGATTACTTAAGTGAATACTTTTTAATTATTTCATTTTAAAACTATATATCTTAATTCTATCAGAAATATTGCCCATGATTGTAGAAAAAAAATATAGATTTGAATTCGTTATTCAAAACTATAATCTTATTTCAATCAGAAATATTACCCAAGATTGTAGAAAAAAATAAACTTTTTCGGTCGGAATCAACGAAAATGCATATAATCAGTAAAACGATTGACAAAATGTTTAAATATTGATACGATTGACCGCAGCCTTTTTTAAATATTTTATTAAACCAAACTGTATTCATCTAGATCAGGTGTGCTCAACCAGTCGATCCCATGAGAATTTTAGGTCGATCGCTTTATTAATTATAAAATTGTTGGAATTATTAAATTTTTAGAAAAATTTCTACAAACAAATCATTAAAAAATTTTTAAAAAAAAATATTTAAACCTAGTATACTATGCTAAAGAGAAAAAAAAAAAGTACTCTCAAAAGTACTGCAATATCTACCGACTTGGGAAATATTTGTGATATACTAATTACTACAATTTTGGTCACATGTTTCAAAAATGGAAAACGGAGACTCAATTTCAACTCTCAATTTCATTAAAATCATTAATGTTTCCCATTTTAATTAAATTTATTTCACATATATTCAGTTGACCGTATTCTTCATTTACGGTCGAACGAACATTTTCAGTAATAAATCTGAATAAAAGAAAAATACGCAATAAACTAAACACAAAATCGTGGGAAGGAATTTTATACGCCAAACGTTTTTTTGATGATTCTTATTCTTCCTATTTTGATTTCAAAATGAATAAAAATCATTTGCAGCGTTTTTCTCAAGAAATGTATAATAACTGAATTTTAATATTAAAATATTATGACTTTTTGTGGAATTTTTTATACCCGTGCATACATATATAGATCGGATCTATTTAAAATTTCTCCTCCGTTTGTAACACATCGATCTAGATGAGCTAAATATAGTGTCAAGGGTACGATATCGAATCAGCATCGAAAAGTAAATCGATCTAGCTATGTGTGACCGTCCGTCAGTCTGGCAGCACGATAACTCAAAAACTAAAGGAGCTAGAGTTCCGAAACTTTCACAAAGTAATTTTTAGACAATTTGTAGGTTCCCTATTGTTTTTGGTTAAAATCGGACAAAGGCTTCGGGTAGCTGCCATACAAATTTTTTGAAATATTATGAATATTTTCAAAATTAATAACTGAATAGAAACTACTTACCTAAACTAAGAAAAACATGCAAAATGTAATTAAACTATTAATCGCTTCATGGTGTTGTGGTTAGGACATGCGACTTGTAGTTAAAACGTCTCGTTTCTCGGGTAAAATTTTTTTTTTATTATTATTATTATTATTATTTATTTATTCAGTATTTTATAACATTTAGTTTTACAACATTTATTTGTTCGTTCCCTTATTACTATATATTAATTAACAGAAATATTTAAAGTAAAAATAAAAAAAAAAATTTATACTGAAATTTATATAAAAAATTAAATATATGAGTAGTATAGCAATGTATTCAAGAAAATGTATTTTTAAAATAAAATACAATAAGGGGCAAAAAGAAAAAAAAAATTGTATTGAATCAACTTGTTTTTAAAAATTCTATTACTTTTTTCTTAAATTTTGAAATACTACTAATTGATTTAATTTCATTTGGTAGCTCGTTGTACATTTCCAGACCCTTGTATAAGACGGTTTTTTTTAGTGCTTCACTTCTAAAAAAGTTGAGCCTGAAGTTAAAATATTTCTTTAGTGATAATGCTGTACATCCTGATTAAACTGGAGCTTAAATAATTTGGCACTAACTTATTTTTCATTTTAAAAATAAATTCCAATACATTCAATATCTATCTCTGCTTAACATTTAGCCGTTTAAGAGATGTCAACATTCTATTAATATGTAATTTTTGTAGTCTTTCCAAAGTATCATTATTGCTGAAAGCCATTAAGGTCGAACAATACTCGAAGTGCGGTTTAATGATTGTATTATACTTCTTTATTGCTGCACTATTCGACAGTTTATTTCTTATTCTATAAAAATAATTCAATTTTTTACCAATCCTCTTGCACATATATTATTCATGATTCTTAAATTTAAACTTATTATCCACAATAAAACCCAAATACTTCAATTCGCTAACTATTTCTTATTTTCTAATTTTCTATTTTTATATCACCGTTTATGTTTTCATTTATTATCATTGCTTTTGTCTTAATTTTGTTGAGTTTGACTTTATTTATTTTACACCAGTTATTTAATTTCTTCAAATCAGAATTTATTTTACTAATACATTCATCGATACAGTCTCCTGTTACATACACCAAAGCATAATCTGCGAATAATGCTATTGTAGCAAAGTTCACAGCTTCTTCAATATCATTAATGTACAACAAGAACAAAAGAACTCCGAGCACTGATTCGAGTACACCGATTGGAATATTTTGCGCTGATGAAATTTTGTTATTAATCTTTGTCCGCTGAGTTCAAGTTTGTAGATAAGAACTAAACCACCTATACTCCATTCCACGTATTCCATACTTTTTCATTTTTTTCCTTATTCTTTTTTTAAAAGCTGGTTATTCTCCATTTATTTATAACTAAGTTTAAAAGTGCTTCACAATTATGTTTTTCTCTAAAACCAGATTGATTTTCCGTTATTAAATAATTTTTTTTTTTTTAAATTTTAAGTTGAATGTACCTAATTGTCTCAATTTCATTAAAATTATTAACAGCACCTTGCATATTCAAGTACAAACATATTATATTATATTTACAATCAGTCTCAAAAGCATTATTTAATTGCTAATACATTATTTTATTTTTTTGTATAATTTTTTTTTTGTAAATACGACAATCAGTGCTTTTTGTGTCATGGTCTACTTCTAATATTTACTAGGTTGAGCTCATTCTTTGCTCTGCAGCAATTTAAGCATCCTATTGCAGTTTCATTACATTCCCCGGCTTTATGCCCAATATGTCCACATTTATAACAGCAGGCACCTACACTTAAACGCTATATGATTGTAGCCAAAAAACTTATGACATCTTAACAAAAAAATCATCCCATATACTTTACATCTATTCCATTCGATATTAAGTTTACCTGCTTCCATAATTTTGTTAAATAAATTTCCATCTACCTCAATTATTGCATTAAAGAAATTATTACTGTGTGACATTTTATTGTTCTAATTTCGAAATTATTTTGCGCTCTAATAGCTTTTTCAACTTCCGTGACACTCAGTTGTTCACTTATACCGACTGCCAAGATTTTCAGATTATTCATTTGTGGAATTTTTATTTCATAATTTTCTCACACTTTTTTTCTAATTCTTCTTTAATTTTTTTAGCTTATTCTTTGTTAAAACAATTAATTGAAATTGCACCATTATTTCTTAATTAATGTATATTATTTACTTTTACCACATTTTCAAAAAATTTTGTAAAAACTTGAAAACCGGTTACAATTTTTTTATAAAAATATACAAAATATACAGCATTATATTTCAACAAACGTTAAAAATTTTTCTTAAATTTGGTTTCTTTAAATTGAAGAAATTGTCTCTTAGTTTTAATAATTTTTGCTTAGATAATCAGATTCTAGGTTAAATTCCAAATTTTGGTGGAGTTCACAATTGATTTCCTAGAACCGAAAAAAATGGAAGGGTGAGGACAAGAGGAGAGTGGGCAGATCCATCATAAATTTGCTTGGCAAAAATTTGGGAACCTTCCCCACTGAAGGGCTACTAGGTCTTCAAAATTAAAACTTTTATGTATTTGTAAAACTTATATATATAAAACAGTAACTTATTCACCAGTGCAAGTTTTTCCAAAATTAAACGTTAACATTGAAGTTTCAACATGATATTTCGCACTTATTAACAGTTTTTTTGATGCGTTGGGGTTATATTCTAAGTATTCTCACTATTAGTCATATAATTAATAAATCATATAATCAATGAAATAACTAAGTTATAATATTATCATTTTTTATACCCTACACCTATAGAATAGGTAAAGGGGTATATTAACTTTGGTATGGTGTTTGTAACCACCTAAAGGAAGCGAGCTAGATGAAAAAGTATATATATTTGTGATCAACGTGACCTTCTGAGTCGATATAGCCATGTCCGTCCGTCCGTCCGTAGGCACGATAACTCAAAAAATAATGGAGCTATCTTGATGAAATTTTAACTGTAGGTTACTAGGACTGAAAGTACGGCGGGGACTGCATATGGGCGAAATCAGCCAAAGGGTTCGCATTCTGGACCTTTTAATCGGTCTAAGGGCTAACGAACATATATAAAAAATCACGATAACTCAACAACTAATGACGCTATCTTTATAAAATTTGTGTTGTAGGGCACTGGTAATGAGACTACGGCGGTGATTGCGTACGGTGGGTAATGTACAATGAGTTCGGAACTTAGAACTTTTTAATCGAATTTAGGCCAAATGAGCATAATCCCGAAACAAATGAAAATAGAACCCGCAAATTTGGTATCAGGGTGTCTCTTTCTATTTCCTTATCGGTTGAGGACCAGCCACACAGTTCCGAAGACCTTAAAGCATATTTTCGAAATTAATAAAGATAGTAACTTAAAACAAATTTAGAGGTTTCAAATTTGGTACATGGGTCCTCTTTACTATTTCTTGCGCGTTCCCCTAATTTTGGATCAATCAGACTGGGGTTCAGTACCCCTCTTAGACCCCCCAAGGTTTAAAAGCTTATCATCGAAATTAATAAAAATAGTAACTTAAAATTAAGTTAGAACGTTCCAATTGTGTAAAAAGATTAACTAGTATTGAAAGTATGACGCGGACTGCAAATGGGCGAAATCGTACTATGGTTTCGGGTTCTGGAACCTTTGAAAGTTTAAGGGCTAACGAACATATATCTTAAACGCAGTATAACTCAAAAAATAATACCGCTATTTTGATGAAATTTAAACTCTAGGTTACTAATAATGAAAGTACCATGGGAATTGGTTCTGCTCGAGTTCGGCCAATGAGTTCGGATTCTAGAAACTTTTGATCGATCTGAGGCCAAACGATTATAATTTCGAAGACAAAAAATATATTTTCTATTTCCTATGTGTCCCCGAAATTTAGACTTAATTGTAGTGGTGGTTCAGGTGGCTCCTAAGAAATCCCAAAATTAAAAAGCTAATCTTCGAGATTCATGAAGATAACAACTTTAAATTTGATACACGAGGGTTCTTTCCTATTTCCTTTTTTTATACTCCTATAACACTTTTATATTTTTAAAAGGCTAAGAATTTTACTATAAAACATTTTTTGTATAATATTTTATAAATTAAAAACAAAATATTTTTTTAATAAACGATTAAATTCCTTTTTTTTAATTTTATTATATCATATATTTTATTGAATTATTACCATAGGTGATATATAATTAAGACATTGTCTTCAATACTTAAGCTATATTCAAATTTTATGTAAAATTTATTGTTATATTTAAATGAATTATATGAAAAGTTCTAAATTTGTAATTATATTTTAGAAATACATTTATTGCATATTTTGCGTTTATAAGCTTTTCGATAGGTACATAAACTAGCAATTTAAAATAATTGCAATTTTAAAAACTGAACCATCACTCTAATTGATTCCAAATTAGGGGGACACGCAAGACATAGTAGAGAACACCCTTGTGCCACATTTCTACATTTTTTCAATTGGCTATCTTTATTAATTTTAAAGCTATGCTTTTAGGTCTTCGGAAATGAGAGGCTAGTCTCCGAACCACTACTCCAATGGGGCCCAAATTTGAAGAAAACTAAGGAAATAGGAAGGGACAGCCTGATACCAAATTTGGAGGTTCTATATTCATTGGTTTCGGAATTATGCTCGTTTAGCCTAAATTCGGTCAAAAAATTCTAGGTTACGAACCCATGGTCAATCTCGAGCGTACGCAATCTCCGCCGTAGTTCCATTACTAGTAACCTACAGCACAAATTTGATAAAGATAGCGACATTAGTTGTTGAGTTATCGTGATTTTTTATATATATTCTTTAGCCCTTGGACTAATTAAAAGGTCCAGAATCCGAACCCATTGGCCGATTTCGCCCATTTGCAATCCCCACCGTACTTTAAGTCCTAGTAACTTACAGTTAAAACTTCATCAAGGTAGCTCCATTATTTTTTGAGTTATCGTGCTTACGGACGGGCGGACGGACAGACGGACATGGCTATATCGACTAAGGAGGTCACGCTGATCACAAATATATATACTTTTTCATATCTAGCTCGCTTCCTTTACGTGGTTACAAACACAATACCAAAATTAATATACCCCTTTACCTATTCTATAGATGTAGGGTATAAAAAAAACAAATATTTTGAATTTTCTGTCAAACAGTTCAATTGCAATATATGAAATTCTTATTTATTTAATACATAATAGTGGGTAACGCACGGGTATCTAAAAGTTGACAAGGGCAATTACAATCTTCCTCGTTTTTTTTTTGTTTTCATTGTTTTGTATTTGAGTATTTTAAATTTGAATTTTAGTTTTTGTAATCAAAGTTGAAGTTTTAAAAAATAACAATTTTAATGTAATAAACGAGGTTATATTTTGAAATACGAAATTTCTAATGGTTTACGAATTGCAAATAAATTCAAAGTATTTTTTATTGAAAGTGTCAATCAATTTATTTTATTATTTTATTGAATATTATTTATAATTGTTTATTTTATTTATCTATATCATTAATATATAATAATTGTTTATTATATATTATCAATTTATAATTGATTATTTTATTTACTGTGTCAATAGGGTTTATACCCTATAGTAGATTTATTATATTTTGGATGAGAGATATAATATAATTGATTTAGTAGCAAAAAGTTAAATCTTTAAGGTATTCAAGAATTAGCAGAACTAAAAAAAAATTTTAATGGTACACATCCAAATTTCATGGTTGCTGTGCTTTAGAAAATATTTATTCAATAAAATTAATAATTTAAGCAATATTTTTACAAATCAAAAATTTTTTTAGAATTAAAACCATCTGGTTATAGCAAAATTTCAATTTTCGAGCCCTTATAGCTCGCCCTTATTTTCGACTCCCCCGTAAGAGGTGGGGCTACAGAAAAAAATTCTTTTACGAAATTATTTTTTTTGCAATACCATGGCTAAAATTTGTTTACTCTATTTCAAACGGTGTAAAAGTTTTTGTAAACATACGGACAGACGGACGGCAGAGTGAAGCTATATAGGCACATTTTTACAAAATTTTTTGAAAATGTGCTAAAAATTATCAAAACTTTGAGTTCTATCAACCGTCTGATATCAGCTTTTAGTAGCTTCTCACAAATATTTGAAAGCATTATTAAAAATCGAATAGCAAATTCATTATATAATAAAATACTTAGCGATGAGCACCGTAAGGCTCAATACTTGGATCCGAAATATTTTAAAAATTAATAAAACGGATTAAACGGTCTTAAAATGTTCTGATGTTGGTGAATTAGATAACAAAAATTGTATCGTTGAAGATCTTCTAAAGATTGTAGAATTTCGTGAAAAATAAAAGCTAAAACGAAAAATTAAAAAAACAGAATTATTTTTGTCTATAATAAAGTTTTTAAATCAGTACGCTCCAATTTTGAAGATAAAGTTGTCAAAACTTTACATTATCTAGGTTTTTTTATTGACTGTTATTTTAAGTGGGACCATCACACTGACCATAATATAGCAAAATAAATCAGTCATTACATGCTTATATTAGCTAATAATCTGTATACCACTTGATATCTAAATGTATGACATGTAAGTGTACCGCTAGATACCGAGTACATGTGAAAAAATGAATTATTTATAGAAGTCTTCAAAATAATAAACCATAAAGTCAAACACAACTTCTTATCGGCTAGAGCTTTAGACATAACGTCAACGAAACACAAGAAACAAATCGAATATTTACTTAAATTTCTTCAGAACCTGTAAAAACAAAAATTGCCTGTACATTATATATACCTTCAAATTTAAGATTGAAGAATACATAATAAATCTCACAGTTGTTTAGGTACGTTTATAGACTAACATATCCATTTAGATAGTGCTGGTACACACTGGTTGTGACGCTTCTGAAGATTTTAATAATTTATATAAGAAATTGAAACAAAAATAACTCAAGTTCTTTAGTCAGCGACCATCACATCAATTAAATTTTCACTTATTATCTGGACTATCGGTATTACTTCACTTGATCTTAAATAAATAAATGATGCGAAAAATAAATCATAGATACAATGACCATTCAAATTACATTGTTTACTTTAAAAATGGCACAATCATACTCAAAGATTTTAAAAAGAAATACAATTAAATCACACCTTGGTACATTGGGAGTTCTACAAATTTACAACATCAGGGCATAAATGCTCATCAGATGATATAAATGCCAATCATAGAGTCATGGAGCCATATATTGTGAACTGTCTGATGTGATGCCTGTTATAAAAATGGCAAAACCATTTACTGTCCTAAATAAAAATAATACAAGCAAAACTAAATGCGCAAAAAAAACACACTGATGGTTTTAAGAATGTATTGCTCAAAACAACTACATCAAAATTATTAACAATGTTCGTTAAAACCTAAATCACTGGATACATCTTCATATCTATTCAATATTATTCATAGTTTCATATCAGAGAATTTATTTATTGTGTATTCATTAAATCATCAAAGGCAGGAGCACCTAAAGACCTTTGTTTATTTCCAATACTTTAGAATATTTTCGTTTCAGACATACACCTAGAAATTGAAAACACGGTACGGTTGCAGAAGACTCCGCCCTAATCAGTGCCCAAATGAATTTAGAAATAACCTCAAACAAGGTTTTACTGAACTAAACAATTACTTTACTAAGTGGAAAATCAAAATAAACACAAACAAAACCAACGCCACCTTTTTTACGCTGCGAAGAAAATCTTACTTTTTACGAAATAAAAAGTATATAATAAAAGATATAATTAAATTTGAAGACAATATTAAATATCTGGATATCATAATGGATAGAAAATTAAAATTTAACACCCATATTAACTTCATAATTAATAAGTGTAATGCCTAGTTAGAAGGCCAGAATTTTCAATTGTTAACATAATTGCACACCTTAATTTTGTGTGCAAGTCCCGTATGGAATGACGCAGCTAAAACCAATGTAAATTTACTTCAAATTAAACACAATTCAATTTTACAAATTATTCTTAATTTCCCAAGACATTTTATACTCTTTATTCTAATTAGGAGCAATTCAAATATAAAAAAAATTTTAGAAATTATTAGACCCGACCGTTTTGGCTATGGTCATTTCAATTTTAATGTTCTTAAGAATATGGTTTAAATATTTTTGTAATTTAAAAAAAATAGGTTAAAATTTTTAGTTTAAGAATGTCAAAATTAAAATAATTTACTTAAATAAAAAAAAACAAAGTGTACCTGATACAAAAAATAAGGAGTGCCCTATTTACCAAGCTAAACGAAATATGCAAAAACGAGGAAAATATATTAGCTATTAAATAAAATTCAATAAGTGTACCTAAATATTGAAGGTGTTAATAATAACTTCAACAAAATACAAGCAAATATTGTCAAAAACAACTTTGATTTTCTAATATTAAGTGAGACTCATTTATATGAGTACTCATTTTTTTTTTAAGCTCTAAATATTCAACCTTTAGGGAAATAATCCTGTTCTGTACCATAGGTAAATATTGGAACAGGGGGTCATATTATATTCATGTTATTAGAATTGATCTTAACGAATTCCATATACAATTTAAACATGATATAGTACTAGGCCTTATATTATGTAGAAACGTCTAAGATTTTCAATAAATACAGTAACGATTTTTCTTTATATTGTAAAATTTTGTATTTGAGTTAAATAGTATTCTATATCCGTGAGTTATATTATTCTTTTCAATTATTTGTTTATATTTTGCATTTCTTTGTTGAAAAGGTATTGGAGTATGCCCAGTTCTAAATTTTGTGTACACCGCCAGGTCCCTTCAGCTTAAGTTTGTTGGAAAGGATTATTAAAGTAATTAGGATATCTCGTATTTCCTCTACAGTCCTTTCGGTGTTTTTATAAATATTAACCGCTTTCATTTTTAAAAGAGAGTCAGAAAGAATTATGTATTTCTCACTTGTGTTTTTATCTATTTTAAGTGCTTCTAGTAAAGCAAATGCCTCAGCGGAGTAGGTTTTTGAGTATGTGCGTATTTTGCTAAATCTACGTAATAGAAAATACGTATACATGAATTCTTTTTAAAAATTTTTGAATTCGTAAGTTGTGAGCTGCGTAAGATAAGTTCTACACTATTAGGTTAAAAGATATATTATTTTACATCTCTTCATTTTATATCTTATTATTTTAAGTATTTTGTTTTTGTTAAAAAATGCAATGCATATCCATTTTTATTTATGATATATTATGATAAAATAACGAACATTAGTATACATAAAAAGAGTGTTTCTCTTATAACCTGAGTTCAGCAGGTCCAAAAAAAAAAAAGTTTAAGCCCTAAAAAAAAAAATTTTCACTGAAGTTCCCTAAAATAAATGAAACAACAATATAGTGTAGTTACTCTGCATATAACTGTCCTTTTATACCTAATTATTTAATTAAGATTGGTACTATATTCCACCATTTGTAATTAAATTTAAATCTAAATAGCGGGAGTTAATATTAAGTAGGTATCTAAATTGTGTCATTCTTAAAATAGTTTTGAACAAATAATAAAATTAATGTTAGAAGAGATACTCAAACAGAACTGAGAAAACTAGTTTATGTCACTGCTGAAAAAGTATTGAAAAAGTGCCGTTCCTATTAATTCCAATAGAAAATACCCCAGTTTTCCTACCATTCCTAGTACTTCTGGATTGCTTCTAGGTTAATATATTTTAAAATTTTCACACTGTGTAGTGAATATATAAAAATAATGTTATTGGCTTAGTATTACATAGTACACCAAAGTCAGGCAGAGCTCTAGTAGTTGTTTATTATAATAAAATTAAAGGAGCTTTTTTTTGGACTTAGCATTTGAAACTCTAGATGGTGGTATTTTATTAAATAAACTAAGCAGATATGGTATTGAATAAAATGGAATAAGGGTTTGAATCGTATTTAAGAGGAAAAAAAAAAATAAATGAAAGGGTTTCAGATAAAAAAAACAACAATAGAACTTCGAGCACCACAAAGTACACTGGGAGTTATATTACTTATATAGTTTTTAATGATACTGAAAGCTGTTAATTTTGGTAATAGCGCATTCTTTACCGAAATTATAAATAAGAACAAAATAATAGATAGAGTAAATGAAATTAAATGCTTAGGTGCAGTTATTAGTGATAAATTAAACTTTGAAGCACATAAATTATAAAAAATTACATACAAATTTTTCTATAAAATTATAAATAATTTATTTAATTTGTAATTAAGAAAAATAATTAACTAATGCTGGCATATTAAACGAACATTCTTTGTGCAAGACGTACAAAACTAATATTTAAGTATTTTGAATTTTATATTAAGTTAACTTCAGAAAAAGACAGAACATGTTGTATAATGACTTATAGTTATTTAATGAATTCCGAACTAATTTAAAACATGAAAAAAAAATTTGATCTTTAAAAAGAACTTAAATGTGATGTTCAAAATAATATTAATTAAAAAAAAAATGTTTAATGTTAGAAAAAAAATCTTTTGATGAAATTAATATAATGAATTATATATATGAATAGTAAGTAATTACTAAATAAATAAATTTACTCACCACTTCCGCTGTTGTCATCCGCATAATTTGTTAACACTGAAATTAATTCATTTTTTTTATGTAGATCATGCATTAATTGTGCGCGATCTTCACTTGAAGACTTTATCTCTTGTTCTAATTCAGCAATTTTAATTTCTAAACGATTATTTTGGGTTAACAGTTCTTTACCAATTTGAACGGTTAATTCTAAATCTTTCTCTTTTTCTTCGAGAAGTCTTGTTACAGCCTCAATATCATCATATGCACGTGTCATTTGGCTAACACGCTTGCCACAAAGAACTAAAAAGACATATATTAAAATGAAAAATAAATTAATAAAAATTACTTTAATTAGAAAATATTTTATAAAATGGGAGCCAGTTTCGACAAACATTCGAAAATAAATGTTGAAAAAAATAATGTTCGAAAAACGGTAGTTGAAAAAAAAATATCGAATTTCAATGTTGAAAAATAATTGTATAATCATGTATCATCATCATAACGCAGTCAATTTCACATTTTCCACTATATCATACAATAATATTTTTGTACATGACTCTTTTAATGCTCATTATCAAAGAATCAATATGATTATAAGTTAACAGCTAAGATAATCTATTAACCGAACAGGGTATTGACTTAATTATATGTCAATTCAAAACAAGTTATTTGACATAATCAACTACTTTGAACTTAAAATTTGTAAATCAACCTTATTGAGCCAAGGTTGATTTACAAATTTTAAGTTCAAAGTCAACTGTGAACTTAAAAAATATGGTTTAAATATTTTTGTAATTTAAAAAAAATAGGTTAAAATTTTTAGTTTAAGAATGTTAAAATTAAAATAATTTACTTAAATAAAAAAAAACAAAGTGTACCTGATACAAAAAATAAGGAGTGCCCTATTTACCAAGCTAAACGAAATATGCAAAAACGAGGAAAATATATTAGCTATTAAATAAAATTCAATAAGTGTACCTAAATATTGAAGGTGTTAATAATAACTTCAACAAAATACAAGCAAATATTGTCAAAAACAACTTTGATTTTCTAATATTAAGTGAGACTCATTTATATGAGTATTCATTTTTTTTTTAAGCTCTAAATATTCAACCTTTAGGGAAATAATCCTGTTCTATACCATAGGTAAATATTGGAACAGGGGGTCATATTATATTCATGTTATTAGAATTGATCTTAACGAATTCCATATACAATTTAAACATGATATAATACTAGGCCTTATATTATGTAGAAACGTCTAAGATTTTCAATAAATACAGTAACGATTTTTCTTTATATTGTAAAATTTTGTATTTGAGTTAAATAGTATTCTATATCCGTGAGTTATATTATTCTTTTCAATTATTTGTTTATATTTTGCATTTCTTTGTTGAAAAGGTATTGGAATATGCCCAGTTCTAAATTTTGTGTACACCGCCAGGTCCCTTCAGCTTAAGTTTGTTGGAAAGGGTTGGTTGATTTACAAATTTTAAGTTCAAAGTCAACTGTGAACTTAAACGAGGAAGATTATAGTTGCCCTTGTCAACTTTTAGATACCCGTGCGTGTATTAAATAAATAAGAAATTCTTATATTGCAATTGAACTGTTTGACAGAAAATTCAAAATATTTGTTTTTTTATATTTAACTAGCTAATACCCGGTGCGCGTTGCTGCGCCTCTCAATGGAGGTTTAATTGAAGTTGATGTTACTGCAAAAAGTTAACACAAAAATTACACTCGGTTTACACATGTAAATTTTAAAATGAATGAAAGCAATCTTTTTAAAACCATTTTTCTAGGTTTTAAAAAGAATAATGTTCTAGTAATTTTTGAAACTTTCTGTAATTCAAAGCAGTACAAACTACTTTCCATATTTTGACGTAATTTACTTCCAAAAAATTTTTTTTGAACAATCGTAGGACCGACTGTTAGCAGATTCAACTCTATTTTCAAGTTGTTTCACACATATAAAATTTGAGGAAAACCGGTCAAATTGTTTCTCATTTAGAGTTAAGTAACGCAAAAATCTATTAAAAGCCACTGTGCCCCACTGGGTTAACGGAACTATACTTTCTCTTTGGGCAAAGCAGTATTACGCAAAAATGGGCGTAATTTGCTTCCAAATCACTCAACAAAATTTTTTGAAGCTTTCTTTTTAGTCAAAGCAGTACTTCGCAAATTTTGACAATATTATCTTCCAAAATTATTTTGACCAACCGTCGGGCCGACATGGGTTAACAAATTCCACATCTGTTAATAGTGTCAACTCAATTCTCACAGGGGAGCACGTATACAAAATTTGAAGAAAATCGGTCAAACCGTTTTTAATTTAGAGTTAGGTATTGAAAAAACCTATAAAAAGCTGTTGGGCCCTAATGGGTTAATGCAAGTCAATAAAATTTTTTTGTGGGTTTTCTTTTTAGCCAAAGCAGAATTTCATAAAATCGGACAAAATTTGAACCCAAATTTTTTTTTGACCACCCGTCGGCCCGGCATGGGTTAATAAATTCAAAAACTGTTAATAGTGTCTACTCAATTCTCAAGGAGCATCACGTATACAAAATTTGAAATCAATTGGTCAAACCGTTTCGAATTTAGAGTAAAGTATTGAAAAAACCTATAAAAAGCTGTTGGGCCGCAATGGGTTAATGGAACTCAACAAAATTTTTTTTGGGGCTTTCTTTAAAGCCAAAGCAGAATTCCGTAAAATCGGACAAAATTTGGACCCAAAATTTTTTTTAACCACCCGTCGGCCCGACATGGGTTAACAAATTCCAAAACTGTTAATAGCGTCTACTCAATTCTCAAAGAGCATCACGTATACAAAATTTGAAGTCAATCGGTCAAACCGTTTCGAATTTAGAGTAAAGTATTGAAAAAACCTATAAAAAGATGTTGGGCCGCAATGGGTTAATGGAACTCACCAAAATTTTTTTTGGGGTTTGCTTTTAAGCCAAAGCTGAATTTCATAAAATCGGACAAAATTTGGACCCAAAATTTTTTTTGACCACCCGTCGGCCCGACATGGGTTAACAAATTCCAAAACTGTTAATAGCGTCTACTCAATTCTCAAAGAGCATCACGTATACAAAATTTGAAGTCAATCGGTCAAACCGTTTTCATTTTAGAACAAAGAAGTTTAAATACTTGCACCACAGCCCCAACTTGGCGGTCCGTTAGAGCAAAATTTTTGGGCCACGATTTCCTTCCGTACCCAAAAACCCCTATATACAAATTTTCATGAAAATCGGCTGGGCAGTTTAGGAGTCTATTCGCTACAAACAAACATACAAACAAACAAACAAACAAACAAACAAACAAATAAACAAACTTTCATTTTTATATATATAGATAGATTACAAAAAAAATTAATAAAAAAAAATGAATTAAAAAAAAAGATGAATTTAAAAAAAAATATGCTCTCAACGAGATTCGAACCCACACTTTTCAATTAAAATGTCGACGTCTTAACCACTAAGCCATCGACTTTATATTCATCTCAATTTTTTTTTTTAAATTATTATAGTTGCGATGGTATCAATTGTTTGTTTTGAATAACTGTTTTGAATTTTTTTAATTTATTTAAAAAAAAATAAATAATTTATAAATAAGGGTTTTAAAATAAATTAAAAAAAAAAAATTTTTTTGCCCCAGCCAGGAATCGAACCGAAATGTTTTAACTACTAGTCCCATGTCCTATCCACTATACCATAGAACAATTAATAATTTGTCTACAAAACGAGTTTTTATTTATCTCATTATTTTTTTTAAATAATTGTAGTTGCTAAGGTATCAATTGTTTGTTTTAAATAACAGTTTTAAATAATCGTAGTTGCCATGGTATCAATTGTTTGTTTTAAATAACAGTTTTGAATTTTTTTATAGAAATATGTATTAAAAACGAGGAAGATTATAGTTGCCCTTGTCAACTTTTAGATACCCGTGCATACCCACTAACCGTTATTTATTTCCTCTATGCTATTATAAATATTACAAAAAAAATATAAGAAAGTAAAATAGTTAAAAAAAATTTACCTTTTTATCCCATAATTTTAGCTTAAAAAAAAAATTAAATTTATACTATCATAATTTTTGCTTAAAAACAAAAAAAAAAAAAAAAAACAAAAAAAAAAAAATAGCCCGCCCTAAAAGTTGGTCCGAGTGATGTCCAACTTTGCCAACTAACTTGCCCTATTACTTTATCTGCCCAGTTTTGATTTTAACCTCGTAGCTTCATTAGATTCACAGTTATCGAATTGATTACTTTGTATGGCAGTTGCCCGAAAACGGGGCCGTAACATTTTGAAACTTCATATAAGTGCTCGATTCATTATATAACTAACAGTGTGTAATTTTCATCCTCGTAGTGTAATCAGTTTTCAAGAAATTCATATTGGTGCAAAAAAGTTGTATGGCAGCCCCCCGAAAATGAAGTCGTAACATTTTGAAACTTCATATAAGTTCTTGATTCATTATAAAACTAACCGTGTGTAATTTTCATCTTCCTGGTATAATTACTTTTGAAGAAATTCATATTGATTTAAATAAGTTGTGTGGCAACTCCCCGAAACCTTGATCTGGTCTTAACCAAAAAAAATAGGGAACCTAAAAAATGTCCCAAAAATGTTTTGTGTGAATTTCAAAACTCTTGCTCTAATTTTTCAATTCCATCTCTTATAATTAATTTTTAATTCACCAATATATTTAACTTAAGCCAAATCAACTTCATATTATCATATTCATATAATAATCATCATGATGATTCATCATATATATTCATAATTATCTATCAATATCAATAAGCCATTTACTTAAAAAAATCTTTGTCTTCTTTTTTTTTGCTTATCTTAAATAAACTACGCATCATTTAAATCATATGAAATTCTAACTCAAAATCTTTATCTACTTTTTGTAACAAAAACAAAAAACAAAAAAACAAAAACAAACAAAATTCATATAATTTCATGTTAAATACTTCATGTTAAAATTTTTGTATGAAAATATTGGAGTTAAAAAAGTTAGCTGTTCGAGAGCTACCCGAAGTTTTGGTCCGATCTTAACCAAAAAAAATAGGGAACCTAGAAATTGATTGAAAAATATTTTGTGAAAATTTCAAAACTGTAGCTCTTTTAGTTTTTGAGTTATCGTGCTGACACACAGACGGACGGACGGACAGACACACATAGCTAGATCGACTAATTTTTCGATTCTGAGCCGATACGTACCCTTGACACTATATCTAGCTCGTCTAGATCGATGCGTTACAAACGGAGGAGCAAATCTAATATACCCGATGTCATATATGTATGCACGGGTATAAAAATTAATAATTTTTAATATAAATGAGAGTCTTCTGTCAAATTTTCTATAAAATAAAATTTTTTCAAACATAAAATAAATACATATATTTTATTAAAAAAAAATAGATAAAAAAAATGAATTTAAAAAAAATTAAAAATTTTCCTTAGCGTGAATTCGAACCGAGACATTTTTGCTACAAGTAACATGTCCTAACCACTACACCATGAATCGATTAATAATTGAACAACAATTTGTTTGTTTTTATATTTGGTTTCTATTTCGTTATTAATTTTTAAAATACTCATAAAATATCGAAAAATTTGTATGGCAGCTACCCGAAGCCTTTCTCCGATTTTAACCAAAAACAATAGGGAACCTACAAATTGTCTAAAAATTACTTTGTGAAAGTTTCAAAACTCTAGCTCTTATAGTTTTTGCGTTATCGTGCTGACGGACACACATAGCTAGATCGATTCACTTTTCGATGCTGATTCGATACGTACCCTTGACACTATATCTAGCTCTTATATTTCGATGCGTTACAAACGGAGGAGTAATTTTAATATACCCAATGTTCATATATGTATGCACGGGTATAAAAATTGAGTAACTAACGCAACAAGCTATTAAAAAATAATTAAAATATCTAGCTTAATAACGACTTGCTGAACATGTATAAGGTTCTTGCTAAAATAAAAACATTTTCTTTATCAAACAATCCAATATTTTAAATATTTTTTCCTCGATAAATATTCGAATTAATTAAAATAAGAAACAAGTAAAAAAACAGTCAGTCGGTGCAACCGACTGAGAAATACCCTACACCTATTTGGTTCACATTTAATGGAAGCCCATAAGTCATTAAATGGTTTCGATCAAGATGTGAAAGATAAACTGATAAGAAATCACATCCAAAAAAGTGACACAATCAGATTACTCTAAATAGGGAAAAACCTACTGAAGGTAACTGTAACAAAGTTTGAAGTGTGTTCCGCAAATTACAAGTAAGAGGCGGAAAGTATTTTGGTCAAAGAAAGGGAAATATGAATTCCAGGTGGAAAGAACATTTGTCACATATTATATAAATGCATTAAACAGCAGCAATTGCTCATCATATATTGGATAATAACCATTAAACTTCAATTAATAATCAAAAATTAAAAAAAACGAGGAAGAGAGTAGTAGAGTAGACTGTGTCAACTCTGGGATACCCGAATGACAGTAATATAAAAATTATATCATCCTCTTATTTACTTTTGGCAAAATTTCAAACATACAGCTTTATTAGGTGTAGTGTAATGCTCATATAAAAGAAGGAGTTGTATGGCAGCTACTCGAACCCCCTGCAGGAGACCAACCAAATTTTGCAGTAACTTTGGACATTACACTAAACAATTTTGGGCAAAATTTCAGACACCAAACTTAATTAGGTGCAGTGTAATGCTCATTTAAACGAAGGAGTTGTATGGCAGCTACTCAAACCCTCTGCAATAGACCAACCAAATTTTGCAGTAATTTTGGCCATTATACTAAAATATTTTTGAAAAAATTGGGTATATTTTTGGAAAAATGGAAAGGAGTTCTATGGCAGCTACTCGAACCCACTGCGGTAAACCAACCAAATTTTGCAGAAACTTTGGCCATAAACCTAAACTACTTTTGACAAAATTTAAGACACCCAGATTTAATAAATACAGAGTAATGAGTAATCATATAAAAAAAGAAGTTGTTTGGCAGGTACGCGAACCCATGGACCAAAATGGTTGGATTTAAATAGTGATGACGGATAGCGATGAGTGATACATTCCTTAATATATAATCCTACATAATATATTTTCAATAAGTCATAGTTTCTTCTCGTTTCGTTTTGAAGTTAGGCGTGTCTGTTTTTAAGCGATAAAATAATTTATTTTTTTATAATAACTAGCAGATTTATGCAGCGTTGCACGGAATTTTTCAAAATTTAAATTTAAATTTTATAATCTACAAAAGCAAAATTTGTTTGGTTTTTATAGCGTATAGGCTCCAAACTTGATTAGTCAATTATCATGAAAATATAGAAAGGTTTTGTATAGAAAGGTTTTCGCTTATGAGGAGTGTTCTGGACTTAAAGTTGGGACCGATTGCCTGCAAATTTTATATAGGTGTTGTTGTTAGACAATGCAGTTCACTCTTTTAATAGACTTGAAATTGTTTAACCGATTTTGGAATGATGATAAATCAAAAAAAAATTAGAAAATACACACAAATTTTTAAAACACTTGTCGATTTCCGTAATTTATTCGGGCACAATTTACAAATTGTATTTTTGCTTTCAATTAAAAAAATTTTGAAAGGCACAGAAACGATCAATTGGTTATTATCTAATTTACTTGTAAGTATTATACCCGTATGACTGTAGGTCAAAAAGTTATACTCAATTTGCCATTACGTTTGTGGCGCAGAGGAAAAGTGAAGTAGATTGAGACTCAAAGATAGGGATCTGATCCGAACCGAAAAGTGAATCGATCTAGCTATGTATGTTTATTCGTCCGCACGATAACTCAAAAAATAAAGACCTAGGATTCTGAAATTTTCACAAACTCATTTTAATGAAAGAGTCGTCAGCGCTACTGCAATCCAGCCAGTTAGCTACGGGAAAACATTTGATTGGCGTACTGCAGTAGTTTCGAGTAGTTGTCGTACAACATCTTTATTTATATGCGAAAGGCCCGGGTTCGAATCCTAGTGAAAGTGAAAAAACTTTTCTTGTTTTCGACTCGACTCAGCTAGCGTTCAACATTGGGCTCAAATTAATGGCATAATCAATAATTAATAATTATATATCTTTAATAAAAAATACATCAATATAGCAATATAAGCAAATGTAAAATATAAACAAATAATTTAATTAAGTAATATAACTTACAAATATAGAATTCCATATAACTCAAATACAAAATATTAATATATAAATAAAAAAAGAATTGTAACTATTGAAAATCTAAGACGTTTCTACATAATATAAGGCCTAGTACTATCTCATGTTTAAATTGCATGTGGAATTTATTAAGATCAATTCTAATAACACACATATAATATGACCCCTGTTCCAACATGTACCTATGGTATAGACAGGCTTATTAGCCTAACAGCTGAACAGTCAGCGAATAAAAAAAAAAACTGTTTCGGTTCGACATCAAAAACATTGAAAAAGCTTCATTGTGCCTTCGTGCCCAAACGGGTTAACCGAACTCAGCAAAAATTTGTATCAGCCTCTCTTTTCGACTGCAAAACCACCCTGTAAAATTGGACACAAATCGGAAACAAACAAATTTTTGGAAGCCCGACGGGCCGAAGTTGGTTAATATATTCCAACTAACTTTATACAACTAATTCCGCTAGCTAAGTGGAACATTCGCGCAAAATTTCAAATCAATCGGTCCAACAGTTTTGACTCGACATCAAAAAAACGAAAAGACTTAAAACGGATCTGGAGCCGCAACCTGTTGACTAATAAAATTGGGACATAGCCTATGTCACCCTCCGGTCTCCCAGAATTATTCCTGTAAAATTTAGTTAAAATCTGATCAATGGCTTTCACGTGAATCCTGCACAAACAAACAAACAAGCAAATGAACAAATTTTCATCTTTATATATTAGATTAAAGTCTAATTTGCATAAATAAATTTAATGTATGTACTAATAATTTTTCAATTTTGTTTTATTTTAATTTTTTTCTGATTAATTTTTTTCATATTGTGCAGTAAAATTTTAAATTAATTAAGTTTAAAAAAATTCGAAAGCATGATTGATGAGTTATTTGTATTAAAGCGGTTTCAAAAGTAGGCATTTTTATTTTCCATTTTATGTTAATGATTTCTAAACAGTTCATTTTCATGAAATATTTTGAAATATTTCTTTTAAAGTTTTAATTTTGATTTATCAATAAATTGTATTTAGTGAATTATTTATTATTGAAAATGAAAATTACATAAATGCTACTGAAAGAATTATATTTCAATATCCAATCAGTGCTTCTAAAGATCGAGATATAATAGTTTATTAATACATCAGAACTTTTGACAAAATTAAAATTTTGATTTTCTTAGAAAATTTTTATTTCTAGATTTAATTTATTTCAAAATTTAAAAATTTAATTATAGTAATGGTTAAGGAATAATAAAAACTAAAAACTAATATATACAGTAATAAACATTCAATACAATAACAATAACAATTAATATATAAATACTTTTTAATTTATTATTACTTATTAGTCCTAAATTTAATTTATTTCTAATTATGAAAAACTATAATAATTATCAACAATAAAAATAGAAATTATTTTATAATTAATAAGAAATAAAATAAAATTTAAAATAATATAATAACGTATAAATTTGCGATATAAGTGTTGTATTTATAAATCTGACACTGGTTTGTTTGGAACCATAAGAAATAAAATAAAATTGAATTCTTTTGTTGTACTTAGATAAATAGAATTCTTTAGTTTATCATGAACATGACAAAGTTATGTGGCAAATGCACTTCAGCTGTTGATGATGATCCCGAAATGAGTTACCAATGCACAGTATGTCTCAATTTTTTTTACAAGCGTTGTGCAAAAATAACGAAAACATTTTTAAAATGGCTAAGTGAATCCCCGAATTCTGAAAAAAGAATTATATTTCTTTAATTATAGCGCTGCAATTATATAGTAGAGCAATTATCCAAAAAATGTTTCAAAAAATGAAATTATTAATCTGAAATCTAATATAAGTTCTCTATTTTTGTTCTATATTTTTTTGAGAACAAAAACAAGTTCTCTAGATAACTGCTTAAAATTCAGAAACACCTGCTAGATCGATTGCAAAAAGTTCCTCAAATCTAGATTTTAATTCAAATAAACCATCTAGTGATGTAATTGATCAAGGTATGATATAATGCTAAAAAAAAAATAGTTGTATTCCTTTAAAAATACAAATGACTCTACAAATTTAATCGATAATAATTGCTAATAAAAAGTGGTGACATGTCAGAAGTCCATTTATTGAAATCTAAAAAATTATATCGGTATCTTAGTTGCGAAATTTTTATATTGTTACATATAATTTGTACACTTGCCATCCCTACATGTAAATATAATAATAAAACATAGTCTTATCTCTTCTAAATATAGTGTTAATTACAATTACATCTTTAATGAATAAAAATTAAATACAAATAGCTTTAAGTACAAACATGTTGTTGGATAATAAAATCACATGTCATTTAATACAATTGTAACATAGCTTTAGTTTAAGTACAGTTATATTGTTAATAAAAAGAGCAACTTGAGTGCAAGTTGCCCTCTTGTTAATTTGAATTTAGAACAATAAAGTTGAAAGCAGAAATAAATTAGTTTCAATTATAACTGACGCAGTCTAAACTAAAAAAAGAACCTAAAAATAAAATAAAATAATTTAGTATAAAAAAAAAATAATAATAAAATAGATAAAACAATTATTAAGTAAAATTTAATAAAATTATTTTTATAAAATTCAAGAGTATTAAATAAAATTTGACAAAGTGAAAAATAACAAAGTGAAAATAAAATGGCGTTACAATATCTAAAATAGACTTTGGATAATTTAAAGAAAACTGAAAGCACGTGTTATATATTAAATAAAATACTGCAAATAGTGAAAAAAAATAAAATAAACTAGATCAGGTACTTATTAAAGAAAGTTTAATAAAACGAATAAAGTGAAAAATAATACTACAGAAAATAAAAATTAAAAAAAAAAAAAAGACGTCTTAATATCAAAAAAAAAAGACTTGAAGAAATTAAAATTTAATGAAGATCGAAAACCATATGTGTTAATAATAAACTATGCTAAAACTAGTTAAAGTCGGATTAAAATAATAACAAAGAAATTATTAATAAAATAATTTTTCATTAATAAACCAACAATCTTAATTTTTTTTAAATTATGTTCTAATAACAAAAACTATTGAAAATAAAGTAAAATGTGCTTCACTTATTAGTTATTTATGTATTACAAATAAATCTGTCAAATAAATTCTTTCTGCCAAATAAATAATACGTCAAAATTTTTTCTTGATATTTAATGCAAAATATGGAAGTAACAACATTATAGATATATTTTGGTGTATAGATATATTTTATATATAATAGTATATAAAATACTTATTTAAATATACTTAATTACTTACATTATAATTGAAAATTAATAAATGAATAAATAAAATTTTATTGTTTTTTATATGTAGTTGTATTTAATATTTTCTAATACAATTTTTAGATTTTACATACACTTTTGAAATTAATTTATTTTGTTCAAAAACCGTTTTATTTGAATAAAAAATTAATAATAATAAAAGAAAAAAAAACAAATAAAAATTTTTAAATTCAAATAAAACAAGAAATATAATTGAATCTATTTATTTTTATATACATAAGATTATATATTATATTATACGTACAGTATATATGTACAAAATTGTTTATGTTATATATTAAAATTTTATTTTTATGTAAAAAAAAAAAAATAATATTCCTTTTCTCCTTCAAGTACATAGAAAATTATTTTGGTTCCCTATTAAATAGCCATTAAATACAAAAATAATAAATATAAGAAATTATTTTTAAATTTAATTAAAATTATTCCTAAAATTAAAATAAATAAAAGCTGCCTATTTTTAAATAAATAGAAATAATTGTTTTGAAAATGGAAGAATTAAGCTTGATAGATAAATTCAAAGTAACGCTAAGCTTAATAAAAGATGTTTCGATTTTTGATGGTAAGGACCCAAATGCTCTCCCTGAGTTTGTAGAGAGGGAAGAAGGCATCTTACCATCCATAAATATGTTCGACAACAACACTGCTTCCATCCTACTAGGCTACGTAAAGGATAAAATTACACAAGATGCAAGATCATCATTGCAATTGAATGGAAATCCAAGTACTTGGATTGAAATAAAAAATATTTTAATTACAAACCACGGAGAGAAATTGTATCCACATGAATTAGTGGATAAAATCCGTTATTGTCGCGTAACTTCTAACATTGAAGAATTCTACGCCTCTATTAACAAGTTACTTACTAGAATTAATAACTATTATAGGCTAAACATAATTCATGTAGATAACAATGCCATCGAGAGTAATAAAAGAATCGCTCTAGATACTTTTAAAAATGATCTCCCAGAACCAGCACGTAGTATAATTTTAAGTAGAAATCCTAGTACCTTAAGAGAAGCTTTCCAAATTATAACCGAAACTAAATATGAAAAGTTGGGCTTTGACAATAGAAGAAATAATTATAAACTAAATAATCAAATATATTCAAATCCAAACTTCCAAATAGATTCAACACAAAACTCTCAAAGAAGCTCAGACCAAAACAATTACCGTAGAAATATCTCAAATCATAATAGACAAAACAACTCTAATGGAAATCCTAATAATTCATTTTCAAATTTTCAAAATAGATCCAATAATCAAAATAGAAACTATAATAATGCATCTGCAAATCTCGAAAGTAGATCATATCAAAGTAGAAATTCTAACAGAAATTCTAATAATTCATTTCCAAATTTACAAAATAGACTTCATAATCCAAATAGAAACTATAATAATGCATCTGCAAATGTCGAAAATAGATCATATCAAAGTAGAAACTCTAATAGGAATTATTTTACAAACAATAATCATAACGCAAAGAAACTCGTGGATATCTCTACAAACGAACATCAAAATTTTTGCGACCACTGCCTAAACAATTACCCTACATAGTAATAGAAAATCCTATTAAAACCTTAAGATTTTGGATTGATACTGGAGCTGAATTTAGTATCATCAACTCAAATATTTGCCAACCAAAATGGAGGAGTCCCATAAGAAAACAATGCCTCAAAACCCTAAACGGAAACGTACATACGGACGTAAAATGTATATTTCCAATTTTTCACGAATTTAACGAAAAGAATTATTTCGTTGAATTTCTAGAGATCAAATTTCATGACAAGTTTGATGGACTCATTGACAACAACATCTTGGAACCTTTAAAAGTAATTATAAACTATGAAAATCGCGTTTTGAAAACTCGTAATGCCGAAATACAAATTTTTCTAAACGAATCAGAAGAAAACTATTATAGAAACTGTTTCAAAGAAAATGTAACAGAGTTATTTTCAAACGAAATTAGACCATTTAATTTACTAGACCACATTCAAAGTTCTCACTTAAATGATGAAGAAGTTAAGTTGCTACATAAATTAATTTTAAACAATAAGAATGTTTTCTATAAAGAAGGTGACAACCTACCTTTCACAAGTCACATAAAACACTCCATTGTCACAAAAAATGAAATACCGATTTACTCACGTACATACCGTTATCCGGAAGTCCATAAAAACGAAGTTAATTTGCAAATCAAAGAAATGCTTCGTAACAAGATAATCCAAAACTCAAATTTACCATACAATTCACCCATATGGGTTGCCCCGAAAAAAGTTGATAACAGTGGCGAACAAAACTGGCGGATAGTTATCGATTAGAGAAAGCTGAATAACGTAACTGTCGATGATAAATATCCTATTCCCTACATAGAAGATATTTTCGAAAAACTGGGTAAAGCCAACTATTTCACTTCCCTTGATGGCTAAGAGTTTCCACCAGATCGAGCTAAATGCTAAAGATCGTGCAAAAATAGCTTTCTCGACTGCGAATGGTCACTATGAGTTCCTTCGTTTGCCATTCGGACTAAAAAACGGACCTGCAACATTTCAAAGACTAATTAACGAGGTGCTAAAAGAATTTATTAATTTAACATGCGTTGTATATATGGATCATATTTTGATATTCTCCACATCGCTCCAAGAGCATATAGAAGCTGTTGGAAAAATTCTCGAAAAACTTTCAAAGGTGAATTTGAAAGTCCAACTAGACAAATGTTCCTTTTTAAAAAAGCAGACAGAGTTTTTGGGTCATGTGGTCACCGATAAAGGTATTAAACCAAACCCAAAGAAAATCGAGTCAATTCTAAAAATTCAGTTACCTGAAAATCAAAAACAAATTAAAAGTTTTTTGGGAATAACAGGGTTCTACCGAAAATTTATTAGGGACTACGCGAAAGTAGCCCACCCCTTAATAAAACATTTGAAAAAGGGTTCAAAAATAGATGTAAATGATAAAGAATACCGAAGCGCATTTGAAAAATTAAAAAAATTACTAACATCAGATTCAATCCTCAAATATCCGGACTTCGAAAACCTTTGTCCTTACTACGGACGCATCGGATTTCGCATTAGGTGCCGTGTTGGAACAAAACAGTCATCCAATTGCCTATATTTCAAGCACGCTTAATAAACACGAAATCAATTACTCGACGATCGAAAAAGAATTATTGGGTATAGTGTGGGCAACCAAACAATTTAGACCCTATCTGTTCGGACGTAAATTCAAAATTAAGACTGAACATAGACCACTTATTTGGCTCAACGGACTAAAAGAACCAAATTGTAAGCTGCAACGGTGGAAAATCCTTTTAAAAAATTTAAACGAATTCGATTTTGATATCGAATATTTAAAAGGAAGACAAAATTACGTTGCAGACGGTTTATCGCGTATAAAGATTGATGAAAATCTAGAAAACGAAGAACCACCAATATTTTATTTAGAGGAGAATCTAAATGTATTAGCTGCCAATAGCACAACCACAAGATTAAAACAATCTCAAATTTTTAGTAACGAAAGTTGCAATGATTCTGAAATTATGACAACTAACGCTACAATTCATAGTGCAAACGAAGACCCATCCGACCTTATTTACATTACTGAGAAACCCATAAATCTTTATAAGAATCAAATCTATTTAAAAGAATCGTAAAAAGAAAAATGTTCTTTAAAAATTATTCATAAAAAATGTCAGAATACAATTTCCGTCACCCGTCGTAGTAATCTTTTGAATCTAATGAAGCGAGTCATAATAGATAAAGGCTTAATGTGCATATATTGCAATAATTTAAACCTGTTTTTAAAATTTCAAGACCTATATATAAAATATTTTTCCAGCAATAAAAACCTAACTTTTTTAAAATCCTCAAATAAACTAATAGATATTACAGATAGAAATGAAATACTCACCATTATAAAAGAATAACATACGCGAAATAATCATAGGGGTATTAACAAAGTTTTTAGAGAAATAAAAGAAAAATACTACTATCCCAACTTAGCAGAAGAAATAAGTAGAATCATAAATAATTGCGAAATTTGCAATATGGCTAAACATGATAGATCTCCCGCCAAAATTAAATTTAAGTTAACGGAAATAACCCGTAATATTAATGACATTGTACATATGGTTTACGGAGAGAAACAAACCATATCTAACTACCATAGACAAATTCTCAAAATACGCTTCCATACATAAATTAAACGATAGAACATGGGTATTTATTCTTGAGGCTATAAAAGAAAGGATACGATTCTTAGGCAAAATGAAAAAACTTATTTCGGACGGAGAGAGGTGCATAATTCATAATACTGTTGAATTATTTCTGAAAGAAAATTCCATAATTTTTCACCAAACTACAGCTTCGCATAAAACAGGTAACAGTGATGTAGAGAGATTACATGGAACATTAAAAGAGCATATGAGAATAATTAATACTAAAGGAAACGTAAAGGAATTAGATGATAAAATATTTAAAATCATAACTTCTTACAATAATTCAATTCACACTACAACAAACGTCAGACCAATAGACCTTTTAGAGAAAAACCTAAATAAAACGGACATAGAAAACCTTAAAGATAAACTTGAAAAAGAAAAATATCTACGAATAAAAAAATTAAATACACACAAAGACCAAAACTCGAACCTCACAAAGAATATTGTACAGCATAGAAATATAACAAAAAATAGCCCAAAATATAAAAGAATTAAGGTATATTCCAGAAATAAAAACTACATTACAGATAAAACGACTAATCGCAAGATCAAATATTATAAATCACAAATCAAAAGAAAATTTAAACACCAAACCTATTTTTTTTTCAGAAATGAATCTTACTAGTATAATAATAAAAAATAAGATAATAATAAAAAAAAAATAAGAGCTATGATTATTCCATTTTCAAAACCTATTTTAACGAATTTTTATATTAAAAACAATACAAAAAAAATGTATTCCTATTTTAACAAATTTATGTATTAAACACAAAAAAAAAGAAATTTATATTATAGTATATAAGTGTATGAAATGTAAATTACTAATTTCTTTACAAATATGTATTGACTAAATACTGTGAGAATTATACATAGAAATCATTAAAAATGAAAATAAAAATTGGCTAATAATTAAAACACAAAAAAAAAATGTAAAAATAAATTAATTTTGGAGACCAAAATATCTTAGGGGTGTTACATAGGGTGGAGGTGTTACATATAATTTGTACACTTGCCATCCCTACATGTAAATATAATAATAAAACATAGTCTTATATCTTCTAAATATAGTGTTAATTACAATTACATCTTAAATGAATAAAAATCAAATACAAATAGCTTTAAGTACAAACATGTTGTTGGATAATAAAATCACATGTCATTTAAGGGGGGGTGTATTAAGTCCATAGGTATTAAGTCCAGAATACATAAATATGGACTTATTTCCATTTGAAATGGAAATAAGTCCATAAATTGAATTATGAACTTATTTCTCTTTTACATTGGGAATTAAGTCCATATGGAATTATTTCACTTTGAGAATTTTCTTTAATATTTTAAAAAATAAATTTTTTGTTAGAAAATAAATTTTATATTCATTATAAATAAAATTATAATACAAATTTCTTTTTACATAAATATATGTGCATTATTGTAATACATAATTAATTAAGTATTTTTACAAATATACATAACTAATTAAAAACTTCAATAGAATTGGTTACAATTTGCCTGCAAACTGGGCACAAAATTGGTGAAAATATTCTGGAAAAAGCGTAAAACTCTGCTTTTAAATCCAACTTTAAAATCCCTCCTAATTCAGAATCTTACATATACATATATATAAATATTCTGGAAAAAGCGGAAATCCTGATTTTGAATCCAACTCTAAAATCCCTCAAAAGGAATCCCTAAAATCTTTAAATGGAGGGAATTTAGAGTTGGATTCAAAAGCAGGGTTTTACGCTTTTTCCAGAATATTTATATATGTGTATATGTGGGATTCTGAATTAGGAGGGATTTTAGAGTTTGATTCAAAAGCAGGGTTTTACGCTTTTTCCAGAATATTTATATACGTGTATATGTGGGATTCTGAATTAGGAGGGATTTTAAAGTTGGATTCAAAATCTAACTTAATTCATAGCGCCTATATTTTCAAATTAAAAATAAATTATGGTGTTAATACTCAATAAATTCTGGACTTAATTCTCAATGTAAAAGAGAAATAAGTCCATATTTCATTTTATGGACTTATTTCCATTTCAAATGGAAATAAGTCCATAATTTCAATTTATGGACTTAAAACCTATGGACTTAATACACCCCCCCGTCATTTAATACAATTGTAATATAGCTTTAGTTTAAGTACAGTTATATTGTTAATAAAAAGAGCAACTTGAGTGCAAGTTGCCCTCTTGTTGATTTGAATTTAGAACAATAAAGTTGAAAGCAGAAATAAATTAGTTTCAATTATAACTATATGTTAATAAATTATGACAATTTTATTTTATTTTTTGCAATATTTAGAATGCACAAATAAATTATGGAAACAGTTAGGTTGTATTGCAGTTACGTTTTATAACAAGTAAGCTTAGAACAATTAAAGGTTATAATAAATAATATTTTTTTTCAAAATATTGTTTTTTTTTAAATTAATATAAAATATCTGTTCCCAGATTTCATCTTATTTAGCATTTTAAAACTAAAACGAACTTCAACAGAAGTAAAAGAATAAAAGTGGCGACCTATATTTTATAGTTAGTTAAAAAAAATAGAAAAACTAGGATTGCAACTATTGAAAATCTAAAATGTTTCTACATGTTAAAAGGCCTAATAATATAAATAATAAAATAACAATTTCAGAACCTTCCCGATTGATTGGTTATTGGGACTAAAAAATTTTCTATTTTTATAAATCAGTAGGTAACTTATTCACCAGTGCATATATTTCCATATTTAAATTCAGTATGAAACATTATATAATTTTGAAAATGGCTTTTTTTTTAAAAACCGTGATTTTTTTTATCACTTTTTATACTAAATTAACTTTGGGTATATTAACTTTGGTATGGTGTTTGTAACCACCTAAAGGAAGCGAGCTAGATATGGAAAAGTATATATATTTGTGATCAGCGTGACCACCTTAGTCGATATAGCCATGTCCGTCCGTCCGTCCGTCCGTCCGTAGGCACGATAACTCAAAAAATAATGGAGCTATCTTGATGAAATTTTAACTGTAGTTTACTAGGACTGAAAGTACGGCGGGGATTGCATATGGGCGAAATCGGCCCATGGGTTCGGATTCTGGACCTTTTAATCGGTTTCAGGGCTAACGAACAAATATAAAAAATCACGATAACTCAACAACTAATGACGCTATCTTCATCAAATTTGTGCTGTAGGTTACTAGTAACGAAACTACTTCGGGAATTGCGTAAGGTTGGGATTGGACCATGGGTTCGGAACCTAGAACTTTTTGATCGAATTTAGGCCAAACGAGCATAATTCCGAAACCAATGAAGATAGAACCTCCAAATTTAGTATCAGGGTGTCCCTTCCTATTTCCTAAGTGTCTTGTGAATTTGGGTCCCATTGGAGTAGTGGGTCGGGGACCAGCCACACATTTCCGAAGACCTTAAAGCATATCTTTAAAATTAATAAAGATAACAACTTGAAAAAATGTAGAAGCTTCCAATTTGCCACAAGGGTGTTCTTTACTATCTCTTGCGTGTTCCCTTAATTTGGGATCAATTGGAGTGGTGGTTCTGTACCCCTCTCAGACCTCCCAAGTTTTAAAGGCTTATAATCGAAATTACTAAAAATAGTTACTTAAAATTAGGATAGACCGTTCAAATTGTGTACAAGGGTTAACTAGTACTATAAGTACAGCGCGGACTATATAAGGGCGAAATCAGCCCAACGGTTCGGATTCCGGTCCTTTTAATCGATGTCAGGGCTAAGGAACATATATAAAAAATCACGATAACTCAACAACTAATGAGGCTATCTTCATGAAATTTGTGCTGTAGGTTATTGGCAGCGAAATTACGGCGGTGATTACGTACGGTGAGGATTGGACAATGGGTTCGGAACTTAGAACTTTTTGATCGAATTTAGGCCAAACGAGCATAATTCCGAAACCAATGAAGATAGAACCTCCAAATTTGGTATCAGGGTGTCCCTTCCTATTTCGTAAGTGTCTTTGAAATTTGGGCCCCGTTGGAGTAGTGGATCGGGGACCAGCCACTCAGTTCTTAGGCCCTTAAAGCATATTTTCGAAATTAATAAAGATAGTAACTTGAAACAAATGAAGAAGCTTCCAATTTGCCACAAGGGTGTTCTTTACTATTTCTTGCGTGCCCCCCTAATTTGGGATCAATTGGAGTGGTGGTTCAGAACCTCTCTTAGACCCCCCAATGTGTAAAAGCTTATCATCGAAATTAATAAAACTAGTAACTTAAAATTAAGATAGAGCGTTCCAATTGTGTACAAGGGTTAACAGTATTGAAAGTATGACGGGACTGCATATGGGCGAAATCGTACCATAATTTCGGGTCCTGGAACCCTTGAAAAGTTCAAGGACTAACAAAGATATATCTTACAAACACCATAACTCAAAAAATAATGCCGGTATTTTGATGAAATTTAACAGTAGGTTACTAGTAATGAAAGTACCATGGGAATTGGTTGTGGTCGAGTTTAATTTCGAAGCCAAAGAATATATTTCCTATGTCCTATGTGTCTCCGAAATCTAGACTTAATTGTAGTGGTTCAGCTATGTTCAAAGGTACTTGATGCATTTATGTAAAATTTATTTTTATATTTAAATGAATTATATGAAAAGGTGTAAATTTTTAATTGTATTTTAGAAATACATTTATTGCATATTTTGCGTTTATAAGCTTTTCTATTAGGTATATAAACTAACCATTTAAAATAATTGCAATTTTTAAAAATTTGGATTATTAAATATATTATGCTTTGATATCTTTTTATCACAAAATTTAATAATTAGAATTTTTTCATTTTGTAATTGAATTGGAATAAATATATTTTCATTTATTTCAAGTTTGTTTGTTATTTAATATTTTTAAATAGATAAATTAGTAAGAATTTGTAGTATTTTTTAATAGATAGGGTAATTAGAAAATGTTTTTAGTATTATACAGTTAATTTGGTTAGCTATGTCTTACGATCAAATTAATAACAGCTTCTATGGTGTTAAAATGACTTATGGATATGTCCTTAAATTTGAACCAAATAGGTGTAGGGTATTTCTAAGTTGGTTGCACCGACTGACTGTTTCTTTACTTGTTTAATTTCTAATATGACCCCATGAACAATAAAAACATCAGAAAAAAATCAAGAAAATAAAAAAAAATATGAATCGATAAGATATATTTTTTTATTTTTTACATTCTATCATTTTTGTCCTTTCGTTATTCTTTCATTCAATTTTATACCATACACCTATGAAATAAGTATAAGGGTATATTAACTTTGGTATGGTGTTTGTAACCATCATAAGGAAACAAGCTAGATATGGAAAATATATTTGTGTTCAGCGTCACCTCCTGAGTCCATTTCATGTCCGTCCGTAGATATGATAACTCAAAAACTAATGGAGCTATATTAATGAAATTTATACTCTTAGTTACTGGTAATGAAAATTGGGGCCGAAAATGGCTAATGAATTCGGATTCTGGCACTTTTGATCGGTTCAAGAGCTAACAAGCATATATTTAACAACAGGATAACCCAAAACTAAAGATGTTATCTCAAAAGAAATTGATACAATAGTTAACTAAAAATGAAAGTACGTCGGGGATTAGGGTGCGTTTATGTTGGAGCTGCGATAAGTGATAAGAGCGTCGATAAGAGCATCGATAAGAGCATAGATAAAGCTATGCTCTTATGCAGTGTTTATATTGGAGCTTCGATAAAAGCGATGTAGAATAATAAAATAATATTATTTATATTTGTTTTAGATTTATCTGGTAATATTCTTAAAATAAAACAAAAATAGAAAAAAATTAAATTAAAAAAACTATTAAGAATTAAATAAAATAAATATAAAAAAGCATAATTATAATTGTTTATTTATTGGAAGGTGACAATAATAATAAAAAAATTTTAAATTAAAAAAAAAATTAAATTATATATTTTAAAAAGTTATTTTATAATTATAAAAAATTTAAAAAAAAATTATACAAAAAAAAATAAAACAAAAAATTTTTTATTAACAATATAAAAAAAATTTTATTTTATTACATTATTAAATGTATAATTGCACCTCCTTGAGAGTTTGTATTAAAAAAAAAATGAAAACGAAAATAACAAAACATTTATTTAAAAAATTACAATAACAAACGAGAGCAAAACATTCATTTAAAAATTTTGATCATCATTTCGATAAGAGCGTAGGAAACTGAATAAAGAGTTTTCTATGCTCTTATCGCTTATCGATGATCAAAGCGATGCTCCAACATAAACACCTCTATTTAAATTATGTATTTTGTTTTCTACGCTATGCTCTTATCGACGCTCTTATCACTTATCGCAGCTCCAACATAAACGCACCTTTACTTATGATCGAAATCGGCCCATGAGTTCCGGTTCTGCAACTTTAAGATCGGGCCAAGGAATAACAAGCAAAAAACACAATAACTCAAAAACTAAAAACGCTATCTTGATGAAATTTATATTAAATATATTGGTTACAAGAATGAAAGTATGGCTGCGATTGCTTATGGCAGACCCGGTCCTATTCAATTTGGCGCTCTGTGCATTTTTGAAAAATTTCGCCCCTTTAACTTAAAATTAATGAAACAAGACGTTTGCGCGTACCCGTGAGGTAGGCTTTTTTAACGCGTTTTTTTATAGAGGTTTTCCCAATAGGTCTATTCCTCTTTTCCTAGATAGCCTAAAAAAATATAATTATAATTTTTTTTTCTTTTTAATTTATTTTATTTTATTTATTTAATAAAAAGAAATGTAAGTTACAATTATTATTTATAAATACTAGACTTAGACAATAACTTAAAATTGGTATAAAAAGTCTTAGCAGTTATAAAGCTTATATAAACAATTATACAATATAAATACAAAAATAGCTATATATTCATACATATATATACAAATACACATATACATATATATACATATATACATGTATACACAGTGGTGATATTCGAATTTTTTAACAACCGGTACGCATGGAAAAAAATCTATTGTAGGTTATATTTACTTCATAATAGTTATTTATTTACATATTTACATAAGAAATACATATATTATATATAATAGTATAAAAAATAGTATATAAAATTAATTAAATAATTTCCAAATTAAATTTTGGTTTTGGGACGGCAAATTAGGTGCGGCTGCTTTGACACGTTTGTCACTTGCCATATGATGCCCTTCTCGCAACCATAATTTAACATATGGTGTTGCATCAAAATCCTCAATCGATTTTCCCATTAAATTTATTGTCATTAAATGACTTGTTGTTTCAATTAACAACGAATTTCTCTTATCATAAATGATATTGTTCATTGTGCTGAATCCTCTTTTAGCTTCTGCGGAATTAACAGCAATTACATTTAAAATTCTTTTTGCTCTCAAAATAGTATTAATATTTTTAGATTCTCTATCTCGCGCATCAACAAAATCTCGAAAATCATTTACTGGAATGATGTATTTGATTATTTTATTTAACTGCTCTAACCTATTTTCACCTTCAATCCATGGTGCTTCAAAAATATCACCCGGCCATGTTTCTGGATTTAATAAATTAAAGCAATTTAAGAGATTATTATAGTTTTCATTTTTATCGTCTAATAGCAAACGCGTTTTCATATGTTTTTCTAAACAATCAAAAAATTTATCTCTCGAAACAACAATTGATGTTTTTTTTCTATTAATTTCAAATGGAATATTGTATTTTTTCGTTTTAATTATTTTATCGATAATGCCATTATCGATCAAATACAAAAATTTTAATAAATTTTTGTATTTGATCGATAATGGCAGGTAAATATTTATATTTTTTTAGTAATTTAGAATGTTTTTATCAATACTTTTATTTTTACATACTTTTACTTAAAAACATACTTTTTTTTTAATATACAACAACCGGTACGGAAAATTTTAAAAATGTTAACAACCGGTACGAGCGTACCGCCCCGTACCGGCTGAATATCACCACTGTGTATACACATATATCCATATACACATACATACATATGCATTTAATTTTTTATAAGCCAAATAAATCATTAACAATAGTAGTAACATTTTTATATTTTATTAATATGTATTTCCATTTTATTAATTTTTTGTTATAGTTCTAATAACCTTCCTAATAAAATTGAATCATTTTTTATTAAAAACTTTAATTTAGTTGTGAATCTACCCATATCACTGCATTTTTTTAAATCCTGAGGAAGGCTGTTATAGATTCTGATTGAGGAGCAAAAATTACTGTTATTAGCCAATTCAGTTCTAGCTTTTTCGTGACACAATTTAACCATATTTCTTGTATTATAGTTGTGTATATTCCTTCTCTTTTTTAATAAAGTTTTGCTTTTAGTTATGCCCTTTTCAATTTTGTGAATTATCTTAGCCTTTTCCAATATTATTAATTCATTTAGCTTAAGAAAACCTGTTCTACTATATAGATCTTCAGTAGATGTGCGCCAATTTAACCCATAGAGTATCTTGATGGCTTTATTAATCGCTGTGCTCACTTTCTTTCTTAGTGTGGCAGTACAACACGACCATGTCGCTACATTGTATCGGATATGGGAAATGATGTGTGCGTGAAGCAACAGTCTAGCTGATTTATCCTCTAATTTCAACCCACATCTCTTAATAGCACCTAGTAATGGCATAATTTTTTTCAAAATGCAATTAACATGATCGTACCATGATAGTTTAGAATCTATGGTAATGCCAAGATATTTATAACATTGTTCCCTTTTGATTTCTTTGTTCCCAATACAAATTTTTAGATTAATATCAGGTTTATTGCCCATTCTAAATATCATATACTTTGTTTTTTCCACATTCACTGTTAGTTTATTTCCATTTACCCATTTCCTAAATCTATCTAGATCCTCATTTACAAGTCTTTCCAGAGACTCAGCATTTTTTCCTGTATATATAAGTAAAGTATCATCAGCGAATATTTTATAGTCCGCTTTTAAGTTGGCATATTGCATATTATGTACATATAGTAGATATAGTGTTGGTCCAAGTACAGATCCTTGCGGGACCCCCAAAGTTAATGCACTTTTACCACTATATACACCATTGACTTTGGTCACAATAAACCAGTTTTCAAGATATGATTTTAGAAGTTTATGAGGAAGCCCCCTTATTCCAATTTCATATACTCTATCCAATAGAATTTTATGATCCACAGTATCAAAAGCTTTTCTTAAATCAACAAAAATTTAAGTAAACCTAACTTTTCTAGCTTTTAACTTTGCGAATTCCTCAATAAGATCATCATAATCTAAAGCTTCAGCTAATTCTCTTTCTATAGATAAAATTGACAAACCGACCAGTCTATCTTGTGTCATTGTCGTTCGTAAGTACGTTTTTATTAATTTTAATTTTGAAAAACTACGTTCACCTGAAGCTACATTTATTGGTAAGGTGTTTAAAATTTTAATGGCTACTACGGAATTCAGAAATATTAGATCAAAACCTGATTTAAATATGTAGTTTAAAACATCTAAACTAGTTTGATTCGGTTTCACAAGTGGTGGTTCAAGTTTCACAAGAGGAAGTTCTCACCGTTTAAGTCTTTTGATTCGTTAATAGGCAAAGCAGAATCTACCTTTTCACATAATTCTTTTAAATTGTCTAAGTTTGAAGCCTCGCTTATGTTATGTAAGAAAACGAATAATTTATGGCGAGCTTTATGAAGCTAACTCAAATTTTTCATTAATAAAACTAATAGTCTGATCTTAGACTTTGAAATAACTTTAAAACTTAGTTTGGGATCTGAAATTAATTCCTGACACTCTTTTGTGTACATCCTTTTTCGTTTTCGAGAACGTAAGGATGACTGATTTGGAAAAGTAGCTTGTACATCTAAACCTAATGCTATTGCCTGAGCTTCTTTAATATATTTTTATATTACTTAAAATCAAAGATGTTAATCAAATCAGAAAACCTATAACGACAAAAATTTTGTAGAAAAGTGAATTTTCTATGAAACCAAAACTAAATAGAAAAAATGGTTGGCATCCTATTTACTATATTGCCTATTTCTTAAAATTCATTTTAAAAAATATACATACTTTACTTAGAATGTGCAAAAAAATTACTTGCACAATGTCTCCCTATAATTTCTATTAAGAAGCTACAACAAAAAAATTATAATACATATAAATTATATTCATTATTTTGCCTATTTCTTAAAATTCATATTGAAAAATATATACTAAGAAAGTGCAAAAAAATTAACTGCACAATGTCGCCATATAGTTTCTATTAAGCTACAACAAAAAAATTACAATACATATAAATTCTAATAAGCGAACTATATGGGATATTATTTGACTTTTGTGCAAGTTTTTTTTCAGCACGTTCGTGGCTGACTTATATTGTACTTTATTTGTATTGTATTTCACATACCTATGCCAAAGATAATGAATACAACTAGATGTGCACTCATATAGAAATTTTTTTAAAAAATAAAACCCTAAATTGGGTCTAATATCATCATACATTCATACACGTTAAAAATTAAAAAAGCTTTTTTTAATTAAAAAAAGATAATTTATTTAAAAATATAAATAAATCACGTGACTGTCGATTAACAATAATAAAGATTTAGAGAAGAGAACTGTGTATAATATGTACCCACGACGTACAATATCTTCAGGTCATGACATAAAATTATTTGAATGTATTAGGGAATACATTCAAACAAAATGAGAGTGAGTCTCGAAAAAAAAATTTTTTTTTGTTTTGTAATTTTTTGGAAAAAAATAAAAACTTTTATGATTTTAACCATATTTTCTTTTAGACTTCTCCTTATTAAATATTTCCCTAAACACTCTGAATTTTACATAAAAATAAAATTTGGAGTTTTTTTTAAAACATATCAAAAATTCAGCTATGAACTCAAAATTTTTAATATGTTTTCCTAAAAAAATATTTTTCAATTTTTTCCGTGCATTTCATAACGTAGCCATTTTGATACTGTCAAAAAATAATGAGAGTACACAACAGTAAAAATTTTAAATAATTTTAGAAAACCTAACCTAACTTCAAAAGCTTTATAATAATTTGTGATGTAAATTTGGTAGGTTAATTGGTTTTAATATCGAGTTTTTATATTTTTAATTTTAATAAAAATATATAAATTATATATCAAAATAAACTGTGAAGTTTTCTCTTTATGCTCATAAAAAAATTAAATTTCAAATCGTATTTTTCAGCATAAAATGAAAGAATTCAAAATTTTATACCGTTCATAGCATCATTCAACCATATTTCTGGCTGCAATATTTATTTGTTTGTATACAGTTTTAAACAGTAAACAAAAAAAAGTGCGTGCATAGCCGTACTTTAATAGATAGTTTTTTAAAGCTCTTTTTAAAATTTTAAATTAAATTTTTTAAGTATATTAAGATTAACATTTAGTAATTTTTTAATAAATTATGATTTTAAAATGTTCTGTTTCTGGCTGTTAAATTATGATTCTTACTCGATTAAAGTTTCATATTTTAAATTTCCAAAATTACGGATAAGCGCTTTTTTAAAAATTACGGACCTGATTGGCAGGTCTTGCTGCTTAATAAATAAGAATGGCTGGTTTATAAGAATGCGAATAATGTCATTTTATATTTTTTGAAAAATTATAACTATTTCGGATGTGAAATTAAGTATGGAATTATAATTGATAATAGTTTGCAAGTTGCATGCTTCTCAGGCCTTGCAAAAAAACCAGCCAAAACTTTTACAAATATTTTATTGGATTATATGAAACTAGCCTTTTGGTCTCAGCGAAAAACTTTAATATCGTATTTTATATTATTTACAGATAAAAATATTTTTTATATACAATTTATATCACAATATTATTTTTACATAAACTCTTTTTTGGTTTTTTAAATTTAATTTGCTGTGTTATTTTCCAATTCAATATTTTTATTTAAACTAGTTTTGTCGATTTATGTATTGCCAACACTGTAGCATATTAATAAAATTATCACTCTCATTGAAAGCTTAGTAAGAAGCTTTTAAAAAAAGTAAAATATATGGAGGTTATTTTTTCAAAAAAGAATTTCTGAATGAAAATATTAAAATTTTTTATATTTGAACATGTTATAAAAATTTTAAAAGACTGAATTTTACGGTCATCTTTCAACGAAATTAAAAAAGTTGCAAATTTGTGAGTTATTATAATTTTAAAAGCGGCCGTCGAGATAAAGCTCCCTATTCCCATAAGACTACGTGTTAAATCGGCCGCCGAGACATCTTTTTTTCTCTGAGTGTCATGGCCTGAAGATATTGTACGTCGTGTATGTACCTAATTCAAATTCAAATGCACTTCTTTAAGTATTTCAGTTTTACTGAAACACATTTACATTATTTTTTCTTTAATGTGTCTACATGTCTTTCTCTATATGTATTATTTTATTCCTATGCAAGAAATTTAAAATTTTAATAATTTATTAGATTTTAATTTTCTGAATTTAAAAGATCATATACTCATTCGATGGCTCCAAAAAATAACGACGTAAGTCAAGTTTAATATGACGATTAGAATATTTGTCTTAGGTATAAGCAAATTTATATATATTTTTTTTACTTGTTAATTTTTATAATTAATATTCTTATAAATAATATTTTTTTTGTTTTAAGTATAGTTACAACGAAACAAAATTAAAACAAGGTAGAATGTAAACCAAAGGTTTATAAAGGCGTACATTTCCACAAGACAATATAAACATTTCAGAATACTGTGACTTGTACTAAAATTTGTAAATTTTCTAGGAGATCTTTCTTTCTTCAAAATTTCAAGACTCTAGCTATAAACATTGCGGAGTTATAAAGGAAGCAAAATCATGCAATATTAAAGAACGTCATAAGTCTTGAAGATCACAGAATAAAATTGTTTAAAATATTTTTCAACGGTTTTTTCAATTTTACATTTAAAATCGCGAATTTTAATTTGTATTCTTAATTTATTCAAAAAAATAACAAAGTTATAATAAAATATATTTCCAATATTTTTGAACTCATTTTTCTTAAAACTTCATTTTAGATTTACATCGTTATAATTTGGAGCCATCGATTCAAAATTTTTATTAAAAAAATAAAGTCAACAAAGCTTTTATTTTGTTTTTGTTTTTTTTTTTTTTTTTCGTTCTTTAATTTAATAATGAATAGAGTATAAAGCTTTAAGATTTTTTTTTTTTTTTTCTTTCTTTTTATTTTAAAGAGCTTGAATTTTAAGGTTTTTGTTTTATATGAACTGTGCACATCTAGTTGTATTCATTATCTTTGCGTATGCTTTTTGTGTTCAATATGTATTGTATTATGCAGTAAAGGCTGTGTAGAGTATTCGCAGTTGTGTTATGTATAGACTGTTGAATAGAATGTATAGTTACTCTAAATGTAAATATGTATTTTCATTTGCAATTATATATTAAAGAGAAAATTAAAATTTAAAATGCAAAAGTTATATATATTTTATATATTATTGTTTTTTAATAAAATATTTAAAAAATAAAACAGGTAAAATAGTTTCTCTTTGACATTTTCTTATAATTAAATTATATTCAGTAATATGTAATTTTAAGAATTTTTTTTGGAATTTTAGCGCCCTGTGCAACTGCATAAGTTGCACATATATAAGGACCGGTCCTGGCTTATGGTCAAGATTAGACAATGGGTTCGGATTCTATAACATTTTTTTTTCGAATTGAGGCCAAACGAGCATAATTGCTGGTACATGATCAGTCTTTAAATTTCCTTATGTTTTATTTGGGCCCGATTGCAGTGGTTCGATTACCACCCACACTGAATGTTGCAGCGGATAATAACGTATGACTATCCACAATACTTAAATCGTGCGATTCAAAATAAAATTTACAATCCATTTTAAGAAAATCCTACCTAAACCCCCGCATTTTCTAATTAAAGCATCATGTCACACACGATCAAAACCCTTAGCTATATCCAAGGATCTGACAGATAGCTCAGCGGTAAAGTGGTGGTTTTTCAATCGAAAAGTCTCGGGTTCAAATCCTGGTCGGATCATTTCTAAAAAAAAATATAGTGTATATTAAAATAATTGAATAAGTCCAAATGCCAAGTAGGCAAAGAATAATAAATCCAAATGTCAAATAGGGAAAGGATATTGCCTTGTACTACGAATAAATAAATAAATAAAATAAGGCCACAACATCAGATTCACCAGAGTGGTGAAGGCTAATATTAAGCTTCTCGCTAAGTTAAGTCATGAGATCACCGGTTGAAGGACGGGCTCTGAACCAGTATTGTCAATCATGAAGCAAACCTTTGCGATCAAGGTATTTCTGAAGCTTTATGTTTACAATTTTTCCCATAACATTGGAAAGGACCGAGGTTAAAGCAAAAAGCGGTAGTCAGAGGAATCGCTTTTATTACCTTTTTTTGGAATTGAAAAACCATGCGCAACCTTCCATTGGCCAGGACGAGTACCCGAAGTAAAGATAAGGAAAGCAAGGTTGCGTAGAGCTTTGCGATAGTGGAATAAGTTTTTTTCAGAACCATTGACGTGATTCCATCCATTCCATTGTTTGTGTCAAGATTCTTCAATATTTTCATCACTGTTCTTGAAGTAAATTTTACCAAAGAAACAGACAACGCGTGGAATACAAGGTAAATTTTGTGTTTACTGGAGCAGTGTTGAATTGGAAGCAAATTGTTCACCAAACAAGTGTGTTTTCTTTAAAATCTGACACAATTCTGTTATTTTTATCAACAAGTGGGGGAAAGAGAACTCACTTAGGTCCTCTTTTAACCCTTTTGTAAAAGTTCAAAAGGGCTTGCTGTTCTTTGGCATGTGTAGCAACCTACGTTTTATTCTTTGGGTGTATCACAACTTTTGCTTGTTAATAACTCTCTTGCATCTATTTCTGGCCACAGTTGGCCCTGTGAGATTCCGACCACTTGTGTTGATAACGTTCAAGAACCTCCTCCTTATTATGCTGGGCTTTACTACAAATGCGATTCAACCATGCCTTCGGTTTACCTTAAGTACTTTTCATGGAGCGAGGTATGAACAACCTAATTCCAATCAAGATTGTTTCACTGACCGAATTTGCAGCAAAGTTTACATTCTTTTTGCGAAAGCACATTGACCAATCGAAAGCTTTAAGCTCCAAGATTGCAACCTACTAAAACCACATATTTTTCAGGATGTGTAGTCAGAAAAAGATCCAAAAGGTGACCATCTTGATCGACGCGGTCAGGACCTCTAGTGGGATTTTGAACAAGTTTAGAAAGGTGTAACAGTGATGAAAATAGTTCAACTTGCCTCCCAATTCATTTTTGACTCAAAGAACATTTAGTTGTGAAATGAAGCCAATCTCTGTTATGGACATTGAAATTCCCAGTCAGAATTATTTTAGTTTTTGGGCATGACTCCAAAATTTCATTGATCTAGTTCGAGAGATTTGCAATCTCTGTAGCGGTTTCATGTTTATTTGAGTGGGCTGATCTCTATAAGAAACAGAAACATATGACAAAATTAGTTATTTAGAATCTAATATTCAAAGAATATTAATTATTAAACAATATATATTTTAAGAATACAAAAGTTAAAAAGAAAAATACATACACGTACGATTTGATCGTATAAGTTAATAATTTGCACCGGCTAATTTAATTTTATTTCGGGTGAGAAAACGACTTATAACAAAGTTCAACAGTTTTTATCTTCCACGATATAATGGCGAAACTCTATATGTGCCCTTACTGAACGAAGTTACAGCTGCAAACTCACTCAAAGCTAAACCACATGTAAATTTAGATTTTTAATAAAATTAATTAAATTAACGAAATTAAATTGTACTTTTCTCTTACACAAAAAAAGACGTTGACAGCCCGTGGAACTATTCTATACTACACCCATAATAGAAATTAAACGATTTGGTTCTCTTATCTGTTTGACACTATTTCTTAAAAAATCGATTTATTATGAATGGATAGGTATGTACATTTTTTATATTTTAAAACATTTTTCTAACTTAATTTTATAATTATTTAAAATTATTTACTTAATTCTTTGTTATTTTATACATTATAGTTTTATTATTTTTTCAAATCGGAATATCTCAACGTTCTTTCATCCCAATAAAAGAAAAAGAAAAAAAAATGATATTTCAGCTGTTCAACTTACCCATACACAATTCAACTTGGCAAGTACGCATACCAAGTTGAAAACATCGTGTATGGGATGCATAACAACAAAACAGGTCCATCGTGTATGGGATGCATAACAACAAAACAGGTCCATCGTGTATGGGATGCATAATCATAAATTTAAAGTTATGAGTATTGCCATCATTATTTATTGTGTGCAGTATATTTATAATAATATTGTTGTGCAAAATTTTTTTACATGTTGGCAAGGTCTCACCAACACTTGTGTTTTATATATATGATTTAGGACTTTTCATATAAAGCAGCCTTCGAAAACAATTTGAGTGTCGTACGCAATTTCTTAATTATATATTACATGTTGTAATAATTCAATAAAATATCTGATATAGTAAAAATTAAAATAAGAAATTTATCGTTTAAAAAAAAACATTTATTTTTAATTTATAAAATATAATACATTATATGTTTTATAGTAAAATTCTTAGCCTTTTAAAAATATAAAAGTGTTAAATAAGAACGGTAATAGGAAGCTTTTTTATTTTGGCATTTCTTAGGGAGTATCCAGAACCACCACTACAATTCAGTCTTAATTCTTTCGGGGACACAATATACCAAATTTAAAGCTTTTATATTTATTTCAAACAACTATCTTTATTAATTTCGAATAGAAGCTTTAAGGGCTTGGGTGTAGTGGGGGTGGTACACAAACCGCTAGTTCAATTCGTCCAAAATTTTACGGACACAAAATAAATAAGAAGCACACGTGCCTCAATATTTCAAGCAATCCCCGCAGTACTTTTATTACTAGTAATCTAGAGTTTAATTTATATCGAAACAGCGTCTTTAGTTTTTGAGTTATCGTTTTTTTTGGATAAACGCTCGTTAGCCCTTGAACCGATCGAAGTTTCCAGAACCCGAACCCATGGTCCGATTTCGTCCATATGCAGCCCCCGCCGTACTTTCAATACTTGAACCTCCCCTTTAATTGATCCCAAATTAGGGGGCACGCAGGAAATAGTAAAGAACACACTTGTATCAAATTTGGAGCTTCTAATTTTATTTTAAGTTACTATACTTATTAATTTCGAAGACATACTTTAAGGAACTGTGTGGATGGTCCTCGACCCGCTACTCCAATTAATCCCAAATTTCAACTAAGGAAATACGAAGAGACAATCTTATACCAAATTTGGACGTTCTATAAATAAATTCTAGGATTCGAACCCCGCCGTAGTTTCTTTACTAGTAAACTGCCGCATTAATTTGATCAAGAGCGCATCATTAGTTGTTGAGTTATCGTGATTTTGAATATATGTTCGATAGTCCTTAAACCTAAAAAAAGGTCCAGAATCCAAACCTATGGACCGGTTTCCCCATAGTAATCATAGGTTACTGAAAGCCAAATAAATGCCATAGGTTAGTGCAAGCCTACAGTTAAAATTTCATCAAGATAGCTAGATTAGTTTTTGAGTTATCGTGCATACAGACGGAAGGAAATGGCTAAATCGATTCAGGAGGTAGCGCTGATTACAAATACACATACTTTTCCATATCTAGCTTGCTTTCTTTAGCTGGTTACAAACACCATACCTATTTAATAGATGTAGGGTATAAAAAATTTAAATTAGCCACTTTTTTTTGTGACACAAAACAAATCCCACGCGTGTTTGGAAAAATGGAAACATAATGGAAAACATCCCTAACATTGAGGAGTAGTTGGAGTACCTCTCTCACTTTTCTAAAAATCTAAAAAGGATATCTTCGAAAATAATAATGATAGAAATCTGAAAGGTGATACTAGAGTATTCTGTTCAATTTGCTTTCTTATTTAATACTTTTATATTTTTATAAGGAAATTTTTAATAAAAGCTTTGATTCCAACAACAATAACAATAATTACATCTACAATAGAACATGAATAAATACTAAAAAAAAACAAGTAAAGAAAAAATAAACCGAAAGTAAGAAAAAAAAAACCCTGCACCTAATCGGTTCAAATTAAACTAGAAATCCATAAGTCATTTTAAAACGAAATAAATAATATAATAAATGAAATAAATGTTTTTTAAAATGCTATTACAAAATAACATAATTAAAACTTTTTATACAATTAAACTAAGTTCACTTCAGGATTATTAATTTTTGCTCTACTTCTTTTACTGTTGAATGTTTTAGTACCTTTGATTAATTATTTCACTTTTAAATAATTTTTATTTTTAATCTCTTAATTTACTTATTTTTTAATGTTATACATAATTGAATTTTTAATAGTTTAATTCTTTTAATTTGAAAAATTATGGTTTCAAATTGAAATTTGGGGATTAGAATTGTTCAATTCTCATCTTTTATATTTATGATATGGAATTTTTAGCACTTCTGTTATATTATAATTTATAAATAAGTATTATAAATATAATTCTCCTGTTATGTGTGACACTAATTTTCATTAAACTCAAAATATTCCGAAAGAAATATTAATTTGTGATAAAATCTATATATTTAGGTTTATATAATTTGATGGTTTTTAGTGTAAACTAAAAAAATTAATGCTTTTGATCAGCTTTTTGTCACAAAATTTAGTTATTAAAATTTTTGAAAATTAAAAACAATATAAATTCCTAGCATATGTACCTATTAGAAAAGCTTATAAATGCCAAATATGCTATAAATTTATTTCTAAAATACAATGACAAACTTAGAACATTTCATATAATTCATTTAAATATAAAAATAAATTTTACATCCATGCAGCAAGTACCTTTGAACGCAATTTAAGTACCATACACAATTTCTTAAATATATATTAACTATGGTTACAGTTCAATAAAATATCTGATATAAAAAAAATTAAAATAAAGAAATTTTTATTCATATATTAAAAAAAAATTTAGTTTTTAATTTATAAAATATAATACATAATATATTTTATATTATTATTATTATTAATATATTTGTCTAGAATGAGGTGTAACAAACGCATTCAATTAAATGTGTTTTGTTGGATGTGTTTAATTATAAAAAAATAAAATATTAATATTTTGTTGGATGTGTTTTATTTTAGAAAATAAAATATCCAAAATTATCATAAGCAGGCCAAAAAATATTTTATTTATTTTTAATAAAAAAAAAAAAAATTTTGATGAAATAAAATTTATTTATTAGTTTATGAATTAATTCATTTTAGCTTTAAAAATCACAGATGATTTTCTGGAAATTTTAAATAAATAGTAAAACATTTTGTAAATAAAAATTAAGAAGACTATGTTTCGTATGAATATTAGTGTAGTAAGTCTTAATTATTCGCTTTGATGCAATGCTTGCTTTGCTTAAGCAAATAAACCAAGCAATGTGTCAAAGTAATTTTAAAGTTTCCCTCATCTCTCCTACATCTCGCTCTTAACTCTCCCTCATCTATCCCCCATCCCTTCATGTTTCCCTCATAATCTTTTAAATATTTTACCATATAAAAAAAGTTAAAAATGGAAGAAAATGATGTTTGGGCAAGTAGCTTCGGATATACAATAACTGAGCTCAATGCACCATAGAAGCCAAACAAAATAAATTTTTTTTAAAGTAAATTAGGTATATTTAAAAAATTCCAAATAAAATTTATAATTTGCATTTGAATCACTACTTAAATTGGACCCAATTTTTAAGGACACAAAGCAAATAAAAAGATACATCTGTGCCCCAAATTTTAAGGTTCTATCTTCATTGGTTGCGAAATTATGCTCATTTGGCCTCAATTCGTTCAAAAGCATTTAGAATTCGAACCAAATGTCCGATTTTAACCATAAACAATCTCCGGCGTACTTTCGGTAAATGTCATCACGATAGCTCCATTAGTTTTTTAGTTATCGTATATTTTGGAAATATGCTCCTTAGTCCTTGAAACGATCTAAAGTTTTAAAACCCGAACACATAGTTCGACTTCGCCCATAATGCAGTCCTCGCCGTACTTTCATTACTAGTTAATCCTTGTACCAAAAACTGAAAGGTTCCATCTTTATTCTTAGTTACCATTTTTATTAATTTGGATGATAAGCTTTTAAACATTGGGAGGTCTAACAGAGGTTTTTGAACCACCACTTCAATTAAGCACAAATTTCGGGGGCACGTAGGAAACAGTAAAAAAAAACACTCTAGTATCAAAATTTAAGCTTCTACATTTGTTTTAAAATACTATCTTTATTAATTTCGAAGATATGCTTTAAGGTCTTCGGAATTATATGGCTGGTCCTCGAACCGCTAATCCAATCTAAGACACCAAGGAAATAGGAAGAGACCTGCTTATACCAAATTTAGAGGTTCTACCTTCATTGGTTTCAGAATTATTCTCGTTTGGCCTCAATTCGATCAAAAGCTTCTAGGATTCGAACGCCCAGAGCTATCTCGGCGAAACGCAATCCCCGCAGTAGTTTCATTACCAGCAGGGCTAGGTAGTATTCGGGTAAAAGTATTTAAAATACGATTAAAAATACTTTTTATGAGTCAAGTATCTGAATTGCCATTTCTAATACAAATAGAGTATTTGAAAAAAGTATTTCAAATACTTTTCTCTAGTAAAAGTATTTGACTCTAATTTTTCAAATACTTGTAAAGTACTAGTATACTTTACTAGTATTCAAAAAAACCAAATGAAATACTTTTATTCAAGAAAAGTATTTGAAATATTTTTCTCAAACACTTTTTTTGAGGGAGGTGAAATAAAGTCAAACAAAACAAAGTCAAAGCGGGTTTAGTACCAAAACAATGGAAATAAAGACGAATTAGCTATTCTATCTTATTTTCAAAAATAATATTCAAAAAATAAAGTCGAATACAAAAAAAGAAAAAAAGCCGAATCGATTTTATTACCAAAAACAATGGAAATAAAGTCGAATTCAATCTAATTTCCACAAAAAATTTAAAACAAGTAAAGAAACAATCAGTCGGTGCAACCGAGTTAGAAATACCCTAAACCTATTTGTGTACACTACACTTGTTTATCTAATTACAAATTTTAAAAAAACAAAAAATCTAGAAATAAATCTATTTATAAAATGCAATTACAAAATTTCATATTAAAAACTTTTTATCGAATTCAATAAAATTTTACACACATGCAGCAATTACTTCTCTGCAGAATTATTAAATTTTTGTACACTGCATTTGGTGTTAATTGATTTAGTACCAGTGATTAATTATTTCAATTTCAATTTTTAAATTTATTCTATTAATTTACTTATTTTTTAATGTTATGCAAAATTCAAATTTTAATTTTCTAATTCTTTTAATTTGAAAATTTGGTTAGATTTAATTTATAGATGTGCAGAAATCCTATTTAGTTTTTCTTGAAATATGGTGCAATATAAGTTACAAATATGGAAAACTTTAATTTCAGATTGTAATATTGCGATTAGAATTGCTTAATTCTCATCTTATATATAGGAAATTTTGAGCACTTCTGTTACAAAAAAGTATTAAAATCATAATGCAGCTGTTATCTGGGTCTTCAATTTTCATTAAACTCAAAGTTATTCGGGAGAAATATTAATTTGTTTTAATATATATGTAAAAGTTATATAAAGGAAATTTTGAGCACTTCTGTTACAAACGAGGAAGATTATAGTTGCCCTTGTCAACTTTTAGATACCCGTGCATACCCACTATGGTGTATAAAATAAACCGTAATTTACTTCTCTTATACATTTAACTCATTACCCCATAATTTTGACGTAAAAAAAAAAAAAAAAATTAACAAAAAAAAAAAAAAAGTCACAAAACAAAAAACAAAATTTTCATTCATTGTCCCATAACTTTAGCTTAAAAAAAAAAAAAAAAAAATTAACAAAAAAAAAAAAATCACAAAAAAAAAAAAAAAAGTTTTCATTCATTGTCCCATAACTTAAGCTTAAAAAAAAAAAAAAAAAAAAAAAAAAAAAAAAAACAACAAAGAAAAAAAAAACAAAAAAAAAAAATTGGCCCACCCTAAAAGTCCGATGGTCCGAGTGATGTCCAACTTTGTCAAGTAACTTGCCCTATTAATTTACCTGCCCAATTTTAATTTTAACCTTGTAGCTTTATTAGATTCACAGTTATTGAATCGAAAACTTTGTATGGCAGCCCTCCGAAAATGGGGCCCTAACATTTTGAAACTTCATATAAGTGCTCGATTCATTATATAACTAACCGTGTGTAGTTTTCAGCCTCGTAGTATAATTAGTTTTGAAGAAATTCATATTGGTGCAAAGAAGTTGTATGGCAGCCCCCCATAAATGGGGCCCTAACATTTTGAAACTTCATATAAGTGCTCGATTCATTATATAACTAACCGTGTGTAATTTTCATCCGCGGAGTATAATTAGTTTTGAAGAAATTCATATTGGTGCAAGGAAGTTGTATGGCAGCCCCCCGAAAATGGGGCCCTAACATTTTGAAACTTCATATAAGTGCCGGAGTCAATATAAAACTAACCGTGTGTAATTTTCATCCCCGTAGTATAAATAGTTTTGAAGAAATTCATATTGGTGCAAAAAAGTTGTATGGCAGCTCCCCGAAGCCTTGGTCCGATTTTAACCAAAAACAATAGGGAACCTAGAAATTGTCTAAAAATGACTTTGTGTGAATTTCAAGTCTCTAGCCCTTTTAGTTTTTGAGTTATCGTGATGACACACGGACGGACGGACGGACGGACGGACAGACACACATAGCTAGATCGACTAATTTTTCGATTCTGAGCCGATACGTACCCTTGACACTATATCTAGCTCGTCTAGATCGATGCGTTACAAACGGAGGAGCAAATCTAATATACCCGATGTTCATATATATATGCACGGGTATAAAAAGTATTAAAATTATAATGCAGCTGTTTTCTGTGTCTCCAATTTTCATTAAACTCAAAGTTATTCGAAAGAAATATTAATTTGTTTAAAAAGTTTATATAATTTGATGGTTTTTAATGTTGATTAAACAATTTTTTGCCTTATGCGCATAGATTATAAAATATAGATTTAAATCTTAAAAAAATTCCGGACAACGCCGGGTAAAAATCTCCTAGTATTTTATAAATTAAAAACAAATTATTTTTTTAATAGACGATTAAATTTCTTTTTTTTAATTTTTATTACATCATATGTTTTATTGAATTCTTACCATAGGTAATATATAATTAAGAAATTGTGTACGATACTTAAGTAGTGTTCAAAGATACTTTTATAACGAAAAGAATTATATGAAAAGTTCGAAATTTGTCATTGTATTTTAGTAATACGTTTATTGCATATTTTTCATTTTTAAGCTTTTCTAATAGGTTCATACACTAGGAATTTATATTTTAAAAAATTGGAATTATTAAATTTTGTGACCGAAAGCTAATCAAAGCATTAAAAGTTTTAATTAACATCAAAAACCATCAAATTATGTAACCACATATATATTATCACAAATTAATATTTCTTTCGAGTAACTTTGTGTTTAATGAAAACTAGAGATACAGATAACAGCAGCATTATGATTGTAATTATAACAGAAGTGCTAACTTGTAATTAACGGCTGGGTGGCGCAGTGGTTCAGTGCCGACCTTTCATACGCAAAGGCCCGGGTTCAAATTCTAATGAAAGTGAAAAAGCTTTTCTGGTTTTCGACTCGACGCACCCATCCGTCACTGGGTTCAAATTAATGGCATAATCAATAACTAATAATTATTTATCTTTAATAAAAATACATTAATATAACAATATAAACAAATGAAAAATATAAACAAATAATTTATTTGAATAAAATAACTCGCAGATATAGAATACCATATAACTCAAATACAAAATATTACAATATAAACAAAAAATAGAATTGTAAATATTGAAAATCTAAGACGTTTCTACAAGTTAAATGGCCTAGTACTACCTCACGTTTAAATTGTATGTGGAGTTCAATACCAATGTGGACCAATTCTAAAAACACGAATAAAATATGACCCCCTGTTCCAACATGTACCTATGGTATAGACAGGCTTATTAGCCTAACAGTTGAACAGTTAGCGCTTAAAAAAAAACAAAACACAAAAAAAAAAAAAAATTCTTTATCATAAATATAAAAAATGAAAACTAACCAATTTTAATCGCAATATTTCAATATGAAATTTATCTTTAACATACCTGAAATCTGGATCACGCATATATTAAGGAAAACTAAATAGGATTTCTAAAAATATATAAATTAACCCTAACCAGAATTTTTCAACTTCAAAGAATTAAAATATTAAAAATTGATTTATATTTAATATTAAAAAATAAGTAAATTAAGAGAATATATTTAAAAATTATTTAAAATTGAAATAATTAATCAAGGGTATTAAATCGTTTAACAGTAAATGCTCTACAGCATAAAATCCTGAAAAGAAGTAATTGCTGCATGTTTGTAAAATTTTATTGAATTGGATAAAAAGTTTTAAATATGTATTTATGTAATTGCATTTTATCATAGAGTAATATAATATAGAGTATCATGTAGAACAAAAATTTTGGTCAACTTTTTTTTGTTTTATCTAAATTACTTACATAGTTACACAAATTAATACAAAGTGTATACACAAATGATTTGCTTTTTATTTCTTATTTCTTCCGTCCACATATTCTATAAAAACCTATACTACAGTAATTATGTTGTTGTTTATGAGATAGTATGCAAGTACAATACGAATATATATATGATACTCCATATATATATGATATAGGTACTATTTTTTTCTTTTTCACATTTTTATGATTGTTTAATTTTTTTGTGTTGTTTTGTTTTTAGAAAAGATAAAGTATTTATTATTTATGCTTTGCAAGCATTTTAATATATGTAAGAACAATACAATTACAGACAGCGAAAACTTTTTTAACAGACTATTTTTTTTTTTTTGAATTTTACAAAGAGATAATGTGCTAAGTTCCGTACTTGGGTACACCGTATAAAATTTAAAAGGCATTTGTTTTAAGCGTTATTTAAAATTTTTTGATTTGATATTTGAAATTTTTCATGCTTTTAAAAAAAAATAAATATTGAGAGAACAATTAAAAAGAACAAATTAAAAAAAGATGAAATGTGCAATAAAATTTATAGTAGGTAGGGTACATAAAATAATAAAGCTAGAAATATTAATATGAAAAAAGAAAGAAAGAAAACAATTAAGTTAATTTTAATAGGGAAAAAATATAAAAATAATTTATTAATATCTAATATTGTTTTTCCAATTGGCATAAAAAACCCTGTTTTTATACCCGTATGACTATATAGTCAAAGGGTATAATAAATTTGCCATTACGTTTGTGACGCAGAGAAGGAGGGGGGGTAGATATAGACTCAAGTGTATGGATCGGATCAGAATCGAAAAATAAATCGATTTAGCTATGTATGTCCGTCCGTCCGTCCGTCCGTCCGTCTGTCCGTCCGTCCGTCCGTCCGTCCGTCTGTCCGTCCGTCCACACGATAACTCAAAAACTAAAGGAGCTAGAATCTTGAAATTTTCGCAAATTCGTTTTTTTGCAATAGCCGTCATCGCTATTTAAATCCAGCCATTTTGGTCCATGGGTTCGGGTAGCTGCCATACAACTTCTTTTTTTATATGAGCATTACTCTGTACCTATTATAGCTGCGTGTCTGAAATTTTGCCAAAAGCAGTTTAGTTTAATGGCCAAAGTTTCTGCAAAATTTGGTTGGTCTAGTGAAGTGGGTTCGAGTAGCTGCCATACAACTTCTTATTTTATAAGAGCATTACTCTCCACCTAATAAAGCTGGGTGTCTGAAGTTTTGCCAAAAATAGTTTAGTGTAATGGCCAAAGTTTTTGCAAAATTTGGTTGGTCTGCTGAAGAGGGTTCGAGTAGCTGCCATACAACTCCTTCTTTTATATGAGCATTACTCTCCACCTAATGAAGCTGGGTGTCTGAATTTTTGCCAAAAATTGTTTAGTGTAATGGCCAAAGTTTCTGCAAAATTTGGTTGGTCTACGACAGAGGGTTCGTGTAGCTGCCATACAACTCTTTATTTTATATGAGTATTCCACTACACTTAATAAAGCCAAAAGTAATTAACCGGATGATATAATGTATATGTTACGGTCATACGGGTATCCCAGAGTTGACACAGTCTACTCTTCTACACTCTTCCTCGTTATTACATAAATTAACAAAATTAAAATATTTTTTAAAATTAAAAATCAAAACAAAATAATAACAAACAATATAAACAAAATAATAAATTAAAAAATAAATAAATTTAAATCAAAAATACTTTTCTGATTAAATAACATAAGAAACAAAAGATTAGAATAAATTAAATTTAGAATAAATACCAATTTAGCTATTTACATTTTGTACAAAATTCAGTTCCTTAAAAAACTTATTTATTAAAAGTGAAGTCCATTGTAATAGAAAACTATTGGTGCCTACTAAATGGAGTTATAAATTAGGAATTAATAATTTGAAGTTTTCTTTTTGTAGTATCTATTTTTTGGTTTGCGTTATTTAATAAATTTTCATTCAGCCACTTTGCTTCCTCTTTAAGTAAAAGATTAACTAATAATTCTAAAAATTTAATTTTATGCGTATAGCAATTTTCATTCACATTGAACCAAGTAGAATAATTTTGAGATTTCTTTGTTGCTTCTACTACACAACATAATAAGATATTTTTTCTTAAACTTTTTTCGTGATAGTTAGAAATAGTGATCAAATATTCGAATGTGGAATTTAGTGACATGATCAGAATTTTTTAAAAAAAAAATTGTACATTGATCACAGAAATTTTTTTTTATCAATTTATAAATAACATAACCGCAAATGTGTCTTTCGGCATTGTTCAAAATAACATTTTCCTGCTTTAATTGATTTTCTAAATTTTTGCATTGATTTCCTTCTAAATAATGAATAACTATATTAGTTAAGTTCTCATCATTTTGATCTAATTTTTCCTCAATTAATTCTACTTCATTTTTTTTGTATTTGGTATTCCCTTAAAGCGTCTATATTAAGGAACTCTGCACCATCTTGCTCGCAATTAGAGTTTTCAAATTTATGATTAATTAATTTAACCGAAATTATCTTTGCTAATGTATTACTTAATTCATGAACTGAAAGATTAGTGCTACAACCATTTCTATAACCAATTAGAAAGAATAAATTTTCTAAAACATCCTGATTAAAACGAGATAATAGTAAATAATAACAGTAAACTTTACTGCAATTGATTGGCTTTATATGTTGGAAGTAAAGTATCATTTCTATCAGATAATTAAAAATTTGATTATTTTGCTGCAATGCTGAACGGTATGGATTCCTATCGACAGTCAAATAAATTATTAATTTTAGATATAAATTCTGCACAAGACTTCCTAGCAACAGATTTGTTTGTTGAAATGAGAGTTCTAATGGCAGCAGCAACAGAATTACTAAAAATTTTAACTGACAATCGCACATTCATTTTTTCAAATGAATTAGGGGATATATGTTTTTGAGAGAGTTTGGGACACATCTTTTTACTCTTTTTTGTTTCATGTAAATAAAGAAACCTAATAATTTTAAAGGAAACTTCGCCGTCATCAGTACTAATATCATATTTAAGCAGTGCGTTAAGAAGAGATTTAATTAAATGCACTGGATCATAAATTTTTTTTGAACATCATTAAAATTATAATTAAAATAGGGCTTTTCTTTTGAAACTCCTAAAATATTAAAACACTTCCTGTTATTAGCCTCTTGATCGCATATTAGTCTTAACTTATTTGTTGACCTATACACTGCACGCGCTTTAATTAATTTTATTTTAATAGTTTATTACTTATTAATTAATAATTTCCGCAGTGCAATTATATTTTTGTTAATATAATAAATAAAAATCACAAAAAAAAAAAAATAAAAATTAAGTTAACAAATTCTTTCTTTTAAACTGTGTCATTACATTATTGAATTTTTTTATTAAAAGTGATACTTAAATTTTAAAAGCATTTAATTTAATTTGCCTTTCAGTTTTTTTTTTTTATATTGATAATATTTCCAAACTTTTGTTTTGCCAACTGTATCATATTACATTATTGAAATTATTTTTTTTATTAAGTGATACTTAATTTTAAAGGCATTTAATTTAATTTTTAAACATTTTAAAAACTTTTTAGAACATTTTTTTCGTTTATTTCTGCTGAATTCATAACTTTTTGGTTTTTTGTTAAGTTAAATTTAAAAATAAACTTTATTATGGAATTCAAATGTAATCTTGCTAATTGTACAATTTCTGATAACAAATCTACTTTTGTGGTTTGTAAAGCGTTCTGCAAACGTAATTTACATGGTGTTTGTATTGGAGCCAGTAGGGATTGGTACCACCCTTCTTTACAATATTGGTTTATATGTGATGACTGTCAGCATTATGAATCGGTTTTAAGACATATGTTCGACAACCTTAGTAAGTCTATAGCTGATATGAACGATAGGAATACCGGCTTATAAAATAAAGCTATTTTGGTAATTGATTCAAATCGCAATTCATTCAATGTTATGGCTAAATCATTTGATTTATTATGCAACACAATGGCGGAGAAATCTACCGGTTCTACATTAAATAATGAGTTTAACGACTTAAAAACTGAGCTATTAACTGAAATTTCTGCTCAATTTATTAAAAATTTTGAGAATATTTCCAAGTCGTTAGAAGCTGGTTCCAGCAGTGCTTCATCAATTTTTGCAGTTCCTAAAAATTTTGAACGTATGGAAGCAGCTGTTATTAAGCATATTAATACTGTTCACCAGGACTATGCCAGCACTAATGTTGAAATGTTACATAATTTTTGTACCGAACTGCATAATTCTAGATTACAAGCTCAAAATTCCGAATATAGTAGTAAAATACAAACTTTTGATAAGGCAATTCAAGTTGATACACTACTTGATTCTCCTACAAATTGTGTTAAAAGCGTGCAAACAGATTTTGCATTTTTACATAAATTTGGGACCCAATGGACTAATGATGAATGGAGTGGAAGAATCACCAAGCTAATGGATTGTAATAAATCATCAATCGTCAAAGATAGTAACTATTCGTCTACTTTTGTAAAGGGCGTTCCTTGCTCGTTTGATGAAAATAAGTTAACTCAATTTATAAAAGCAGAATTTAACATTGGTTCGGTAGTGTGTACTAATTTAACACCTAACCGTATAAAGAAGAACAAAATGAAATATTTATGCTTTCTTATCTCTGGTTCTGTTTATTCTATGAGAATTTTACAACATCCAAGCAACGTCAATATATGGAATAAAATTGGTGCAGCTATTGAATTAAGTAAGCCTCAGGTCAAAGGTAACCTAAACAAAAATATGAAAACAGTTTTACAAGACACTAGTACAGGTAATACAATAAGAAATTCTAAATTAAATTACAAATCCTCTTTAAACACTAAATCTAATTTAACAAATTTACTTGATTTATCTTTTCCTATACCTCCTACTAATTTTTCTAAATCAATTGATATTTCAAATACTAAAACAATAATTAATCCTAACAAATCTAATATTATTGCACAAACTGATACTAATACTATTCCTATTTCGAATATTAATATAAAAAATAATTCTAAAAAGATCATTTCAAGTAATTCAAATGATCTTACCAAATCAGGTAATAACAAACAAATTAGCGATTCTTATCTAAAAAATAAATTTTCAAAATTCAAAAAGTCTGTATCAAATAAATTTAATAAATACCAAAATTTTGTTCAAGGTGAAACTATTATGCCCCAAAGTAAACCTTCTAGCTTAACTGTAGCAAAATCTTCTTCTAGTAAAATTAATAGATCAACTTCTTTATCTTTATATCCTGAATCACAAGCTAATCCCTTCTTAGCTAATTCTGAGGATATTTCATTATCTAACTTAAATACAACTCCACCAATTTTAGATCCTCTTTTACCGCCTGTTGTAAAACATACTCAAAAAGCTCTTCATGAAAGTAAAAATAACAGTAGGTACGTTTTAGCTAGATTAAGGGACAGTAAAATTTATGATAATGTTAGACTTTACCTTGCATATCTTCACGATAAATCAAAGGATGTTTGTATTGGTGGTAAAACAAACACATCGCTTAAGATAGCTATTCAGCAGGAAGGACTACTTACTGATATTAAGGACTTACGTAATATTTTTGTAAAATATCATGAAACATATAATATTTCAGCTGAAAATGCTCTAACTGACTTGAAATCTTTTGCCTCACATATCTCATCTAATAGAATTAACTATCTTCAACGTGTGAGAGAAAATCATGATAAGTACTTTCGTCCCCTTCCAAGCGAGAAAAAGTCTAGTTATTATTAGTCTTGCGGAACCCACTCATCCTAATAATAAATCTTTTAAATTAACTTTTTATTATCAAAATGTAAGAGGTCTACGCAAAAAAACTAAAAAAGTTTTCTTAAACTCTACTGCTTTAGATTTTGATCTATTCGTTTTAACAGAAACCTGGCTAACATCTTCAATAAATAATCTTGAAATTTTCTCTTCTTCTTACACTGTTTATAGGAAAGATAGATATGATTGTCGTTTATCTTATAATGTTCCTAAAGGCGGTGGTGTATTGATAGCTGTTAAAAATACTTTTTGTTCATCGCAATTGTTACTTTCTCAATGTGATTATCGAAGTAATGTCTGTTAAAATTGTACTACAACTAAAAAATGTTATTATTATAAATTGTTATATTCCTCCGGGATCTAGCATCGAAGTGTATACTAAATATATTTTAGAAATTGATTCACTAGTCAGTAAACTTAATGTTAATGATGATGTAATTCTCTGTGGTGACTTTAATCTTCCTAACATTAAATGGGTTCCGCACGATGAGGAATCCTACTTCATTCCATACGAATTAGTTAGTAATACGGAGTGCTTTGTAATTGACTCTTTTAATTCTTTTAATTTTTAACAAGTATCCTCAATCTGTAATAATCGTGGTAGACAGTTAGATCTTTTATTTACGACAAATTGGATGAATTTTCCGTGATTTCTTCTCAAATAGTTATTCTTTGCCCGCTTTCTCGTTAAATGAAGATAATTTTTTGCATTTATCAAATTTCCTAATACTACACTGGGTAATATTCATATTGACTCTAATTTGGTATTTAACTATTTGACAAAACTTGATAGTAACACTAGTCCTGGGATTGACGGCATCCCAAACATATTTTTAAATAAATGCTCATCTTCATTATCTGGTCCTCTTTCTTCTTTATTTAATTCTTCTTTAGCTTCTGGTATCTTCCCTTCTATTTGGAAAACTGCCATAATTAGGCCAGTTCATAAAAAAAATCTTAAAAACGATGTTACTAACTATCGTCCAATTGCTAAACTTTCTTCTATACCTAAGCTTTTTGAACTAATTGTATTTGATTCTATTTATGATCATTGTACTTGTTTTTTATCGCCTTTCCAACATGGCTTTGTAAAGCTTAAATCAACCGTTACTAATCTTGTTCAATCTACATCTACATTTATTAAAAATATGGAAGATGGCTTCCAAACTTCCATATAATGTTATTATTTTTAAGCTAAATAAATTAGGATTTCCGACTTATTTTATAGATTGGATTAATTCCTACCTCTCTGATCGTAGATATAGTGTTTCTTTTAGATCCTCGATATCTTTTGAGTTTCCAGCTCCCACAGGGGTGCCTCAAGGTAGCCATCTTGGACCTTTACTTTTCATTATTTCTATTAATAATGTTTCTTCTTTAATAATTAATAGTCACATTAAAATTTATGCCGATGACATGAAACTTTTCAAAAAAATTGTAAATTTGGAGGATGCATTAGCCCTACAAGCTGATCTTAATCGTTTTTACAATTGGCGTTCCAACAATAATCTCCAACTCAATGTTACCAAATGTGCTTCAATCAATTTTACACGCCGCTTAAGTCCAATTTCTTATGTATATTCTTTTAATAATCAAATCATTTCAAAAGTCACTTCAATTAAAGATTTAGGGGTACTCTTTGATAGTAAACTTTCATTTCAACTTCATTATTCTGATATATTAAATAAAGCCAATTCTATGCTCGGTTTTTTTAAACGTGGGGCAAGAGAATTTGAAGACCCTTATGTATTAAAATCTCTTTATACCTGCCTGGTTAGACCTAATTTAGAATATGCCAGTCAAGTTTGGTGTCCATTTTATGGTGTCCATATAAATAGAATTGAATCGGTTCAGAAAAAATTTCTCAGGTATGCTTTACGTCTTCTTCCTTGGGAGGACCCTTTTAGATTACCTCCTTACGAACATAGAATAAATTTAATACATCTCAATACACTTGAAATGCGCCGTAAAGTTGCAGATATTGTATTTCTAATTGAATCAATTAAAGGCAACATTTCTTCTTCTCAACTACTCGCTAAACTCAATTTTCTTCGCATTCTAGATTAAGATCTGCTAATTGTTTAATTTACAGTTTCACCGAACTAACTATGGTAAATATGAACCAATTAATAGAATGATGTCTCTCTGTAATATATACAAATCCCATATTAGTTTTTCCTAAACTAAACAATCATTAAAAAATAACTTGTATTTGTGTTCTTGAAATTTTTGGACTTACATTCTTTGACCTTTGTCTTCTTAATTGAAGCTTTTTTGTTTTTTTTAAATATAATTAGTATAATTTTTATCTTTTTTTTCACACTTTTTTTTTTCTTAAAAATTTTTTTTATGTAAAATTAATTATTAAATTATTAATTTCTATAATCTTTACTTTCTTTTTTGTTTTTTTAATGTTTAATTTTAGTTTATTAATTTAATATAAATTTTGTAACTTGCTTGAATTAAGCTCGGAATAAATAAATAAATATTATGACCCTAACATTGATGCCTAAATTGAGAGCTGCCTTTAAATTAAGATAATGAAGATCTACACCACTAATGCCTTTTTCTGAGGTATAAAAACTAAGAACATATTTCCAATTACTAAGGGGGTTAACAAAAATACACATATGTATTTTGCAACATCTCTTGTTCTTTTAAAATCATAATCGGAAAAGCCAGTAATCTCATCCAGTGCACTGTTACAGGTAAGGTCTTTTCTAATAGCTATTTCATCAAATACTAACACTGCATCTTTTTCAAGTAATTTTTTTTTTTAATATAACGCCTAATCATAAATACTTTTTTCGTTAAGACCTACATTTAAAAATTTAATAGGAATCCACCTATTAAGAGAACTAGGATGGGGTAAAGTAAGATTAATTGCATTCCTTAAAAATTTATAACCTTTTGGAGAATTAAATTGAATGTTTAAAGCTACCATTTTTTCATCATTTGTCCATTTCTGAACATTTTTGAAGTTCATTTTTAGAAGAGTTTTAGCTTCGTTTGTTAGATGAAATTGCCTATCAATTTGATTAGATAAAGAATCCTGCTTTTGCTTTTGAAATTTTTTCTTTTAATTTTTTATTTGAATTTCTTAATGAAATAATTTGTTTTTTTATTGAGATCAAACGTTTTTTAGATGTGATATTTTTTTGAATAAAATGATTTCCTTTTTTGAAATTTTAAACAGTTTTTACAAAAATTATTTGAAAATAATTCATTTGAAGAAACTGTACGAATATGATCGAAAGATTCATTTGCGTTATTTGAATATGTTTTAATATTCCGTATTTTATTAATTGCAGAAAAATATAAATTTTCTTTATCAAAAGATAAATCATTTTCTGTCTGCATATTGAAAAATGGAAGCAAAGTGTTAATATTTCGCGGTTCTTTAATATTTATTTCGGTTGTTTTATCGGGCAAAATAAAAGTAGGAACAGCACCACTTTTTTTTGTTCGCCCCAAAAAAATTTTTTTAAAGTGGTGTTCACATAAATGTTTATTTTTTAAATTTTCAATACTCACGTTACATTTCGATGCCTAAATTTCAAATAAAGTTTCCTCTGTTGGGAAACTATAAAGTCTGCCATCGAAATTTCGTCTACTTCTTCTACACACAACGCATGGTTTACCACCTCTACGCTTGTCGGAGTTTAGTTCTTTGAACATTCTAATATATTTACCATCATGAGAAAAATGGACATGCAAATGAAAAACAAAAAAATGCAAGAAAATAAAAACTTAGTACATGAGAGAGTTCCAGGGTGGTTACTTTACTTACATGTTAATCTAAATGTATAATCTTTACTTTCTTTTTTGTTTTTTTAATGTTTAATTTTAGTTTATTAATTTAATATAAATTTTGTAACTTGCTTGAATTAAGCTCGGAATAAATAAATAAATATTATGACCCTAACATTGATGCCTAAATTGAGAGCTGCCTTTAAATTAAGATAATGAAGATCTACATCCCTAATGCCTTTTTCTGAGGTATAAAAACTAAGAACATATTTCCAATTACTAAGGGGGTTAACAAAAATACACATATGTATTTTGCAACATCTCTTGTTCTTTTAAAATCATAATCGGAAAAGCCAGTAATCTCATCCAGTGCACTGTTACAGGTAAGGTCTTTTCTAATAGCTATTTCATCAAATACTAACACTGCATCTTTTTCAAGTAATTTTTTTTTTTTAATATAACGCCTAATCATAAATACTTTTTTCGTTAAGACCTACATTTAAAAATTTAATAGGAATCCACCTATTTAGAGAACTAGGATGGGGTAAAGTAAGATTAATTGCATTCCTTAAAAATTTATAACCTTTTGGAGAATTAAATTGAATGTTTAAAGCTACCATTTTTTCATCATTTGTCCATTTCTGAACATTTTTGAAGTTCATTTTTAGAAGAGTTTTAGCTTCGTTTGTTAGATGAAATTGCCTATCAATTTGATTAGATAAAGAATCCTGCTTTTGCTTTTGAAATTTTTTCTTTTAATTTTTTATTTGAATTTCTTAATGAAATAATTTGTTTTTTTATTGAGATCAAACGTTTTTTAGATGTGTGATATTTTTTTGAATAAAATGATTTCCTTTTTTGAAATTTTAAACAGTTTTTACAAAAATTATTTGAAAATAATTCATTTGAAGAAACTGTACGAATATGATCGAAAGATTCATTTGCGTTATTTGAATATGTTTTAATATTCCGTATTTTATTAATTGCAGAAAAATATAAATTTTCTTTATTAAAAGATAAATCATTTTCTGTCTGCATATTGAAAAATGGAAGCAAAGTGTTAATATTTCGCGGTTCTTTAATATTTATTTCGGTTGTTTTATCGGGCAAAATAAAAGTAGGAACAGCACCACTTTTTTTTGTTCGCCCCAAAAAATTTTTTTTAAAGTGGTGTTCACATAAATGTTTATTTTTTAAATTTTCAATACTCACGTTACATTTCGATGACTAAATTTCAAATAAAGTTTCCTCTGTTGGGAAACTATAAAGTCTGCCATCGAAATTTCGTCTACTTCTTCTACACACAACGCATGGTTTACCACCTCTACGCTTTAGTTCTTTGAACATTCTAATATATTTACCATCATGAGAAAAATGGACATGCAAATGAAAAACAAAAAAATGCAAGAAAATAAAAACTTAGTACATGAGAGAGTTCCAGGGTGGTTACTTTACTTACATGTTAATCTAAATGTTCTAATATATTAAATACTATAATCAGTATTATATATTTAGTTAAGAGTAATCAACGATATTATATTTAAAAAATTTTAACTTTGACAAACTAGGTATTGCATTAATGCATCACAATTTAAATCACAAAAGTTGTCCTCCTGGAATCTTAATTAAAGAATTTGAATTACAGAATAAACATACATCCTTCCGTAATCAAAAAAAAATTCAAGAAACTATGCATTTTTTACCAAATATGTCTGGTATACAAACTTTCCCTTTACAATTTTTATGAACAATTATCAAATTGCTTTCGTTTAGCAATGCCCCTAGAAACTCATAAAATATGTTACTACTTTAAACCATTGTAGTATCTTGACCCGTTCATAAAATTATTTCCATAATTGTTATTGACTAAAAATAAAAATGTTAACATCTGTTCAAAAATATTTGTATGATAGCAAGTGCATTGCAATGTATGATACAAATATAATATTTTAGTGATCAAATTACATTTTTTTATTTTTGTAATTAATTGTTTTTGTAATGATTGACATATTTTTTGGTTGATATTTTTAGTCAATGATCTTTATGTAATAAATAGGTCAGTAAATATTGTAATGCATTCTTTTAACCCAAATAAAATTAGTTAACTAAGCTATAAATTTTAATAATTTATTGCTCCAGATTAAATTTGTATAGATTTGAATAAATCCAAATTCGTATATTAGTATCGATATTTTCCAATAAAACTCAGAGTTTATCAGACTCGAAACTAATATAGTCTTCTTTTTATTATACCCTACACCTATAGAATAGATAAAGGGGTATATTAACTTTGGTATGCTGTTTGTAACCACCTAAAGGAAGCGAGCTAGATATGGAAAAGTATATATATTTGTGATCAGCGTGACCTCCTGACTCGATATAGCCATGTCCGTCTGTCCGTCCGTAGGCGCGATAACTCAAAAAATAATGGATCTATCTTGATGAAATTTTAACTGTAGGTTACTAGGGCAGAAAGTACGGCGCCGACTGTATAAGGGCGAAATCAGCCCAAGGGTTCAGATTCTGGACCTTTTAATCTGTTTCAGGGCTAACGAACATATATAAAAAATCGCGATAAGTCAACAATTAATGACGCTATCTTCATGAAATTTGTGCTGTAGGTTATTGGTAATGAAACTACGGCGGCGATTGCGTACGGTGAGGATTGGACAATGGGTTCGGAGCTTAGAACTTTTTGATAGAATTTAGGCCAAACTAGCATAATTCCGAAACCAATGAAGATAGAACCTCGAAATTTGGTATCAGGTTGTCGCTTTCGATTTCCTTAGTCTCCTTGAAATTTGAGCCCAATTGGAGTAGTGGATGGGCACCAGCCACTCAGTTCCGAGGACCTTAAAGCATATTTTCGAAATTAATAAAGATAGTAACTTGAAACAAATGTAGAAGCTTCAAATTTGGCACATGGGTGTTCTTTACTATTTCCAGCGTGTCCCTCTAATTTTGGATCAATTGGAGTGGTGGTTCAGTACCTCTCTTAGACCCCCAATGTGTAAAAGCTTATCATCGAAATTAATAAAACTAGTAACTTAAAATTAAGATAGAACGTTCCAATTATTTACAAGGGTTAACTAGTATTGAAAGTATGACGGGGACTGCACATGAGTGAAATCGTGCTATGGTTTTGTGTTCTGGAACCTTTGAAAAGTTCAAGGACTAAAAAACATATATCTTAAAAACAGCATAACAACATAACATAGAAAATAATGCCGCTATTTTGATGAAATTTAAACTCTAGGTTACTAGTAATGAAAGTACCATGGGAATTGGTTGCGGTCGAGTTTAATTTCGAAGCCAAAGAATATATTTCCTATTTCCTATGTATCCCCGAAATTTAGACTTAATTGTAGTGGTTCAGCTATGTTCAAAGGTACTTGCTGCATTTATGTAAAATTTATTATTATATTTAAATGAATTATATGAAAAGGTCTTAATTTGTAATTGTATTTTAGAAATACATTTATTGCATATTTTGAGTTTATAAGCTTTTATGAGGTATATAAACTAACCATTTAAAATAATTGCAATTTTGAAAAATTTGAATTAATAAATATATTATGCTTTGATTATCTTTTTATCACAAAATTTAATAATTAGAATTTTTTCATTTTGTAATTTAATTGGAATAAATATATTTTCATTTATTTCAAGTTTTTTTGTTTTTTTATATTTTTAAATAGATAAATTAGTAAGAATTTGTAATATTTTTTAAGAGATAGTGTAATTAGAAAATGTTTTTAGTATTATAAAGTTAATTTATGTCTTACGATCAAATTAATAACAGCTTTTATGGTGTTAAAATGACTTATGGATGTTATTAAATTTAAACCAAATAGGTGTAGGGTATTTAAGTCGGTTGCACCGACTGACTGTTTCTTTACTTGTTTCATAGATATTCCTGCAGACCATTTGCATGGAATAAATATTTAATATAAAGAATATTTAATATTTCTTGTTACAAACATGTTTTATTTATAAAAGTATAAATTAATTAGACACTAATTGCCTGTTTGACCAGCAAATTCTTCTTGCTGTATAAATAAGTGAAGAAACATTTTGCATCAAGCAATTGAATAATAGAATAGAATAAACCGAAGAAACCCGGGGCATAGCAACAACATGCAAAGGTACAGCCAAAACCAATTCAACAGAAGAAAAGCACACTTAGCAGTGAAAATATTTGTGCAAATATAATAAAGATAAAAATAAATAAAATAAAAATACGTGGAAGAGTGTTGTAAAGTAGACTGTGTCAACTCTGGGATACCCGTATGACCGTAATATAAAAATTATATCATCCGGTTAATTACTTTTGGCAAAATTTCAAACATATAGCTTTATTAGGTGTAGTGTAATGCTAATATAAAAGAAGGAGTTGTATGGCAGCTACTCGAACCCACTGCAGTAGATCAACCAAATTTTACAGAAACTTTGGCCATAACACTAACTATATTTGACAAAATTTTAGTCACCCAGCTTCAATAGGCATAGAGTTATGCTCATATAAAAAAAAGAAGTTGTATGGCAGATAATCGAACCCGTGGACCAAAATAGCTGGATTTTAATAGCGATGACGGCTATTGCATAAAAATTAATTTTTGAAAATTTCAAAACCCTAGCTCCTTTATTTTTTGAGTTATCGTGCGGACGGACATACATAGCTAAATAATTTATTTTTCGATTCTTATCCGATTCATACACTCGAGTTTATATCTACCCCCTCCTTCTCAGCGTCACAAACGTAATGGCATAAATATTAAATACAAGAGAAGCACCAGTAAATATAAATTTAACTGAAATTGAAGGTCAACCTTTAAAACATTATCGGAAATAAAACAAGGAAAAGTGTAGTAGAGTAGACTGCGTCAACTCTGGGATACCCGTATGACCGTAACATATACATTATATCATCCGATTAATTACTTTTGGCAAAATTTCAAACATACAGCTTTATCAGGTGTAGTGGAATACTCATATAAAAGATTGAGTTGTATGGCAGCTACTCGAACCCTCTGCAGTAGACCAACCAAATTTAGATGTAACTTTGGCCATTACACAAAACTATTTTTGGCAAAATTTCAGACACCCAGCTTCATTAGGTGTAGTGTAATGCTCATATAAAAGAAGGAGTTGTATGGCAACTACTCGAACCTTCTAAAGTAGACCAACCAAATTTTTCCGTAACTTTGACCATTACACTAAACTACTTTTAGCAAAATTTCAGACACCCAGCATCATTAGGTGGAGAGTAATGCTCATATAAAATAAGAAGTTGTATGGCAGCTACTCGAACCCACTGTAGTAGACCAACCAAATTTTGCAGAAACTTTTGCCATTTAACTAAACTACTTTTGGCAAAATTTCAGATACGCAGCTGTTATAGATACAGAGTAATACTCATATAAAAAAAGAATTTGTATGGCAGCTACCCGAACCCATGGACCAAAATGGCTGGATTTAAATAGCGATGACGGCTATAGAAAAAAAACGAATTTGCGAAAATTTCAAGATTCTAGCTCCTTTAGTTTTTGAGTTATCGTGCGGACGGACGGACGGACGGACGGACGGACGGACGGACATACATAGCTGAATCAATTTATTTTTCGATTCTGATCCGATCCATACACTTGAGTCTATATCTACCCCCCCTTTTTCTATGCGTCACAAATGTAATGGCAAATTTATTATACCCTTTGACTATATATTCATACGGGTATAAATAGATAACTTAGAAACAAAGCAAGAACAAAAATATTAAATATTTGTGAAAAATTTCAAAATATTTTTCATTTGGAGAACGAGATACTGACAATAAACAATTTGTAAGAACAACGAATTTCTACAATAGATAAGTAAACAGTATATATTAAAAATTATAGAACACCAAATGTCCAGTTACAAGGAATTGAAAAACAAGTTTCAAAATTAATGGAAGACGATATAATTGAAAATTCCATTAGTCCACACAACTCACCATTACTAATAGTTCCCAAGAAAAGTAAAGAAGGAGAACAGAAATGGAGATTAGTTGTTGATTTTAGATCATTAAACAAAACAATTGTGGATGACAAGTTTCCTTTGACCAGATTAGATGACGTATTGGATAAATTAGAAAAAGCTAAATATTTCTCAACAATGGATATGACAAGTTCTTTTCATCAAATTCCGTTTGATCCAAAATCAAGACAAATGACAGCATTTTCGACAAACAAAGGACATTACCAATTTAAAAGATTACCATTTGAACTTAAAATTCAACAAATAGTTTTCAACGTATGTTATCTGTAGCATTGAGTGGTTTACAAGAAGCCGCATTCCTATACGTAGATGCCATAATAGTATTTAGCTCAAATCTGACAGATCACAATACTAGTTTAATAAAAGTATTAAAACCCGTGAAAAAAACATATCCTGCTATATTTGATACAATTAAGAATTACCCAACGCCAAAGGATTCTGATGAAGTAAGAAGAATCGTGGCTTTCTGTAAATACTACAGGAGATTTATAAAAAATATTGCAGAAATAGCTAAACCGCTTACTAACTTTTAAAGAAGAAACAAATATTTAGTTAGAAAAAAGAACATATCAATGCATTTCAAATGCTTAAAGAAAAATTAATAACTAAACCTATATTGAGTTATCCAAATTTTGACGAACCATTCATCTTAACAACTGATGCATCAAATTTCGCATTAGGATCTAGATTATCTCAAGGAATCTTAGGTATCTTAGTTAATGATAAGCCAATAGCTTATGCTGGCAAATCATTAAATAAACATGAGTTGAATAAGCCGATTATAGAAAAAAAAACTTTTGGCAATATTTGGGTATAAACTATTTTAAACCATATCTTTTTGGTAAAAAATTTATAGTTTATACTGACCATAGGCCATTAGTAAACTTATTCACGCATAAAAATCTTTAAATGCAGATAGGAAGACTAATCACATTCACATTTGGAAAGCAACATCATTATCAGACATAAAGAAATTAAAATTTAGATGAAATATTAAATTAACATCTGACGTCAGAAATCAAAAAGAAAACATTTAAAATGAAAAAAAAAATCTCGAGAATAATGAAATTAAATTAGCAGCAAAAAATGAAATAATTGCTGAATTTAGCGAAAAATCTTTAATTTTAATCTGAGATAAAATTGATTTTGAGGAAGCTATTATTCAAAACAAGCAATTTAAATATTAAAAAATTAGCCTTGACAAATAATGATGATATATTTAAAATAGTGGATATCCAAGAATTTAAAAACATTTTTAATGAGCTGCAAAACAACCCAAAAACTAAAGATTATTTTAAAATAATACTACATGAACCTCCAATTCAAATAAATTATACATTGTGGTATAAGTAAATAAGGAAATTAAAGCAAAAATACGCTTGGAAAGATATAAACAAAATGGTTAAGAAATATATATAAAGGAAATTAAATATTTATTAATTTAAATTTAATTTAATTAAATATATAAAGGAAAATTATGAAATTACATATACACCCACAACATCTTTTGAAGTAATAACAATAGATACTGTAGGTCCATTAATACCATCTAACAACTATAGATATATTCTGCCTATACAATGTGAGTTAATTAAATACATTGAAGCATATCCAATAAAAGCCAAAGATGCTAATGCAGTCGCAAAGATAATTGTAGAGAAAAACAGATAAAGGTATAAAATTTACAAATGAATTATTGAAAAATATTTGTAAATTTCTAAATATTGAAAAAGTTACGTCAACACCTTATCATCATGAAACGTTAGGTTCTATTGAAATATAATCTCGGATATTAAATGATTACACAATGAGTTTAAAAGCAAAAGACGTTTGGGACGAATATTCAACTTACTACACGTACTTCTACAACTCAACACCACACAGTACAACAGGTTACTCAAAAATAATATCTACAATTTAGATGATTATTTAAATGAATTAAAAGTTAAATTAAAATATGCTAAAGAAAAAGGGAAAACGTATTTTATTAAAAATAAAGAAGAAAATAAATTTAATCAAAATGATATTAATAAATTTAATTTTAAAATTAATGACCATGCTATAAAAGTAGGAAATGATAAAAGTAGGAAATAAGAAAAAAAAAGATAATGCTTTAAAGGATCATTTAAAATTATTGTACAAAACGGTTCAAATTGTACTATACTTATAGATAATAAAAAACTAAAATTACATAACAATAATATAATTAAATCTAGAAATATAAATATTATAAACTAGCTGTAGCCCCGTCAGAGAATGACGGAAGGTGAATTGGAAGAAGAACTTTTTCTAATTAAGAATTATTAATTCTAATTTTATTATATACATATACACATATTGTATATCAATACCATATTCTTAAATGAAATCGCATCCGATACTTTTTGTTTAACGCACATTAGGCTTCAATTCTAGTAATAGATACACAAAAAAAAAACAAATGACTCAAATAATTTTTGTTGTGTCTTAAAAACTCGATGATGAGTAAGTTACGTGTTCAAGTCCCTTCTTGTTCAAATTTTTTTTAAATTTCAATTAATATTTCTTTTTTACTTAAATGCGTACTTGCTTAAATTAAATAAATTAATAAAAGATTTTAAATTTAAATAGATTTTGAATAGGTTTATTTTGTTTCAATAATTATCTATTTCTCCATCTATTAATGTTTTGTATACATATTTTTGAAAAATATTGCTATACATAATTTACAACCATTGCTTAGATTCAAATCGAAATATTTGTTTGTTGCTAACATTCTACAATGTACCTACCCAACATGCTAAAATTTACCTATTTATATGTACGTAAAATTGTATTAAATATTGATTTTTGAATAGAGTTTTGCTTTATTTATAATAAATTATGAATTATAAACTTTATTTGAAATTTTTTTAATATACCGAATTAAGTTAAAAAAATATATTTGTTTGTTTTCTATGGTTCTGACTGCTGGGTGCACCAAACTCCAGTATTGTCCACAAGAAGCGACTTTGCCAACCTCTACACCATTTTTTTCCATTTTTAACATTTTTTTAAATAGAAAAAATAATTAAAAGGAATTATGTGGGAAAGATGCTGGAATGAGAGAAAGATGAGGGAACTTTGAAAATACTTTGATTGCATTGCTTGGTTTATTGCTTTTCAAAACAAGCAATGCAACAAAGCGTACATTGGTTATTTCAGATTTTCACTGAAAATAATTAAGATCTACTACACAATTTTCTTTTGAAGTATAGTCTCCTTAATTTTTATTTTCAAAATGTTTTACTATTTATATAAAATTTCCAGAAAATGTTCTGTGAGTTTTAAAAACGTAAATGAACTAATTCATACATTTAAAATAATTTAAATTCATAAAAAAAATTTTATTTATTTTTGTTTTTGTTTTTTTTTTTTTTATTAAAAATAAATAAAATATTTTTTGGCCTGCTTATAATAATTTATGATATTTTATTTTCTAAAGTAAAACACATTCAACAAAACATTAATATTTTATTTTTTTTACAATTGAACACATGATTTGAATGGGTTTAATTGAATGCGTTTGTTACACCTCATTCTAGACAAATATATTAATAATAATTACTATAAGAATAAAAAATATAGAATATAAACAAATGTACAAACTTTTAAAAATTTTTTTTTTTACTTTTTATATATTATTTTAATATAAAAATTCGTTTAAATTTTAAGAAAAGCAAACTATTTTTTTTTTCTTCGATGAGAGCATGTAGTATATCTTGATCCGTTCATAAAATTATTTCCATAATTGCTATTGACTAAACATACAAATTTTTTTAATATAAATTTAAATAACATAAATGCTGACATAACCATTTTGTTAGGTCACAAATTCTAAGTGTTAACATCTGTTCACAAATATTTGTATTTTAGTGATCAAATTAAATTTTTTTATTTTTGTAATGCTAATGATTGACATATTTTTTGGTTGATATTTTTGGTCAATTATCTTTATATAATAATGAATTAGGTCAGTAAATATGGTAAGAGTGCATTACCCAAATAAAATTAGTTGTAACTAAGCAATAAATTTTAATAATTTATTTTTTATTTTTTTTTTTATTTATTTATTTATTCATTTATTTAGTAAAATATACTATTTTATACAAAATATTCATATATAAGTATGTGCATAACAAATATCTAGTACAAAATATAAAATATATTAAGTTTATAATTGAACTTATGTAAAAATTGAAAATTTATAATATCTTTTAAAAAACAGAAAAGCAAAATATTAAAAGTAGAAAAAAAATAAAATTCTTATTACTAATTAAATTTACATTTTACATATTGCAAAAAATAATTTTTATAATTATAAAAATTTTTTTCAAATTTAATTTCATCGGGTAGTTCATTAAATAACTTCAAACCTGCATACATTAATGTGTTTTTGGAACTTTCATTTCTGAAAAAGTTTAGACGAAAATTGAAAATATTTCTTAAAAAATAATTTTGTACATCACCGACATAAGTTAATCTATTACTTAAATAACTAGGTGTTAAATTATTTTTAATTTTAAAAACAAAAAATAAAACATTAAATTTTAACCTTTGATTAACTGTGAGCCATTTTAACGTATTAAGCATAACTAAAATCGGAGTGTATCTGTTACATTTTAAAATTATTCTCATTCCTCGATTTGATAATTTTTGCAATCTATCCAAACTTACATTATGTAAAAAGCCTTTGATTGTAGAACAAAATTCAAAATGCGGTTTGATCATTGTGTTAAAAACCCTAATTGCACTAATTATTGATAATTGTTTTCTGATTTTAGAAAAACAGTATAAATTTTTTGAATTTTTTTTACAGATATAACTAACATGACTTTTAAAGTTAAGTTTATTATCAATTAAAAATCCTAAATATTTTATTTCATTAACTACCTCAATATTTATATTATCTAAAATCAAGTTAGTATTTAAATCGCCGTTGATTACCATTGCTTTTGTTTTTTCAGTGTTTAATTTCAATTTATTACCGCTAAGCCACCGATTTAACTTTTCAAAATCCCTACTCATTTTATTGACACACTCTTCACTAGTAGATTCTTCAATGTATAAAAGGGCGTCATCAGCAAACAGGACGATTTTGATATGTTCGACTACTTTTACAATGTCATTAAAATATATTAAGAACAGTAAAACGCATAAGATAGTTCCTTGAGAAACACCTAGATTAACTTCAATATCATCTGAAAAAATTCCGTTTACTTTAGTTTTTTGCGATCTCTTTGTTAAATAAAATTTAAACCAATTCTCCTCATTATTGCGAATACCATAACTATTCAGTTTTAAAAGTAAAATCTCACGATTAATGGTTTCAAATGCTCTACGTGAATCAAGAAACACAGCTAAAATTACTTTCCATTCACTAAATGCCAATTTCCAATTTTCAATAACTAGGTTAAGTAATGATTCACAGCTGTGTTTTTTCCGAAATCCTGATTGATGTTCATAAATTAAATTTTGTTTTTCTAAATAGGCTTCTAATTGATAATAAACTACTTTTTCTAGCACTTTAGCCTCAGTAGTGATCATGTTAACTGGACGAAACTCTGTACATTTATTTGTGTCTTTAATTTTTTCAATTGGCAGAACAAATGCTTTTTTCCATATGTCAGGATAGATGCCGGAACTTAAAGATTTGTTGAAAAGTTCCACCAAATCATTTCCAATGAGATCCACACATTCTAATAATATTTTTGGAAACACTAAATTAACATCTTTTTTATTGTTCATAGATTTATGAATATCCTTAAGATCATTTATGTTAATTTTGCCATTTTTTTTGAATTTGCAATTCTTCAGAGAACCAGTTATTACTATTCTTTCGAATACGCTTAGGCTTCTCAAACTCTCTTTTGAATATTTAAGGAACTTAATACTCTGAAATGCATTAATTGTCGTAATTGTTTTTGTTTGAATATTTATTTTAATACTTTCATGATCACTGATTTTATATTCATGCACAGTTCTAGCTTTAATGATATTTTTATTATTAGTAATAACGTAATCAATAAGTGTTCTGCTATGTTTTGTTATACGAGTTGCTTCATTCATAATTTGTTTAAATGCTGAATCATTCAGAATTTGCTGAACTCTTAATTTAAAATTAGAGCCAATTGATATTAGAGTCTCCCATAAAAATAACATCGCCGCTAATCTCACTTAGTTCATCAACCAAATCATTGAGATCTTCACAGAAATCAGCCGAGGCGTATGATGAATTAGGAGATTTATATAGAGCAGCTAAGTACAAAACATTCGAGTTATTATAAACTTTTACCAAAATATACCATAAATTCATTTGATTGTTAACCTTTCTTAAAATTTCATATTTCCAAGAATTTTTAATGTAAAATAACACATCACCCGTATGTCGCGACATTGAATCCATTCTGATTAAATTGTAATTATTTATATATATCAAATTATCATCATCAATATTATTTAAATACGCTTCAGTTAAACAAACAAATTCAAATTTTTCTTTAAAAATCAAATATTGTATTTCATTGAAATTATTTATGGCACCCTGTACATTTAAATATAAGCAAATTATTTCTTCTACATCTTTTTTACTTTCAATAGGTAATTGCTATAACATTTTTCTCTTTTCAATTTCTATTTTTTTCTTATAAACATTACAAGTTGTATTAACTATGATTAGTTTCGAGGTTAAGTTTATATTTAATATTCATACTAATTCAATTACAACACTTCTTTTCATTACTACTACATTTATGATTATCGCTCTCATATTTTTCAACAATTACCACAAATTTTATGTTCAGCAGTGCATTTCAAACTGTTATGACCAAATCCTAAGCATTTAAAGCATCTTCTAATAAAAACACCATCTAGAACTTTGCACAAGTCCCAACCTATTTTAATTTTCCCTACATCCATTATTTTATTATAAGTTTCTAAATCTAACTCCAGCACTGCAGAAAATGTGTTGAAATTATTTTTTTTTATTTTTATTCTTAAATAAAATTTTGAGTATCAATTCTCTATTTTCTAATATTTGATTTTGCATTTTTAATTTATGTAACAAATCCCTCTCTTCTAAGTCTTCTGATATACCAATAATTTTAATTCTTGGTTTTTTAATTTCTTTTATTGACACTTCATAATCTTCTAAATTCTCTTCAACTAACTTTTTTAAATTATTCACGGACTCATCATTTCCACAATCAACAACTATTGCTCCATTAATTGCGTTATAAACTTTATTTACTAATAACTTATTGTCCACAATAATAAAAAAAAAATAAAAATATTTGTTTTCTTTTGACATTTTTTAATAAAGAGAAATGCATAAATTAAAATTTTAAATACTGTTGAAAATAATTGAATAGAGTTAATATTTATTGATTGATTAATAACCAATAAACATAACACTATTATTTAATGTAACATTTGTTTAATTATCTTTAAACTATGTATATATGTATTATGTTTGTGTAAATCAACAAAAATCTATTAAAAGTTAATGAATTCAAATTTCTAATTTTTAGTATTATTTTAGTATCATATTGAAAGTTAACTTTACAAATATATAAAATAAATGTCTTATATTTAAAAATTTAATAAGAAATAAATTTAATTCAGCTTCAATTATTTTAAATAAATTTTCAATTTAAAAGTTCAATAAAAAACCAACGAGCGCGATATGATCACTCTCAAGATTAAATTTGTATGGATTTGAATAAATCCAAATTAGTATATAAGGATCGATATTTTCAAATAAAACTCAGAGTTTATCAGACTCGAAACTAATATAGTCTTCTTTTATTTCATAGATATTCCTGCAGTCCATTTGCATGGAATAAATATTTAATGTTTCTTGGTAAAAACATGATTTATATATATATGCATGATTGTACTAATATATTTAATATAAAAGTATAAATTAATTAGGCACTAGTTGCCTGTTTGATCAGCAAATTCTTCTTGCTGTATAAATAAGTGAAGAAACATTTTGCATCAGGCAATTGATTTAGGGCTTGACCTATTAAATACGGACAAAACATATTACACCATGGTCAACCAGGGTATTACGAGTGTTGAGAAACGAACGTTATTCCGCCTGGAAGAAATATCTAGAATCGAATTTAACTGATTATAACACAAAACAAAAAATTCGAAGACCTGTCTTTAAAACTATATAAAAAAATAGGTTGACAATATGAAACTACAATTTTCTTCTAATCCGCGAAGGTTTAATTCGTAATACGAAAGACTGTAAGACTGCTGATTATCCAACAGCCTTGTTTTATGACGGAACAACATCTAAATATCTCCAATTACTTTGCCACATTCTTTTCAAAAGGTGATTTCGTTCCGGATGAATCATACATTGAGAATCTAATTCCCAAATCTACTAGTTTAAAACAACTAGATGATATTATGCCAATACTACTTTATCTTAGGGTTGATTGCTCGCACGGATGGAATTCCACCATTTATCCTTAAAAATTGTCCCCAAACTTTTTGAAGAAATTATTCATGAATATTTTGTTGACTATTGTCAACCTTTCATTCCTTTACAACAACATGGGTTTGAAAAGGGAAGCTCGACGGTAACCAACTTAACAGAATTCGCTTCCGATATTATCAAAACAATAAAATACAAGAAAGAGGTGGACATTGATATCATACCGATATCAGTAAAGCATTCAATCTAATTCATTTTAAAATTATACTTGAAAAGCACAAGGCTCTAGAATTTTCAAGACATGCACCGCGATTCTTAAAAGCTCATCACTTCATACGAAGCGCTTCTCAGCGGGTCTCTTCTAAAAAAAATTATCCTGTCTGGCTATTCTTGAAAAGTTTTTTTTGAGGTGATCTCATTTTTGTAAAGTTGGTAGACATTACTATTTTTTGCTTTTACTTTTGAGTTTTTGTTGTTGTAAAAAGATATTAATATAAATATGTATGAGTTTTTTGTATATGTATGATTCTTTTGAATATGAAAAAATATAATTTGTAAGATTTTGAATACAGGATTTTAGAAGAAGTATAAGAAATAATTCAAATCCTTTGGAATTACCTACACTTTATAAGTAAAAATGATATACCTTTCATTTTTCAGATTCATAAGTTTAGCCAATATATTTTTTGTTTTAACCTACATTAAAGCAAAGAACATATAATTATAAGAAGTCTCATCAGTACGGTCGGGGGAAAAATAAAATAAAAACGCATTCTCTTATTCTCGATGGAGATGGAGTCCAATAAAATGGCTTCAACCTGGCTTTACAAATAGTGCTTTAGAGGAATTTAAAAAAAAATGTGATTCCTTAAAAGAAATTGACAAAAAAAACATAGTTCTGATATTTGACGAAATAGCTACTCGGAAAGAACTCAGATGTAACGAAAAACTAGATTTAATAGATGGGTTAGAAAATTATGGTTTTTTCCCGCAGTAAACATCATGGAAAACAAGTTATGGTTTTTATGCTACGAGGTTTAATTTCAAATTGGAAACTTGTAATTAACTATTTTGTCACAAAAAATGGGCATCTGGTGATATGCTTTTTAAAATTATTAAAGAAAATTTAAAATATTATTTGAGATTGGAGACATGTAATCAAAGCTCCTCTAATACGGAATGTTTTTCCATGTTAAATATTTCCCCAACAAACTCTTTTTTTTTTAATATATTATATTCCGATCTGAGAACCCCTGATGGGATTGCCAGTTTTAATAATATTAGAGAATTATGGGAGTATCAATTAAATGGAAAAACAAATATGTGTACCAACCAGCTAGCATATTAATCCAAATAAATTTGAAAAAATGCGAGTAAGGCTACACAATGGCTACACAAAATTTTTAGCAGAACTGTTAGTGCCGCTATTAAAATAGTTGAAACATCTGGGAATGAAATTGCAATGTCATCAGCAAATTGTATACTAATGTTTGATAAATTTTTTGATTGTATGAATAGTGGTTCATTGTATTCCGATAATCCGTAGCTTTCTGCTATTTAATTAAACAGCCTATCTTTAACATTTTTAAAAGACTTCAGAAACTACTTAGAAAATATCGAATTAGTTAAAAAGAAAAAGATGTACTTCTTCGAAGGAATGCAAATTTCGTTTAATACTTGAACTACCTATCGGAAGATATTTTCAAAAATGAATCTAAAATATTTTTTTTAAAATCTAAACGTCTTAACCAAGATGCACTTGAAAATTTGTTCTCTATTGTAAGACAAAAGGGGGGTAATAATAAAAATCCTACTTTAACTGAAGTCAATGGAATAATAACTCGAATAATGTCATTATTACGGTCATACGCAATCAAGTTCTGTTAGTAACTTTGTAGATGATGTGGACAGTATGCTAATGCTATATGGAATCCGACACATCAAATTTACACACAGAAATAGGGATATATAATAAATTAGTTGATTCAGATTTTCAAAGCGATGCATATGCCAAATTTTTTCAAGAAGATACATTCCGGGCATCAAGACATCTTCCGATAGATTTAAATTCAATGAGATACTTTATTGGATATACAGCATTTAAAATTTTACTTAAACTAAATTGCGAGAAATGCAATTGTGCATTAAAAAAAGAGGATGAAGTGCTAACAGCTCCATCAGAATTATTTATTTTTGAAAAAAACATCTTCATCGGATTTTGGAAATTTAAATGCACGATCACAACAATTTTTTGATGTTAGTAAAAAATTTATTTTAGTATTTGAACAGATATTGAATATGAATCCTCAAGCAGAACGAATTATTATCGAAAAATGTAATAGTGTAATTCCGGAATGGTTAACTGACTGTTATGGTCTTAGATGAAACTATTAAATTTTTTAATCCTAATTCTATTGAAAGAGCATTGTTCTTGGGCTGTTGAAAAATGTGAAACAAAAAGGCATCCACAACTACAAATTATAAATACTTAAAGTAATATTCCTTTACTCTTTCCATGTGATATGGAATGAGAGATGAAAAGCTAACAAATCCAAAAACTAAAATTATAATAACAATAAGAAATAAAGTAAAATACAAAATAAATCTAATAAAAGACGAGGGAGAGAGTAGTAGAGTAAACTGTATCAACTTTGGGATACCCGTATGACCGTAATATAAACATAATATCATCCGGTTAATTACCTTTGGCAAAATTTCAAACATACAGCTTTATTAGGTGTAGTGTAATGCTCATATAAAAGAGGTAGTTGTATGTCAGCTTCTCGACTGCAGTAGACTAACCTAATTTTGCAGTAACTTTGGCCATTACACTAAACTACTTTTAGCAAAATTTCAGACACCCAGATTTAATAATTACAGAGTAATGCTCATATAAAAAAGAAGTTGTATAACAGATACTCGAACCCGTGGACCAAAATGGCTGGATTTCAATAGCGATGACGGCTATTGCATAAAAACGAATTTGTGAAAATTTCAAAGTCCTAGATCTTTTATTTTTTGATTAATCGTGCGGGCGGACGGATGGACATACATAGCTAAATCGATTTATTTTTCGATTCTTATCCGATCCATACACTTGGGTCTATATCTATCCCCCTCCTTCTCTGCGTCACAAGCCTTATGGCAAATTTAGTATTCCCTATTGACTAATAGTCATACGGGTATAACAAACTAAAATTAAAAATAATAAGCACAACTTCATTATGCCAAAATTAGTTTTCATAGAAGATTTTTGCAACAACAAAATCTAAAGAGTAATAAAATACAGGCTAAAAACTTTCTATACAGTGTGAGAGATTTACATTTTACTGTTTACATTATTATTATGTGTATAAAACTATACAGATATGTATATTGTAATGAACATTGTACAATGTATTAATTAAAAAAATAGACAAAAATGACTAAACTAAAAAAAAACGAGAAAGAGAGTAGACTGTGCCAACTTTGGGATACCCGTATGACTGTTATATAAACATTATATCATGATTATTATAAACATTAATCAACTTACTTTTGGCAAAATTTCAAACATTTATTAGGTCTAGTGTTATGCTCATATAAAAGAAGGAGTTGTATGGCAGCTACTCGAACCCTCTGCAATAGACCAAACAAATTTTAAGTAAACCATTTTTGGCAAAATTTCAGATACGGTTCAGAGTATGCTCATATAAAAAAGAAGTTGTATGGCAGCTACCCGAACCCATGGACCAAAATGGCTGCATTAAATAGTAATGACGGCTATTGCAAAAAAAACGAATTTGCGAAAATTTCAAGATCCTAGCTCCTTTAGTTTTTGAGTTATCGTGCGGACGGACGGACATACAAAGCTAAATCGATTTTTTTTTTCGATTCTGATCCGATCCATACACTTGAGATGCATACACTTGAGTACACTGACCTATAAACCCTGCCTTCTCTGAGTCACAAACGTAATGGCAAATTTATTATTTCTTATGTGGTCGTCACATCAAGACCCACATATGAAAAAAATATTTTCAAAATTTGTTTGAAATGAGACTTCTTATAATTACATGTTCTTTGATTAAAGGTAACTGAAATTTAACCAGTCGAACTAAGTAACTGAAATTAAAATTTATGAAATTTTTTATTTCTTTTTAAAATATATTAAAAGACATATCAAAAGTTTTCAGGTACACAAATAATGTTTCTGTATACAATTATTTTTTTTTTATAATCTTTTTAACAAAAGAAGTGCTATTAGATTTAAATTAATTTCTAGTTTTTTCATTTTTGTTTATTAACATTTAAATTAAAATTTTAAACAAAAAAACTAGACATGGTACCTCTCAAGACATATGATTTTGGCAACTGAAATCACGTTAAATTGACAAAATGGCAGCAATATTACTTTTGAGCCTTCAAAAATAGCCAATAACCACTTTTGTGATACTCATCGTATGATACGCCGTAGAGAATCAGAGTGATAGTTTGAACTAGTTATCGTCTTATCTATCATCCAGATCGTATCAATGTTTATTTAGGTCTACCACTTCTGCAACAAAAATTGCAAACTCATGTGTCCCACAAGGCACTAGGCAGCCTTAGATCCTTTATATTTTATAGATTCAACCTTTGATATTCCTTTATCACTATCCTACTCTCCTCTTCGTTTTGCTGATAATACTAAAATCAGTAACTTCCATTAGAGATTATAATTTGTTGCAACAAACCTGAACAATTTTGGGGCATGGTGCAGAAAGAACAAACTCGAACTTAACGTAAAAAATTTGAAAATCATGAGTTTTTCAAGACTACCTTAAAAGTCAACCATTAAGTATGACGAATCTTTTGCTAGGGTAAATTGTGTTTCGGATTTGGGTTTGGTTGTGAATAACAGGATGGACTTTAAAAGTCACTACACTCAAATTGCTAATAAGTCTAATTAAAATTTAGGCTTTATTATTCGTTAGTCAAAAGAGTTTTGCGACCCATATATCACGAAACTGACCAATGGCGTGGTGGTAAAGACGCCTTCTTTCATGTGGTAGGTCTCGGGTTCAAACCCCGGTCTGATCATATCTAATAAAAAAATATTGTAAAATTTTATAATTATATCGTAATATAAAATAAGATATTAATAAAAATATATAAATAATTCTTGTGTAAGATTTATAGATGGTGCACAAAGTTAACATTTGTGCATTCATATTTTATAACCTTATACAATAGCTACAGCCTAGTAATCAACGGCTTAGTGAATATTATGAATAAAGAAACTGAAGCCTAGTTTAAAATAAACTTGGTCAATGCCCTATACTCCTTAGAGAAGTGGAAAAGCAATAAAAAAAAAAAAATATCACGAAACATCTTCTTATTTCCTACGTTAGACCAATTCTTGAATGTTCAAGTAAAGTTTGGTCTCCATATCGTGATATTATATTTCTCGTATTGAGTCAGTTTAAAGGAGATTTTAAAGGTTTGTTTTGTGCAATCTACCATGGACTGATCTAATACGAAAAGAGCTAAAATTTTTCTAATTCATCTCACTTTTTTAAAGTCACGCCGTTTAGAGGCTTTATAATCCGAGCAATTTAAGAACTGTAGAACTTTTTTATATAGCATAGCATAACGGAAAGTTTAAAACTATTACGCGAATGCTAAGAGAGACAAACTCCCTTTTTGAGCTTTTTGATATTAATTTTAACAAACTAACACTCAAAACCAGACTTTACGCGAGCATGAACGTTAATAGTGGTTTGAGCAAAAATTAATTAACTACCGTAGTCAAAAATCCACATGTTTTTTGTTTTTTTATTCTTTTTCTTACATTACGAATATTAAATCAAGTTATTACTAATTAAAAATCTGATATAACTAACTCATTATTCTATATCTTGTTTTTCTGTTAAATATGTAAGAAGTTAAATTAACATTTTTTTATCATTTACTGACCTATTAACACCTGTAAATGATGATTTAATCAGTTAATGATAGTTCTCTAAATAAACATACTGAAGCTCTAAATGAAAATACTGATATATTTAAAAATATGAAAAGACAAAAAAACTAAATGTATTCCAATCCAATTTTACAAACATGCAGCAATTTCTTCTCTTCAGTATTATTAATATTTGTTGTACTGCAGTTATTATTGAATGATTAAGATTTAGTACCTTTGATTAATTATTTAAATTTAAAATAATTTTTAAATTTATTCTTTTAATTTACATATTTTTTAATGTTAGACATGATTCAATTTTTAATAGTTTAATTCTTTTAATTTAAAAAATTCTGGTTTGATTTAATTTATAGATTTCAGGAATTACGTATACTTTTCTTGAAAAATTACCTGATCCAGATTTTAGGAATAGAAAAGATTAATTTCAGTTTGAAATATTAAAATTAAAACTGGTTTATTCTCATCTTTTATATTTATGATAAGGAATTTTGAGCAGAAGTATAAAGATTATAATATAATATTTTCATTATAATTTATAAATCGAAAAAAATATGAATTGTGATAAGATATGGTTTATATAATTCGATAGATTTTAATATAAACAAAAAACCTTAATGCTTTGATTAGCTTTTTGCCACAAAGTTTAGTAATTGAAATTTTTACTATTATATGTACCTATTCGAAAGGCTTATAAATGCTAAACATGCAACAAATGTATTTCTAAAAAAATTATGAATTTAGTACTTTTTATATAATTTATTTAAATATCTCTATTATGCAACGCCTTGGTTCTTCCTCATTTCGATTACTCTGCTAATATCATATTTTGTAGCAAAAAGGAAACTCTGAGCAGATTGCAAGTTTTGCAAAATAAATGAGATCAATACTAAATTGAGGAACCTCTGAGCAGATTACAAGTTTTGCAAAATAAATGAGATCAATACTAAATTGTGTATATATACACCAAGGAATACAATGCTTTTAATTTTAGATTGGATGAGTGTAGAGCAGAGAACAATTTTCAATGTGTTAATTTTCATATTTAAAATGAAACATAATCTATTCTCACATAATTTGTCAAGAAATTTTAGATACGTCAGTAATGTAACAAATTATAACCTTAGGTCAAATAATTTCCGGCTGATAAAATTGATAAAGGATCGAAAATTTTTAATGAAATGCCCAAGCATAATAAAATTTGAATCAAACTTTAAAAGCTTTATTAAACTAATTTAAAATTATGTCAAAGATAAAATTATATTTCTATATGAGATATTAATTTCCTAAATTTTGTTAAATTAAAACCAACAAAAAAAAAAAAAATTAAATAAAATTTTTTGCTTTAAAAAATTTTTTAACTGTAAATAATATGATTATATTGTAAAAATTTTTATAAACTAAAAACAAAATACTTAAGTAAACGGCTACATTATCGTCCTATAATTTTTGGTCATAGCACAAAATGAATTAATTTGACATGTTTTCAAAGTAAACTTTATAATGTTATATTATTTTATGAAAGTTTAGGCTTTCTTTTTTTTGAATTACGTTTTTATTTCGATAATTTTAATAAAATATATTAAAATATTATAAATTTAAAAAATTTGAGTTGTTTCTACACAATTTCGTCCGTTTGAAAATTTCGTTTTCCTATTATCGTCCTATTGCTGTACCTAATTTCGTCCTATCTTTAAATAGACATAAAACAGTGTCTTTTCATATATTATTTAACGATTTATGTAATTTTACACAGCTATTTAATATAAAAATTGAGAATTAAAAATAATTAATTAAATATTTAATAAATTAAACGATAAATACCAAAAAATAAATAATTATTAAAAATCAGAATTCATTAAAAAAATTTAATGTTTCCGTCATTTTTTATTATCTACCAAGGTGGAGACAATTTTTTTCATTTGAGATATTTTCTTTAATTATTTTTTCATAAAAATTATCAAAAATAAGTATAAATTGCAATATTCCTAATATCGTCATACTCAACCTAATATGGTCCTATTCAATTTACTTTAAAATATTCCCAATATCGTCTAATTCAAAGTACGTCCTAATATCGTCCTGTTCAATGTACGTAAAATCGTCCTAAACTTTCTTTTAATATAACTTTCAAATTAGAGAAAAAAGTATAGGACGATAAAAGGTTTTTATATTTTACATTAAATTACCTATCAAATGCTGTTAATAAATAAAAAAACAAAATGATTTAAAATAATAAAATATTAATTAATTAAAAGCTCCTCACAAACCTAATTTCGTCCTATAGGATGATATAATGTACATTTTTTAAAAGTAATGTCCATAATTCCGGCCTATTTTATTTTAACTATAATAACCACAATTAGTAACCAAATTTAAAATTAATGAAAAAAAAATATAGTTTAAACTTAAATTTATTGAATGCAATTAAATATTTTATTTTTCAACTCTTATTTCTCTCACAAACACGAATTTTGTTTTTCCCTTAAATTTAGAACTTTTTAATAGAAATTAATCAAAACAGAGCTGCATTAGACACTTGCCATTTCAAAATGAATTTTAAAACGGCTAAATTGTGAATTTAAGCGCGAAATTTTAAAAATGACAAAAGATATATTAGAAAATATATAGCATAGTCTAATTTAATTTTATTTCAATTTTTAGCGAAGTTATAGTAAAAAAGCTGTATTAGGACGATAATATCGCCGTAGGACGAAATTATAGCCATTTACTAAAAATCAAAATAAATTTTACACACATGCAGCAAGTACCCTTAATAGGCAGTGAACACAATTTAAATATCGTGCAGAATTATATAATTTTACAGATATCATAATTATGATTGTAATACTAATTGATGACAAGCGCGCTCAACATCTCTTATTCTAAGTATAAGAAATGAGACTTCATCTGTTATCTGTAAACCTTAAATGCGTTGGAATTTAAAGTAATATTTAAGAAATATTAACTTGTAATAAAATACTTCGGTTTCATATTTCAAATAAACTAAAAACGTTAATAAATAATTTAGAATATCAAATTTTAATAATTTAAAATTTTAGTTTATGTATTTAACAGATTCAAAAATGTAGAACATGAACATATAAAAATGTTTATACAATTTTTTTCAATATAAAAATAAATTCTACATAAAAACAGCAAATCCTTTTTGTAGGCATCGTAAAAAATTTAAGTTCATACACAATTAGTTAATTATATACAAATAATATGTATCATTATTATTATGGAATACAATATAAATTATGTTCGTGACTCTGTTCAAAACGTGACTCTACAGTAAGCTGTTTAAAAATTATCGATATTTTTATGAAAAGTCTCTAAAAATTTTTAATTCCTCATATCTCGAAAAGAATCCACACTTAATGCCCCGAATCACTGAGTGCAGTGCGCTTACTTGAGTCACAGACATCCTGTACATGTATATATTGAAATCTATGTTATAAAAATTTCAATAATAATAATACATATTTTAGGGACACAAAGCAAATAGAAAGAAAGACCCTTCGACCAAATTTCATGGTTCAAAAAAAGCTTTATATATTTTTTAGACAAACTCTAACTAGACTGTATTATTACAGGACCGGAATTGTAGAGTGAAAGATCAATTTACTCCAGGATTTATTTTGGCTGTTATACAATAACTTTAAGCTGTAACTTTAATTCTTAATAACTTCTAAAATAGCCATTTTTTTAAAAACTGTTCAAAGAAAATATTAAAATTAAAGTGCAAAAAATTCTAAAGATCCTTTGTACCTGCGTACTCGGGAAACGATACCCGGCGCTAATGGAGACGAAAACGTTCCTCCTCCTTATCAGCAAGGAAAGTTCTTTGGAAATGCTAAACACTAAGCTAAGTTTTGGTATAACTAAAGATATTTAAGCAGGGCAGTCAAATGGTAGACGACCTGAAAGAAACAAGTGGACTTGTCAATAGAAGAAGAGTCAACAACAGCTCATTGTGAGATAAAGGGTGCGGTTTGTGAACATTAAACTAGGACACTCGAAGTGTACCTCTAATAATCTGCTACTCTTCCTAGATGAGGAGAACTTAGACATAATCCTCATTCAAGACCCATGAATTAATGCGTCAAGTTTGAAAAGTATGAAAATGATAAATAAAAAAGATAAATAATTGGCACTGAATAACTTTATAAAAATTTCTGAAATTAAGTTAAAAGAAGTTGAGGATCTAGCATCGATTGCATCGAATTTATTTAACAAAGTGGATATTGATCCGAATTATAATAAAGTCAAAGATGTATTTAGCAAGCGGAATGATTTAATAAATAACTTTGTAGAACCACCAGAAATTTTAATTAAATGTATGCAAAAGATTTCTAAGAATAAAGTTTAATCTAACTACAGGGAAAAGAAAGAAAAACAAAATATATTTCTATACTGGTATGTTATTTGAAGATAATTCTAACCAACCAATTTATATTATTGAATGTGCATCAGAGCACTACAGTTTCTTATTCAAAAAGGCCAGCAATATGAAAAGAGATAATTTGATTAAATTTACATGGGTTAAAGATGAAAATGTATTTATCCACAAAAACGAGGAACTGTAAGTAGAAGTTAACGCTTAATGATCACATTGATGTAATTTGCATAAATGAAACCTAAACGTAAAAGTACACTCTTTCAATATTGCTAATTACATATCAAATCAATATATTCTTGTCGACCATATAAAAGGGGAGGTGGCTGTGCAATATTTTTTAGTTATAAATTATCATACTCTATTTTGTATTCTCACAGTAATGTTAATGATGGTTTTTTAAGTATTAATATCACGAAACGCAACTTTATTTTCATTATTATTAAATTGTGATATATTTTTTTTAGTAGCAAAAACAAATGAGTCATTTAATTTTAATTTCACTTAGTACGAAATATTTAATATAATAAAAAATATTAAAAATTCAAATTCATATATTCAGTTAATTTATCAACTAATCTAATAAAAACATATTTATATTTATAAATAGACAATATTTGTAAATCCATTTCATTAATAGTAAATAAGTCGAAAACGAAAGGGGTTTTTGCTGATAGTCTAAAAATTGACAAGATTGTACCAATTTTCAAATCTTGCAATAAAATAATTTTTTATAATTATAGGCCGATTAGTATTGCACCAGTTTTGTCTAAAATTATCGATAAAGTATAGCTGAAATCACAAATAATTTTGATACCTTCTTGCTTAAATTTAATAAATGTATTTCTAATATAAATAATAATAACAATGCATCAAATATATAGGTATTTGGCGATTTTAATTTTAATTTATTAATCAGTACTAACAAAGTAATAAAATTTAAAAATTTTATGTTCGCAAATGGCTTTTATATCTGCAATGATAAAATAGTTACTAGGAATTTAAGTAATTCATGTAGGTATAGATTACTTTTTTACTAATATATTGTATGAAAAACTTAAATTATCACAAGTTAATTTTAATCTTTTTCATAATTATGTCATAGTTATTGAAGTTTCAAAAAAAACTTCAAATTAAAGAACAATTTAATCTCCAACAGAATTGCTTTGAAAAGCAGAATAATAAATTTAAAGAAATTTAATCGTTTAACTACAATAGAACCAATTTCATTAAATCAAATAAACAACTGTGAAAACGTTATGTCAGTATTCTTGAAAAAAATTGAGAAAATAATTGATAAATCATCGCTATTAATTCAATAATAGTAAAAATAGAAAGTTTAAACAGTGAATTGAAAAAGAATTCATTGATAATATGAACGCAAAACAATTTTGTTCTCTAAATGGAAACTAGAAAGTAAAAATATTTAGAAAGACAATTTAAGTATTATCGAAATAAGGGGACCATAATACGACGATATAAAAAGAAAACCTAGTGATATGTGTGACTTCTAGTAATGAATAATAAATATAATAAAAATGTATATTAAGAATGTGAATGAAATTAAGAATGTGGCTTCTAATAATGAATGGAATACTAAAAGAACCTCAAGATGAGGGAATCAAAGCTATTGCCTGAAAAAAAATTTTCTAAAACCTGGAAATGTATCAATAGTATTCTCTATAATGGTGCGAATAACATATGTAAAATAACATTCTTACAAGGTCTGACTGGACAACAATAAAAATTTGGCAACAATAAAAATTTGTAAATTAAATAAGCACTTTGCAATTATCGGTGAGTTATTTGCTAAAAATTGTGATATAATATGTTTTTTTAGTAGCAAAAACAAATGAGTCATTTAAATTTAATTTCACTTAGTACGAAATATTTAATATAATAAAAAATATTAAAAATTCAAATTCATATATTCATTGCATTTATCTAATAAAAACATATTTATATTTATACATAGGCAATATTTGTGAATCCATTTCTTTAATAGTAAATAAGTCTAAAGCGGAAGGGATTTTTGCTGATAGTCCAAAAATTGGCAAGATTGTACCAATTTTCAAATCTTGCAATAAAATTATCTGTTATAATTATAGGCCGATTAGTATTGCACCAGTTTTGTCTAAAATTATCGATAAAGTAGTTTGTTTACATGTATATCGGCTTCTAGAACATAATAAATTTTTGTTCAAACGAGAGCAGGGATATAAACAAATCTAAGACTGAAGCAGCAGTTCTTGACATAACTAATTTTGCACAGAAACTAAAAATAACAGAAAGTGTGTATCACATTTATTTATGGATTTATCAAAAGGTTTTGATACGATTGAACATAAAATTATATAAAATCCCGCGTCGTTGGCCCCTATTATGACAGTCAACTATCATCTTGATAGTTGAAAAAAATCAATCAATTTGAAATGGTATTGTAAATTGCAACTTTTCAACTATGTTGGAAAAATTGTGAATTCATTTGTCAACTATCAACCATCAACTCAAAATTACTATTGCAAAATACAATCTAGTTGCCCGTTGTCAATTATTACACCAATGAAAAAATTTTGGTTGTTAGATTTGAAAAAAAAAGTTTTTGAGCAGAAAAAATTTAAATTAAATGAAATAATATTAACAGCTGGGTGGCACAGTGGTTGGGTGCTGACCTTTCATGCGGAAGGGCCCGGGTTCGAATTCTAGTGAAAGTGAAAAAAATTTTCTGGTTTCGAGTCGACTTAGCTACCATTCGCCATTGGGTTCAAATTAATGACATAATCAATAATTAATAATTATAAATCTTTAATATAAAAATATAAACAAATAATTTATTTAAATAATATAACTCGCAGATATAGAATACCTTATAAGTAAAATATAAACAAAAAATAGAATTGTAAATATTGAAAATCTAAGACGTTTCTACATGTTATAAGGCCTAGTACTATCTCATGTTTAAATTGTATGTGGAATTCAATAAGACCAATTCTAATAACACGAATATAATATGACCCCCTGTTCCAACATGTACCTATGGTATAGACAGGCTTATTAGCCTAACAGTTGAACAGTTAGCGCTTAAAAAAAAAAAAAAAATATATAGTAGAAATGCAACAAATGTTTAAATAATAGACGTGTATCTATATACAAAGACAAAAATCCAATAACAATGAATATTAAAACAAAAACAAATTTAAATTTAAATGAAAATAATAATAATAATTATAATTCTATAATCAATTGTGAAGAAAAAAATATATTGGCTAGCAATAGTAATATTAGTAAGATTTATAATAATGATAACAATAATAATTCAACTATCTCCAAAAATAGCATACTAAATGATAATAATTTTAACAATTCTAATTTTTCTGTGAGTGATGATAATAATTTAATAATACTCTCAAATTTGGGAAAAAATGCAATTTCTGTGTAATGAATTCATTAAACTACAAGATAAACTCTCATTAATATTAGAAAATAATATGGTACTTGAAAATACAAATAAATTACTTAATAAAAAAATAGATCAATTGAAATTCCGTTTAAATAAATTTGAGCAAAAAGAATTAAAAAATGCTGTGAATATTGTTGGAATTCCAAACGTAAATAACACAAATGTAAAGACAAAGTAAATAAATTCTTCTCTACGGTAACTGAAGAAGATATTGAGAATTATTTTATAAAAAAAAACCAATAAAAAATACTTATGCTAACATTCTCTCTGGAAGTGATAATAAAAACTCTCAGATAAATGATGCTAACTCAGTTATACATGTAAATTTTTAATCATATTCTATTAAGCAAAAAATAGACAAAGCTAAAAAAAATGCACAAAAAAAATTTAAATGCACAAATCTTTGATGATAAATACACTAACAACATCTACATAAATGATGCACTGACAAATATTATGCGATCATTGTTTAATAAAGCTAAGGAGGCAAAAAAAGAAAAAAATATAAAGTTTTTATGGATTAAGAATTCTACTATTTATTTGCGGAAAAAAGAAGGCGATAGTGGTATAAAAATTCAATCTCTTGAAGATTTAAATAAAAAAATCTAATTGTAGGTGTTGTAATTATATTATATATTATAAATTAAATAAACATTACATAAACCGCTTTTCTTTATACTACAAATATATAAAATTTTTATTTTTTGTTTCTTTTTGTTCTTTTTATAATAACATCAATGATTAATTCTAATTTTATGTTTAATATTATTCACCAAAATATAAGAAGTATTAGGAAGAATTTTAACTCACTTTATTGTCATTTAGTTTCTATTGATAATATTCCTGACATAATTTTCTTATCTGAAATTTGGATTTTCTTATCCTACTTGTAATAATTCATATAACTCTGGTGGTATTGGTGTATTTGTTAACAATGAAATTCCATGTGAAATTACTCATTATAATCTATCAAGTGCTGATATTATAAAGGTGGTATATGTTATTGCAATTCTAGGAATTTATAGACTACATGTATGCAGTATTAATTTTTTTATTAGCGAATTTTCAAATTTTATATCTAAAATAAAGGATAGTAATTGTGTTATTTTAGGTAATTTTAATGCAAACATATTAAAATGTTCAAAAGATATACACGATTTCATGTTTCTAATGTCTTCGTCAGGTTTCGCTTCACTCATTAATACGCCTACTCGCATTACGGAAAATAGTGCTACGTGTATTGACCATATATTTGTTAGAACACAAATCAATTCTACACCACTATTAGAACCTTTTGTACTTGATTTAAAGTTATCAGATCATTGTATGACTGGATTAATGTTCAAAAATGTGTTACCGTTAGCAAAAACTAAATGTATTAGCAACAACTTTGATAGGATTAATTTTAACATTTTAAATGAAAATTTAATTACTGAGTCTTGGTCCTCAGTAATTTCAGCTGGTAATCCATCGGAGGCTTTTGATAATTTCTTATCTATTTTGCTACATCATATTAACTTAAGCTCTTGTACTTCAACTTCTTTTTATAACAAATACAAGAAGTTAAAACCATGGATAACTAATAGCTTAGTCAAAAAAATTAATAAACGAAATAAATTGCACGCATCTTTTAAAAAATATCCTATTATTGTACGTCTATGCAAATATTACAATAAATTGTGTAGTGAAATTAGTAGACATTTTAATTTGTAAAAAGAGTGGAATCTAATAAATAACCTTTTAAACAAAAACAAATCTGATAAAAGTATAAAATTGAATATAAATGATAAAATAATAACTGAGCCAAAAATTATTGCTGATCAGTTTAACAATTTTTTTATTAATATACCACAACAACTTTCTAATTTAAATTCAGTTTCATATATATCAGATGGTACTTTAATAGATGAGCCATCTTCTACCAATAGTTTCCTTTTTGAATCTATTACTAGTTATGAAATCTTTATTGAAATTTCTAAATTGAAAAATTCAATGTCGAAATATGCTGATAGTGTTTCTAGTAATGTTATTAAAAAAATATTTTACCAAATTGTTGACATCTTATCATATATTTTTAATTTTAGCATTTATATAGGAGTGTTCCCTGATAAGTTAAAAACAGCCATAGTGATTCCACTTTTTAAGAAAGGTAGCCCAATCGATAATAATAATTATAGACCGATCTCCCTTTTATCCTCGTTTTCCAAAGTGTTTGAAAAAGTAATGAAAAATAGGATTGTTAAATTTTTAACCAAAAATAATTTTTTTAATATTAATCAATTCGGATTTCAAAGGGGTAAGTCCACTGAAGATGCATTGCTTAAGTTTTGTGATGAAATTGTTGGGGGATTAAATTCTAGTAAAATTTGTGCAGCTTTATTCATTGACCTTACTAAAGCTTTTGATTTGGTTAATCACGAGATACTTTTACTTAAACTGCAGAATGCTGGTTTCCGAGGCTTTATCTTATCATGGCTCAAATCATATCTTATTAATAGGAAACAAATAGTACGAATAGAGGACACACTTATTACTATTGGTAACATTTTATGTGGTGTCCCTCAAGGATCTGTCCTTGGACCCATCCTTTTTCTTATTTATGTAAATTCTTTATTTATACAGCCTTTTAAAGACCTTACAACCGCTTTTGCTGATGATACAGCTTTTACTTATGCAGGTAAAAATAATTTTGATTTGGTTGTTTTTGTTAATCATGATTTAAATATTTTAAGACACAGGCTTGCTAAACACAAGCTGGTAATGAGTTCTAAAACTAAATTCATGTCGTTTGGCACTCGAAATCAAGCCTTTAACTTTCACTTTACATATCATTCTCCAAACTGCTTGAAATTTCGTTTAAATAATAATTTTATAACTTCTAACCTAAACGGTAGTAATCACTGTGATAATAACTGCTTCATAATTGAAAGTGTTGAATCTTTTAAATATTTGGGTCTCATTTTTGACTCTAAACTATCTTCGGCTGAACACTCTGAATATCTTAAAAAATACTTTAATAAGGTGATAAGGCAACTTTACTATGTTAGCAAATACAGTACATCTAAATATAATAAAAGACAAACTGCTGCTGCTGACCAGCGTGCCCTAATGTTATGTTAAGTGTTATTCACACATGTAAAATACTTCTAATTGCAAATACATACTTACATTCAAAAGAGAAAGAAAAAATGAAACTGATAAAATGTAAATTATGAACAGAAAAAAAAAATCAAAACGTATGAGAAATCTGTTAACAGGTAGATACAGAAAATTTTAATAAAAACATAAAGAAACTTTTTACATTTCAGTATGTATACATACTGTTATTTAAATATCACTTACAGAACTAATAACTAACTACAATATGTAGTTTTTATTTTTTATAAATATAATAAAAGACGCTGCTGCTCTTTAATTATGTTAATGTTAAGTTTTATTCACACATGTAATGTAACATACTTCTAATTACAAATACTTACATACAAAAGAGAAAGAAAAAATGAAACTTATAAAATGTAAATTATGAACAGAAAAAAAAAAAATCAAAACGTATGAGAAATCTGTTAACAGGTAGATACAGAAAATTTTAATAAAAACATAAAGAAATTTTTTACATTTCAGTATGTATACATACTGATATTTAAATATCACTTACAGAACTAATAACTAACTACAATATGTAGTTTTTATTTTCTATCTTCTAAATATAATAAAAGACAAACTGCTGCTGCTGCTGACCAACGTGCCCTATGTTATGTTAAGTGTTATTCACACATGTAAAATACTTCTACTTACAAATACTTATATTCAAAAGAGAAAGAAAAAATGAAACTGATAAATGTAAATTATGAACAGAAAGAAAAAAAAATCAAAACGTATAAAAAATCTGTTAACAGATAGATACAGAAAATTATAATAAAAACGTTTAAAGAAATTTTTTACATTTCAGTATGTATACTTTTATTTAAATACATTTACAGAACTAATAACTAACTTTAATTTGTAGTTTTTATTTTTTATAAATATAATAAAAGACGCTGCTACTGTTGCAATATGTTAATGTTAAGTGTTATTCACACATGTAACATACTTCTAATAACAAATCCTTACATGCAAAAGAGAAAGAAAAAATTAAACTGATAAATGTAAATTATGAACAGAAAAAAAAAAACCAAAACGTATGAGAAATGTGTTAACAGGTAGATACAGAAAATTTTTTATAAATATAATAAAAGATGCTTCTGCTCTTTAATTATGTTAATGTTAAGTTTTATTGACACATGTAATGTAACATACTTCTAATTACAAATTCTTACATACAAATGAGAAAAAAATGAAACTGATAAAATGTAAATTATGAACAGAAAAAAAAAATCAAAACGTATAAGAAATCTGTTAACAGATAGATACAGAAAATTATAATAAAAACGTTTAAAGAAATTTTTTACATTTCAGTATGTATACTTTTATTTAAATACACTTACAGAACTAATAACTAACTTTAATTTGTAGTTTTTATTTTTTATAAATATAATAAAAGACGCTGCTGCTCTTTAATTATGTTAATGTTAAGTTTTATTGACACATGTAATGTAACATACTTCTAATTACAAATTCTTACATACAAATGAGAAAAAAAAAATGAAACTGATAAAATGTAAATTATGAACAGAAAAAAAAAATCAAAACGTATAAGAAATCTGTTAACAGATAGATACAGAAAATTATAATAAAAACGTTTAAAGAAATTTTTTACATTTCAGTATGTATACTTTTATTTAAATACACTTACAGAACTAATAACTAACTTTAATTTGTAGTTTTTATTTTTTATAAATATAATAAAAGACGCTGCTACTGTTGCAATATGTTAATGTTAAGTGTTATTCAAACATGTAACATACTTCTAATAACAAATCCTTACATGCAAAAGAGAAAGAAAAAATTAAACTGATAAATGTAAATTATGAACAGAAAAAAAAAAACCAAAACGTATGAGAAATGTAACAGGTAGATACAGAAAATTTTTTATAAATATAATAAAAGATGCTTCTGCTCTTCAATTATGTTAATGTTAAGTGTTATTGACACATGTAATGTAACATACTTCTAATTACAAATTCTTACATACAAATGAGAAAGAAAAAATGAAACTGATAAAATGTAAATTATGAACAGAAAAAAAAAACCAAAACGTATGAGAAATGTGTTAACAGGTAGATACAGAAAATTTTTTATAAATATAATAAAAGATGCTTCTGCTCTTCAATTATGTTAATGTTAAGTGTTATTGACACATGTAATGTAACATACTTCTAATTACAAATTCTTACATACAAATGAGAAAGAAAAAATGAAACTGATAAAATGTAAATTATGAACAGAAAAAAAAATTCAAAACGTATGAGAAATCTGTTAACTGGTAGATACAGAAAATTTTAATAAAAACGTAAAGAAATTTTTTACACTTTAGTATGCATACTTCTATTTTATTATCACTTATAAAACTAAAACAAACTATTATAATGTTAACTTAATGTTCTTTAGGTAACGAATTTCCTTTTATTGATTCAGTAGCGCAATAGCAGGAAAAAAGAATATATATAAAAAGAGAAATTAAAATTATACCTGTCGTCCGACAGGCTTTTTTACTAGTATATAATAACTACAAAGGTCTATTACGCCCTTTTTCAGTACAAATTGCAGTATGGTATAGTTTGTTGGGGCGGTGCTTATTTTAATAAGATACACCCTTTTGACCTCTCAAAAACATGCAATTCGTATTATATGCAAAAAAAATGCTCGTGTATCTTGTTACCCGTTATTCTCTAGTTTAAAAATACTTCCGGTTAGAAGCTTATTTCTTTTCAAAACGCTAAAAATATTTTTCCTAAAATCAGGTTATTTAAATATGAGATATACTAACTTATACAACCTCAGAGTTAACAATAAAAATTTAGTTAATATTCCCAGTTTTTCTAAAATGCTCACTTGTCATTTTCACAATATAATCGCACCTAGAATTTATAATAAATTGCCGTGCGATCTCAGATTATCTAGAATTTATTCTCAATTTTCTTCAAATTCTCAATCTTTTCTTCTTTCTGGTTGCTATCATTCAATTCTGAATATATTGAAGATATGTTGAACATAATGAGGTGAGTTATTAAATTCTTTAAATTGAAGAATTTTATAATAAATTTAATTAATTGCTTTTTTCTTATATTACTTTTGAATTGATTTTTGTATTATTCTTATTATTGATTACTATGAATTTTTATGTTTAATTATAAATTTACTTTTAATTAGTTGAATAAGTTTAATTGTATACTACTTTTAATAAGCCAACTTTTTAATTAATTATTATTTAAGACTTTTTTCATTTTAATTTTTATTTAGTTATTTATCCTAATTGTTCAGTTTTTATTACCCCACAATGTAATGAATTGTATAAGTTAAATTTAATATAAAAAATTAATTTGTAAGCTCAGAATCATTCGGTACTTGCCTTTTGGGCAATAGAATGCCCTTCTATTTTCTCTTAATTAAATATTAATTCCAATACCATAATTTTATTTTTAAGGTAATTTTCTTTTACATTGTATTTCGTTAAGATAAAATAATGAATGAATAAAAAAAAAAAAAAAAAATAAATATTAAATTTTTTAAGTACTAATGTAGTAAGTTACAGGCGAGAAATAATTAGGCCGATTGATCTCTAATTTAGTAATTTCCAGAGATATCTGTTCCAAAACTAGCTCTTCCATTTAAAAAACAAAAAGTTTTACTTGCTTTTGGTTATTTAATCCCAAAGAATTCGATAAATATCTAATGTTTCTCCTAGTTATGCTTATCGGCCTTGTAAATTCTTTTTCTGTGTCGTCGTCAGTATGCAAATACCAATAAACTGGTGCCATTATTCTTACATATTTTTTTAATTTAATTCAAACAAGTAAAAAAATTTTTTTTTTTAAATTTGATAAATGTCAAAATAATTGATTCAAATTCACAAAAGTAAATAATTTATCAAAAATATTGATATTGTTATCAATTTAATTTCACAATACTAAGTTTTTTAATAGTTGATAAAAGTTTTCAACTATCAACCTATTGAAAGTTGACTGTTATAATAGGGGCTGTTAAATGTAATATATTAAATCAATAGCTATATCAGGTTGATGAGTTTAAGTATCTTGGCATGTTAATTCATAACAGTTTAAAATAGAATTGTCACATTGATTACATTTGGAGAAAATTATCAACTATTGTCAATTTTTGGAAAGTAAAATTTCATATTTAATGCCAAATAAAGTTAAAAAATCTATAATTTATGCTTTATTTCATAGTAAAATAAGTTATGGCTCTAAGTTAAGCATAGAACCTGAGTTTTCTTACTACTCCAAACGAAGTGATCATCATCAAGTCAACACTAGAAGTAAGGATTTGGTTCACATTGAAAAAAAAAGAATTTGGAACTTCTACTACAATTTACCAAGGCACAAAATTATGTTATACTATTGAAGGCAATTTAAAACTGTTCAACAAATCAAAATTAAAAAAAGTATTAACTGTAAATTGTGTTAATAAATATAGTAAAGTATAGAAATTTTCTTAAAATGGAATTTGTCATTTAAATTTATTTTTATTTTCGTTTAATTTTTTTTTTAACACACAAGTTTGTATTGCAAATGCGTTGAGAACTACACCACGTAATACACTTCTCTTCCTGCTGTCGTTTAACCTTCATATAAAATTTGTAGCCTGCTATAGTGCGGTCAGACTCAGAGAAAATGGAAATTGGCGCACAAAACCCTATGGACACCGCTCCTTTAACACTAATCAGCGCTTAAAGAGATACCTTTCTCCACTTTTTATCCCTATCGAATATACGTTATATTTTTAACTAAACAAATGCTTTTGCATTTAAATTCCTTTTTAGTTTTTGTATTTTAGTTTATTAAAATTTAAAATTTTGACAAAAAAACTAAACTTGATAACTCGAACTAAAAACTTGCTCAGACGTCTTCATAAAATAAAAGAATTGTTTAATGGTTAAATTTATATGTGTATTTGTTTTATTTGTACATGTATAAATTTATTAATACTATATCTATATATATGTATAACCAAACCACATTGTGGGAATATCCAGTGCTATGCTATGCATATTTTTTTTTACAAATTTTAACTAATTCCAAAAACATTAATACATCTAGATAAAAATATAAGTAAAATATGAATAAAAAAAAAAATTACAAAAGAACAAAAAAATAGAAAGTATGTTTAGTGTGTATTGCAATCATTAAAAAATCTTTCGAAAATTATAAACAGAGTTTCATTATCATAAATTAATAAACAGCGTTAGAAAAAGTTGTATGATAAAACGAGGAAGAGTGAAATGTAGACTGTGTCAACTGTGGGATACCCATATGGCTGTAATAAAAACATTATATCATCCGATTTATTACTTTTAGCAGAATTTCAAACATTCAGCTTTATTATGTATAAAATAAGCTCATGTGCAATATGAAGTTGTATGGCAACTACTCGAACCCACTGAAGAAGACCAACCAAATTTTACAGTACCTTTGGATATAGCACTAAACTATTTTTGGCAAAATTTCAGACATGCAGCTTCATTAGGTGTAGAATAATGCTCATATAAAAGAAGGACTTGTATAGCAGCTACTCGAACCCTTTGCAGTAGACCAACCAAATTTTCCAGATACTGTGGCCATAGCACTAAACTATTTTTGCCAAAATTTCAGACACCCAGCTTCATTAGGTGTAGAGTAATGCTCCACACTATGGGAATATCCAGTGCTATGCATATTTTTTTTTACAAATTTTAACTAATTCCAAAAACATTAATACATCTAGATAAAAATATAGGTAAAATATTAATAAGGGAAGAAGTTGTATGGCAGCTACTTTGCAGTAGACCAACCAAATTTTTCAGAAACTTTGGTCATGACACTTAACTATATCTTCTCTTTTGGCAAAATTTCAGACACCCAGCTTCATTAGGTGATCCATCCATGTTCATATAATAAGGAGTTTTATGGCAGGTACTCGAACCCGTGAACCAAAATGGATGGATTTCAATAGCGATGACGGTTATTGCATAAAAACGAATTTGTGAAAATTAGAAAACCCTTTCTCCTTAATTTTTTTAATTTTCGTGATGACGGACGGACATATATAGTTATATCGATTTATTTTTCGATTCTGATCCGGACCATATACTTAAGTCTATACCTAGCCCCCTCCTTCTCTGCGTCACAAACGTAAAAACAAATTTATTAAAAATGTTTTGATAAAAATTTGTACGTATGTAATACGATAATAGACAGTAAAAAATCTTTGAAAGATTTTTAACATTATGATTTTCCTATTAGAGCATATGGATATAAAATTAACTAGATAGGCAAATGTTAAATGTTTTTTTTCTTTAACAATATGAAGGTGAAACTGTCAGAACGAATTTGAAAAACACATTAGTTTTTGAGTTATTCCTAATTTAAAGTTGTTTTGCTATTTTTAATAGAAATTAGGAACACGAGTTAAGTTTTTAAAAATTAAATCACTTACGATATTTGAGATTGTCATTCTTATCTCATCCACCCGTGGACAAAAACGGAAAATAGCTATTAAATTTTTTCGGTCACTTAACTTAAGCCATAGAATTAATAGTACTAGAATGGCAATAGAGAAAAAATTTTCAGACAAATTTCAAAATTTGGTACGTGTACCGTTTGTATGTATTTACTAGTTTCCCCGCGATTCATTTCCTTCTGAAAGTGAAATATAAAAGAAACTTTTAAGTACGATTTAAGTAAGTTTTCAAACTTAAAAGTAAATGAAAACAAATTAGAAAATATTATATTCAAAAAATTTGTGTGTTGTTGTGCTTTTTGAAGTTTTTTAAAAAACATTAAATTAAATAACGGATTATTAAGATGGGAAGAAATGATAGCTTAAAGATTTTTTTTTATTTCTTGAGGTTTTACAAATTTCAGTCGATTTTTTTTAAATTATTTTAAAGGTATTTTCCTTGTGGTTTTTGCTTTCCATATTTCATTATTAAATGACCGTTCTGTAAATTTACCAAAACATTGTCTATTTTCGAATAGAATCAATTTGAAAATCATATTGTAATGCTAAAATTTTTAAATAATAAGTAAAATTTTGATCGAATAAAAAAAGGGTAAAGAAAAAACCTTTTAATGCTTTATTCGGAAACGTTAAGTTATTTGAAACAGAAATCAAAACCCTCCTTACGGTTAACATAAGTGTAGATTTCATATTTGCAAAAGGTTCGTTCATATTTTACACATATTTGTTCAAAAAATTATTATTTGTTTGTGATTTATTTATTTTCATTTCCACGATGAATAAATAAACCTACTATAAACCTTAAGATAAGTCAAAATAGATATGTAAGTTAATTAAAATTAAACTAAAAATATAGTTGTTGGAGATTCCATTATTTTTAAAAATAATTGACTGAAATTTCTTCTAATATTATTCAAATTTTTTTCTTGATGTTTTGTTCAATTATATATATAAAAGTAAATTAAATAAAATAATAAATATCTTTATTCGAAATAACTTACAATATGCAAACTACATTTGGATATTGTACCAAATACGATATTGGGGTGATTTCAAATCAACAAAATAGACTAACATTTTTTGTTCTAGATGAATTCTTTATGTACATATATGATTTTCTTATGATATTACATATATGTATTTGTATAAACAATAAAAAATTATTAAACATATTCACTATTTTACCAAATATTATTTTCTTAAAAAATGCACATATTTTTATATGGAGGAACAAAAAAAAAACACTGTTCTGTGTGTTATTTTGTTAAAAAATGTTATTATTTTTAGTAGGTACTCTTATGGTCGTAAATGTAAATTTGCTGTCAATATGCATATTTTGAATTTACGACCAAAAATTATGTAAAAAATCATTGCTAACTGAACCTGGTCATAAATGTGAAATATGTGTAAAGTAAACGTCAACAATGCAAACTAAATTTTTTATTTACAATCAGTTTACGAAGTAGTAAGGTACAGTTTTTTGAGCGTTCAGCGTTGTTTTATTTTTATGATTAATAATGTAAGTAAGAAAATATTATGTCTTTTTTTGTAAATTAATTTAAATTTAAATTAACAGGAGTGAAACTGAAAGTGAATCACAAAGTTTGTTGTGGGACACATCCACCTTAAAACTACTAATTTGTACAAGATTAGCGATGGAAAGTCATTTCAAAAGTGGAAAACAAAAACAATCTGTTGATTTTATATCCATTGCAAAAATTTACTTTTACGACCACAAAAATTTATTTGTAAATTGAATGTCTACTGATTGCAAATTGTTTGGTCTTAAAATCATAATAAATGTCAAATGGCATATTTTACGTCAAAAAGTTTACATTTACGACCACACCTTACATGAACTATTTTTATATGGTGGAACAAAAAAAAAAACACTGATATGTGTTATTTTCTTAAAAAATTTTATTTTTAATAGTGATAATGAAGAATTATAAATTATTATATTTTTTTAAGAAAATAAAAATTAGATTATAGAAATAATAAAAAAAAATTTACAGTACCTACCTACTAGATTAGCATGTTAACTTTGTTTAATGTATTTTTTATTCAAACTGCATGTTTAATGTCAAATCAAATTATTTTTCAAAAGTGGCTGTTGGAATTATTTCAAACTTTAATTTCACAAAAACCTACCTATCTATTGAAACAATAGAATTTATATTTGAAAAAAAAAATTAGAAAAATTATTTCCCAATTTAGTTATAGCAAAGATAATGAATAAAACTGTTGTATTCATTATCTTTGGTTATAGCTTTAAAAATTTTGTCAACAATACCATTACAGTAGTTCAGCAGAACGTAGTTTATCAAAGTTAAAAATTATAAAAAATTATTTGAGAACAACAATGCCTCAAGGTAGATTAGTAGGATAAACAACTATATTAATTGAAGCGAACTTCTTAAAAATTTGGACTACGAAGAATTAGTTAACGATTTTGCAAAAATAAAAACGCGTAGAATTAAATTTTACTGATTTAAATTTTTTCATAATGTTTTAAATTAACTTAAGCTTTTTTAATAATTTGTTATCGGTTAAAATTTTTGTTATTAAAGATTATACCTCCGTGGGACACCTCTTTAAAAAATGCATTGAAAGTTCTACCTCAAAGGTGATGTGAAAACGAACTTTTGCTGGGCGGCGTTTTTAAAAAAAGCACAGGGGGCTACAAAGCATAGCGCCGGCACTGCCTATTTCCAAAAAAAAGCTACTCTTTAATTTTAAAGTGACTACTCAATTTGCGACACCGTAAAAAAGTTGGCATTTGAGCATTTTGAACAAGAGCGGCTCAATAGCACGCGGCGGCACTGCTAATTTTATAGTTATGTAGTTATTTTTTTATGTTATCTATAAATAAATCATATAATAGTTAAAACGAGGAAGAGTGTAGTAGAGTAGACTGTGTCAACTCTGGGATACCCGTATGACCGTTAAATAAACATTATATCATTATTATTATAAACATTAATTACTTTTGGCAAAATTGCAAACACACCAGCTTTATTAGGTGAAATATAATGCTCATATAAAAGAAGGAGTTGTATGGCAGCTACTCGAACCCTCAGCAGTAGACCAACCAAATTTTGCAGTAACTTTGGCCCTTACACTAAACTATTTTTGGCAAAATTTCAGACACCCAGTTTTAATAGGTATAGAGTAATGCTCATATAAAAGGAGTTGTATGGCAGCTACTCGAACCCTTTGCAGTAGACCAACCAAATTTTGCAGAAACTTTGGCCATAGAACTAAACTACTTTTGCCAAAATTTCAGACACGTAGCTGTAATAGGTACAAAGAAATACTCATATAAAAAAAGAAGTTGTATGGCAGCCACCCGAACCCATAGACCAAAATGGCTGGATTTAAATAGCGATGACGGCTATTGCAAAAAAACGAATTTGCGAAAATTTCAAGATCCTAGCTCCTTTAGTTTTTGAGTAATCGTGCGGACGGAGAAACGGACAGACGGACGGACATACATCGCTAAATCGATTTTTTTTTCGATTCTTATCCGATCCATACACTTGAGTCTATATCTACCCCCCTCTTTCTCTGCGTTACAAACGTAATGGCAAATTTATTATACCCTTTGACTACATAGTCATACGGGTATAAAAAAATACCTCAATATAAAATTTTTGTATATTTAACCCAAACCAGAACCTACATTAATTCTTTCAGAAGCTCCGAACATCGAAAATATTTAAATGTATTAGTACAAATTTTTAATATGTGTGAGAGAAAGCTCTTCCAAATGACGTTTCTAAAAATATTTTGTACTTTTCTGTTTATGTTTTTTTTTTTTTAAGGTAAAATTTCCATTTTCATCAATTTATTTAGAGTTTTAGCTATTTTTTTAGATATTTAGCTATATTTACCTAATAACATTTCAAAATTTTTAATATATTTTCCGCAAAATATATTCAATGATTCTTTTAGTATATTAAGTCACTGGCTCAAAAAGTAGCGAATAGACATTTTAAGTATATAATATGTGAAGTGTAAACCCCCTTTTATATTTGATAGTTTTAATTGTCAAAATATTTTTGTTTGTCAAATTTCAGTCAAATTTGTTTTTCGGCTTGTTGTTTTTTTGAATTTCAATTTAAAAACTTTTGTGTTGTGTTTTCAGTAATTTCAAATTAATTATAAATTGAAAAGGGATGAATTTATTCCTTTCAAAAAAACTTGAATTACATTTAACTATATCTATTACTTACTTTCATATGTTATATATTTCGTCCGTCAAAATTGGAAAAACTGCCAATTATAATAATACTGAAGAAGCAAATGATCTAAATTTAGATCAATAGAAAGTATATAATTTTAATTTTAAATACTTGATAGATAGATGATATTTTGTAAACTTTGTGATTTTTTAATGTGATTGAGCCATTTGTGACTACTCTCGTGATTTTATTTTTCCTACAGTTCCTTTTGATTTTCGTTTGTTTTATTTGTGTGTTCGTAAATATTTATTTTTAAAACAAAATTTGTGAGAGGTGATAAATATAAAAAATAAATATTAAGCAAATTGTTTTTTGTAGCAAAGTACCTAACAAAGGATTTTCTTTAATTGAATCCTATCTTTAGCACATTTTCAAAAGATTTTGTAAAATAGTGCCTTTATAGTTACACTCTGTCTAAGTTTACTAAAATTTTTACGTCTTTTGGAACACGGATTCAAATTATATTTAAATTATATTAACAAGAGTTCCATACGGTATATTTTCAATCTGAAAACTGTAAAAGATTTGTAATTTATACAGGTATACAAAACTCACTTTTCGCAAAATTTTTGGCCATACATATCTTCTGAACGATTCAAGCTACAGAAATTTTAATTGAAGTTAGATTCTCAAAAATTAGTAACACTCAGTTAACAAAATAATATTTTTGTCACGCCACCTGTTTACGATCTGTAAGGTCTCAAAACTTGAAATACTTGTCTAAATTTTGCTTTCGTAATATACAAAATTTAAAGCAACATTGTATTTCAACATGTTACAGAACTTAACAAAATGGAAGGGGGCAGATGGGTGGGGAAAGATCTTTGAGAATCATCATAAGCAGCGCCGGCGGAAGATATGTGCGGTCTGTACTGGGCGCAAATTTTGAAGAGGCGCTAAAAAGAACAGAAAATCATACTATGTAAAAAAATTTAGTGAATGAAAAAAAAAAAAAGAAAAAAGAACAAAAAATCATACTAAGTAAAAACATTTAATGAAGTTTTTATTTAAATATTTTTTCACCTGCATAAAAATTGCATTTCATTATGTAAAAAAATTAAAAATGTCACTTAAATGTTAACAAAAAATTAAAAATGTTTCGTCCTTGCTTTTATATCTGCGAATTTTGTAATGGCATCACCTATTTCAATTTCCTTTAAAATTGCTTGTTCAATCAAGATTATAGCAAGGGAATTCAATCTTTCTTGATTCATAGTAGTACTTAAGAAAGTTTTTATTAATTTTAGTTTTGAAAAACTCCTTTCTCCAGTTGCAACCGTAACTGGAATTGTTGAAAATATTCTGAGAGCAAGCCATATATTGGGAACAATGCATTGCAGTTTATTTGTTTTTATAAAATTCAATATATGTATAGGCGTCATTTATTTCCATTTATTTCACATTTGAAGACTGTGACAGCATCAATTCTACATTCCCATCTTGTTACACAAAGAGATTTAACATGCCTTTTCACATGCTTTTTGATAATTTGCCATCTATAGCAGATGCAGAAAAAATGTTAAATACAGCTTGCACAAGACCAAAAAACTCAATAGCTGGCGCAACACAATTTACTGCATCACCAATAACAAAATTTAACGAGTGGCAGCCACAATTCATAAAAAAAAGCTCTTTTATATTTATCTAAAATTCTTTTTTGTACTCCCTTATTTCTGCCAACCATATTAGCGCCATTATCATAACCTTGCCTTCGGCAATTTTGCATATCAATGTTAAAATGTGTTATAATATCTTCAATTGCAGACGCTAAATTTTCTCCTGTTGTACTATACACAACATTAAAGGTTATGAAGTATTCCTTGACAGATATTGGCTCGTTATTATCTGATATATTGTTGAGAGTTCTTAAAACAAGTGACATTTGTTCTTTATGGCTTAAATCAGTAGTGCAATCGGAAATAATAGAAAAGTATTTTGCGCTTTTAACAATTTGTATTATTTTTTCCTGTACAGAAGCTCCCAAAATATTAATAATTTCATTTTGTATTTCTTTCCCACAGTAATGTACATGAGTTTCCGCAGATTTTATTTTACGCGAATGTTCTGTCATAACTGGGTCGAAAACCCCGAGCAGTTCGACTAAACCTTTGCCATTATTTTCTGCGAAGAGAGTTCGGTTGTTCCACGAAATGCTAAATTATGACTAGCTAAATATTTTGTAATCTCAATCAGCCGCAACAAAACATTCTTCCAATGCAGCTTTTCCTTTTCAACAAGTAAAATAAGTTCTTTATCAATAGTCATTTTCAATCGAAGTCTTGTAGAAGCTTCAAACCATATATCAAAGCATTTTAAATGATTGGGAGAAGTTTCATGCGAGTTTAGAATTTGGTGTATGTGTATCCAATCAGAGTTCCCTTCTTGAGCCAATGACAGTTTTGAATTTCCTTCAAATAATTTACAACATAAACAGAATACTTTATCAACAGTTTTAGAATAAATCAACTAAGTTCGCTTAAATTGCTCTCCATTTTTAGCTTTTCTATTAAAAAGACTATGCGAAAAGCTTCGCTTTATTTTGTCGTTTAGTGGGAATTTAAAATGTAAATCAATATCATTGTGTTTTGTTGTTACCAATATATAGTCAATTTGTCGTTTATTTAATATTTTTGGATATTGGCTGGGATCGTTAACATTAAAATTAAAAGTTACCTGTTCCTGTGGTGAACCGTTGCTATTACAGTCCATATTACGTGCGCTTGATCTAATGTTAAAAAAACATTTTCAACTGGGACAGATTCTTTATCGGAGTTCGCCTTATCTTGATGAGAACTATTACAATTTCCATCAGTCTGTTTTTCAAAAAAAATTCACAATTTTTTTGCTTTGGAGGATAGATTTTTCCATTTTTAATTTTTTTTCTGTTTTCCGAACCAGACAGTTTTTTTGGTGCCATTATGATAAAAACTTATCTGAATATTATATCGCACGTGCAAAATTTGGAATAAAGCTGAATAATCAAATAACGAAGCGTAAAGTTTAATGGTACACAAACAAATGATACTTTAGAATTATTGTTTCATGTGATTTTGAAATGTGCATTTCTCATGGCATTCTACAATTTTCAATAGATATTTTTTTAAATTTTTTTTTGAACGGATATTTTGTTATATTTTTTCAAAGTGCTATAATTTAACGATTGATTTGTGAAGTTTGTGTTAAATATGACAAAGGGATAAAGTTTTAATTTTCCAGCTAAAAACTGTGAATTTTAAAAAAAAAAATTATGAAAGTTTAGAAGCGCAAAATTTATTTTGCACAGGGCGCCAACATATCTTCCGCCGGCACTGATCATAAGTTTGCTTAGTAAAATTTGGGAACCTTTCCCATAAATGAGCTATTTGGACTTAAAAATTAAAACAATTATGTTTTTATAAATCAATTACTTAATCAGGGTATACCTATTACTTCAAAAATTAAACGTTCAAATTGAAGCTCCAACATTATATTTCGCACTTGTTAACAGGATTTCTTGAGTGCATTGTAATGATATTCTAAATATCAATTTCACTATCTATATTGATTAAATAGATCTATACTGGCTATATTTCCGCTGTTTATATTGACTAAAAACACATTCTTATTTTTTATAACAAATTAAAAAACATACTGCTATACTATCCGCTCCTTCAAAAATATTTTTTGAGAATGAAACGTATTTTAAAATTTTTCTGAACAGCAAATTAAAAATTTTGTTTTAAAAAATTACTCCCAAAAATTCCCATCACATTTAGTTTATTGACAAGAGGTAATGAAACGATTAACGAAGGGAAAGTAGTCACAAAACGAAAGAGGAAACGCCTCGTGTGGAATGGTCCAATAATACTATATTAGGTACTATGTAATTATTTTATTACTCTTTCTACGCACATTACGAAGAAGTGCATATTTAATTTTGTTAACTGTATTTAAAATTTTTTTAAAAAAACCTATATTTATATGTATATTAAACTTTAGAAGTACGTTTTTATTTTTTTTAACTGATTTTGAGAAAATTATTTCCAGTTATCAAGTTTGATTTAACTGGAATAAAAAATTTCGATTGGCCACACTGCCCCGTAACACCAAACTTAAAGTTTAAACTGCCAAGCAATTTAAAAATTAATAAATGAAATAAATCATGAGATAACAGAACAAAAAATTTACTAAAATATTTTTTTAAATTTGTGCAGAAACGAATGCACATAATCTAATAAAGATTTAAAACAAAATCATAACAAATTGTTTGTTCAGCCAGACGGAAAATTTAAATCATACATAACTCTTAACATGTTAATAGATCACAAAAGTAAATTATTTTAGATAAGGTGTACCGTAAATTTTTTAATGAGTTAAAATTGTTAGAGGACAGTTATTTATACAAATATAATATTATGACATTTTTAAAATTCTTATAACCGTTTTGTTTATTACAGCTTCTGCTTATTAGTTTTAGTTATATTTACCCTAACTTTTGTAAAACGAATAATATATGTATTGTTTTTATGTGTATTTTACATCTTTAAACCTTTAAATTATTTTTTTGTTCTCATTTAATTTCACAATTAACAAATTACATAGTATGTATATCAAATTCCATAATTAAATTTTCAAATAACATGTCACAATTTTATATTTAACTTTATTTACTTTTATTTCTAATATATTACTATTTTATAAAAATTTGAAAAATCGATTTAATTTCCCACTCTGTACAATCATTATACAATTTACAAATTCAAACATTTGCCATCACTATCATACACAAATATTGAATGTATTATTTATTTAATTTGTGTATGGATTTCAATAAAAATAACCGAAACTACAAAACTATTAATATTAAATACATTTCTTTTTTATTTTAAACCAACGTTAGGTTTGAATTTCATATTATTATGTTTTTATTACAAATTACAATTCAAAATTATATTTGGTTGCCCATATTACAAATATATTTTTTATCAGAATACAAAATTTTACTTTTCACCAATCCCATTTGAAAGTAATAAATGTTATATCTCTAATTTATACCTATATAAAAGTAATTATGTTAGTTTATTACACTAAAATGTATTTCAAATAAAATATTTCAAAATTTATATCACGACTTACGACATTAAAATAAAAACAAATCTACTGAATACCAATTTCTTTAGTTTTTTTTTACCAATAATTTTGTGTGATTTGACATTTTCAATCTTTTTTCTAATAAGTTCTACCACGCACTAAGTTAAGAACAGTAGATGCAATAAGTTGCTAAACCAATTTTATAAGGAAATTATGATTAAATAAACTATAACTTTTTGTACAATTTATCAAATATTTATTGATAAAAACATGAGTAGTAAATACTTTATGTTGCTAAAAAATTTTTTAAGAAAATGTCCAATACGAATAATAAAAAGTTTCACAATTTGTTTATGTAATTCTAATATAAATTTTTTCTTCTACTAAAGTAAAAATATTTCTTTGCGTTTTGTGTGGTTTGTATAAAAATATTCACACTTGAATCAAAGAAACATGCATTAAGTAAAGTTTACATGAGAAAATTTTACCCAGTATTCTCTACGCTTTAGAAAGAGTGGTATGTATGTATATAGTTTACTGTAAAATTAATTGTTTAAAAGACCAAAATTATTATATTCTTATAAAAATTTTTTTATATTTTGACAAAAAAAAAAATTACATAAACTTATTTATTTATATATGTATATTATAAAAATGACTTTAAGGGATTGGCTTCAATTCATAGTAGTGTCGAAAATTTGGATGACCATGTTCCAATTGTAGAAAACATTAACAAGTTCTTTACTTAAATTCATTCTGTGCAAAATAAATTAGAATAGTGATTTAAAATAAAGAGTAGAAGAAATGATAAAAAGAGGAATTATTTTAAGAAGATCACTAAAAAACTGAATAACTGTAATAAGATAGTAAATACTCAATTTTACAAAAAAAAATGATTTAGTTATTTAGCAACTATATAAAATTTAAATTTCTGAAAAGCACTGCGTTTAGCAAAGCAAATCCATTATAAAGAAGAGGTAAAAAAATTAAATAAATACGTGCATGAAAAAACTAATCACCGAAGTATTTTGAAAAATTTTAACGAAATAAGTACTTTGTACATATATCGGATTTAATAAACTTTGAAAATTGAAATTTGATACAGCTTAATGTTCCTGAGATCAGTTGAATTGGCAGTTCGTGTTACGGTCAGGTGCAGGGTATTACTAAGTCGGTTACATTAACTTACTGTTGTTTCATTACTTGTTTTTGATAGAAACTAAATTGTTAAACTTTAAAATTAAATCAAAACCGTGAATATTTTACGTTTATACATTATTCGTTAAATATACCAGATAATTAGGAAAATTACTTGAAAAAATATTTGTCAATAACCGCTCGAAACGTTTTCCGTTGAAAGCTCCAATTTTGATATTATTTATATAAATTTTCAAATTAATTCAACTTGAAATACTCAAAATGAAAGCTTCAAAAGAAAATTGATAAAAACGGGTATTTTTTATAAAAGGTGAAATACCCAGGAAAAATCGAGGCGGCACGCAGAACATTTTTCTGTATTTCCCTATACTCTAACATTTTCGTGCATATGTTGGTTTAATAAAAACAAATCTTAATAACAATTTTTTCTTCAATGTAAAAGTATTTATTGATTCTTAATTTTTTTTTACATTAATGTTGCAGTTTTATTGTTTCTTCTTTTAAAATAAGTAAATATGAACTTAATTGTTGTTGTTGTTGTTTAGACGGGGGGGAAAGCAAGTCTCCCTTACACTTAGGCCTTGCGGCCCATTGTGCACCCCTGCTCTTAGAGTCGCTCGTAATACTTACAGCCAGCTGAAGTCATCCCAGTACGTTCCTCCTAAGATTCACAGTCTTAGGTTTTCTAGGGTTACACATTGGCATAGGACGTGGAGAGCTGTCTCGTCCTCACTTCCACAGCCTCTGTATATACTCGTAGTTGCCCTACCTATTTTTACTGCATGAGCTCTGAGCATTAGGTGACCCGTGCTTATCCCTGTCATTAGTCTAAGATCCTCTCTCTTTACTTTTAGGATCTTTTTCGTTTTCTTGCTGTTTGTAGCTCCCCAGAAACTCTTGGTATGAATTGATCCGGTGGGGTTTAGCCATTGTTCATTTCCTTGGGTTTTAGCCCAGGTTCTTGTAAACCGTTTCACCTCTACGTGTGAGAGCCCTATCGGTTCTGTATCCGTCCTATGTTCTCTTATAGAACTCTTCGCTATTTCATCTGCTCTTTCATTGCCGGAGAAGCCTGAGTGGGCCGGGAAGCCTGAGTTCCCCAGCTTGTTCAGGGCTTCCCAGCAATTCAGTGTAGATTTCGATCTATGCAGACTACCCTTCATTATATTTATAATGGATTTGCAGTTAGATAGGGTGACATCGTAAATGTCGTAAAAAAACTTTAACCTGATACAATGTGAAAATAACACAATGTAAAAATTTTTGAACACATTGTGTCGAAAATACAATGTAGTTTGTTTACAATTCTGATTACGTGAAAATGAAATGTCAAAAAATTTAAATTTTTTCTACAGAAACTTTCTTTGAAAAGTATAAATTAATATTTAGACAAAATGGATATTAATTTCGTTAAAAAATTTTTCTTCAATTATTTATTGGACTGTGGTGAAGAAATAAGAGTTTCCATGACCACAAAAATAAAACTTAACTGACAAAAATTCAAATTAAAACTTCAAAATTCAAATAACTTTAAATTTTTTTTTTGTGTATCCAAAAAATTTTCGATACTCAATTTAACAACACGCGTCGTGAAAATGGGTCGCGAACACAATGTAAAATGAATTTACGATCATGAGACAATGTGAAATTTTTAAGTTTACATTTACGATCATGCGACAATGTATTCACGACGTCGCAAAGACATTTACGATGTCAGGGATATTTATCATTTTGCCTCGGATTCTTCTTCGTGAACTTAATTAGTTTAAGACAAACCTTATTATTACTCTTAATATTTAATTAAAAATGAATATAAAATAAGGAACTAATATTTTCGTTTTTTAATACAATTTTCTTTTTAAATTCTAAACTTTAATTGCCCGTGAATTATAGTATTTATATACATATTTATAAATTGATTTTTCTAAGTAATAAAAAAAAAAAACTTTAACGACAATGTTTGTAATATACGGGCGTTACAAACTAATTTCCATGCTGTTCCATGCTGAGGGTCATTTTACAGATCTCCCAACTCAAGTGAATAGGAAAATGTTATGGATATTGAAAATTTCAATATTGAAAGAATTAACCAAGATTGACTTCCAGGACCGACGCCCTGTGCAATTAAGAAATTTTGCGCCCTAAACCCGTTTCCACATCACTCGTGAGGTGAGATTTCGATGCATGTTTTTTAGTGAGGTGTCCCACGTAGGTATAATCCTATTTAAACCCTTTGAATATTAAAACTCATAAATTTCAAAATTAAAAAAATAATAATCAGAAAAAAATAATATTCAAAGAATTAACGAAATAAAAAATTATTAACAAAAAATTAAAAATTTCATTAAAAAAAAATACAAAAAAAATTGTTTACATTCATTTTATTAAATTCAAACAAAAATAGTAAAGAAAAAACGAAAAAGTTCAACTTGAATTTTAAATAATGATTATGTATAAAATTATTACAATTAAAAAAGTACATTAACATAGTAAATAAAATAGAAAAATTTATCAAAAAGATTTTAAATTTTTCTCTCTATTTCATTAATTTAAAAAATCCTACTGCCTTTTATTTTATCAAAATCGTCTATTAAATCACTGAAATCTAAATCTTCTAAAAAATCTTTTTCTATCGAAATAGTCTTTAAACCTACAACCCTTCTTGAGACATGCTACTTCACAAATAATTTTTTATTATTTTTAATTTAGAAAAGCTACGTTCTCTAGAAGCCAATGTAATGAGAATCGTTAACAAAATTTTCAAAACTATAACAATGTTAGGAAAGAGTATTTCTAATTTTTTTTGATAATATTTAAAGTATTAAGCGGAGTACCTATCTCTTCTTCTAAAAACAAATTAGAAAAGTTTTGAAATTCTTCGACAAACTCTTTTCCATCAATATCAGATTCTATTCCATTAGAGATATATTTTGCTCAGTTCAAACAATATTTTTTTAAATCTACAAATACTCCACTTATAACTTACACAAGTTATATGACAACCCAACATACATTACATACCAACATATAACCCGCGTACTAATCCGAATAATGAAAATGAATACAGACAGAATTTAAAATACTTTTCACTTCTCTCTTTCTCAATTTCGTTCTTATTAAAAAATAATATATCATAGAAAAGTATCATATACAATAAAACTAATTGTGTCAATCTATGATATAATCGAAATTCGAAAAATTTCAAATCTGCACCAAAATCGCCCTGGCTTCCATATTTTATTTTTTTAGTTTTTATTTTTTATTGGAAATTTCAAAATTTATGAATCTATGATGCGCGCTTTTTCATTTTGCACATAGTGATAGATTACTTTTAAGCAACAAATTTTCACATGCGATATTTATACCCGTGCATACATATATGACATCGGGTATATTAAAATTGCTCCGTTTGTAACGCATCGATAAGCATCGAAAAGTAAATCGATTAAGCTATGTGTGTCTGTCCTAAAAAACTAAAAGGACTAGAGTTTTGAAATTCACACAAAGTCATTTTTAGACAATTTCTAGGTTCCCTATTGTTTTTGGTTAAAATCGGACCAAGGCTTTGGGAGCTGCCATACAACTTTTTTGCACCAATATGAATTTCTTCAAAACTAATTATACTACAAGAATGAAAATTACACACGGTTAGTTTTATAATGAACCCGGCACTTATATGAAGTTTAAAAATGTTACGGCTTCATTTTTGGGGGGCTGCCATACAACTTCTTTGCACCAATATGAATTTCTTCAAAACTAACTATACTAGGAGGATGAAAATTACACACGGTTAGTTATATAATGAATCGAGCACTTATATGAAGTTTCAAAATGTTACGGCCCCATTTTCGGGCAGCTGCCATAGAAAGTTTTCATTTCAATAACTATGAATCTAATGAAGCTACGAGGTTCAAATTAAAATTGGGCATGTAAAGTAAAAGGGCAAGTTACTTGGCAAAGTTGGACATCACTCGGACCAACTTTTAGGGTGGGGTTTTTTTGTTTTTATTTTTTTTTTTTTTAGTAAAAATTATGGGATATCATAAAATTTAATTTTTTTTATAACCAAAAATTATGGGATGATTAGTAAAATATTGTTTATTTTTGTTATATATAATAACGTTTTATTTTATTGTACACATGATAGTGGGTATACACGGGTATCTAAAAGTTGACAAGGGCAATTATAATCTTCCTCGTTTTAATGTGATTTCTATCTTGCGATAGTTTTAAAATAAATTGTTAGAAATTAATAATACCCAATATGTGTGTGTTTTAATTTTGTATGACAAGTGCAAATAAAAAATTTGTACTCTAATATAAATAGTTATTGGGTGCTTAAATGATGTGTTTTATATGATATATTGATATTCAATAGAACAATTTTTTTTTTATGCTATAATATAATATGATCTAAAATATATATGATTTTGAACGAAATCATTTGAATATGAAATTATTTGTTTTTTTTTTAAAGATATTTTTTTTGCAGATCTTTGATTAACAAATTATTATTTATTATATTAGTTAAAGTTTTTAGTTAAATATATATTTTTAGAAATATATCTTTATGAGTTCATTTTACACATGAAAAAAAAATATCAAGATTAAGCATTATCCGCCCCAAAAATTTCTCCGCTCTGTGCAATTGCACCGTTTGCACAAATGGAAGCGCCGGCCCTGTTGACTTCACTTCTGTAACGATACTTACTAGAAGAAAATTTGATTTGGAGACAAATTAGTTTATTTTCCACACAGTTTCACCTTATGTAGCACTATATTTCAAGTTCTAATGGTCACCCTGTCCATTGTGTGATAAAATTGACCTATATAACATATTGTATCAGACAATTGCTCAGATCAAGTATTGTAAATGTTGCTCACTTAGTGAATCATCACAATTAACTGAAAGTCATCATTTACAAGGGTTAGTGTGTTAGTAAAATTATGCTACTCTACTATTAAAACTATAAAATAAAGAAAATCAAATTAAGTTAGTAAAACAAAAGAAAATAAACTTAAAACTCATGCCGACAACACTGAGTTTAGCATTACAAATGCATAATTTACGAATGCTAGATCAGTCATACTAACAACGAGAACTACTCATGCTCGCGTAATGCCTGGCTTTCAATGTTAATTTGTTAACGTTAGTATTAAAGAGCTCAGACCTTAAATTAGTCTCACGAATATCAAGGATGAGTCTCAGAAGCACGGTTCGTTCAGTTATAAATATTTCAGAACCTATATTCATGTTTCAGAAATAACCTATAATTAGAATAATAAAATAAAGTTATAAAATAATACCTATACTTACATGTGCATATGTCAGATGAATATTGACATATGATATACGTCGCCATAACCCAAAAAATATCAGTACGTCAATGGATAGGGATAGGAAAAAATTTGCAGCGACATCTTGCGGAAATAATTGACGTCGTCCTTTCCACTGGACGTGAGATAGGAAAATATCATGTGGAATAGCTACAGCAGACCAGTCATCTCTGTAGCCATCAAGATTAACATAAGTAGATAGGGAAAGAAAGAGATATGAAATTAAGATTCTAGATTTCACCGAAGTTAGATGGAGAAATACAGGGGAAATCACAACAACTGAAGGTAGCAAAATAATATACAGTGGCTCGGAATCAGGAAGGAAAAGTGGCGTAGGAATAATCATAGATAAATCAATAACGAAAAGTCTAATGAATTGGTCCCACGTATCAGACAGAATAATAACGATACGTGGGACCAATACTACTCACTGGAGACATAAGATTAAGACCTGTGGCAATGCATAACAATACAAAATCAAGAAAAAGAAGAATCAATACTCTGAATTTAAAATCCACGGTTATAAAGAATGAATTTGTATCAAAACTCCGGACCGCGGAGCACATTAATAAAGAAAACTTCTAGACGACCAATCGACAGATTGGAGAAGATGCCGCAGGTACTGTAGTAGCAGAGAGAAAAGATTGGATATCAGATGATACTTGAAGCTTATCAGAGAAAGAAAAACACTAAGATCCAAACTCCGAATAGAACAATCAGAAAGGCTAAAAATAGAATATAACAACAAAGCAAGAGAAGTCAAGAAAGCCGCAAGAAGAGACAAGAGAAAATACTATAATAATATAGCGATTGAAGCGGAAAAAGATGCCGAAATTAACAAAATGAGTCTCCTTTACAATAAAATAAGAACCCTGTCAAACAAAAACATACTACACAATCAGCCAATCAAAGATGAGCAAGGACGTCTACTAACTTCGTCTTCTGAACAAATAGCAAGATGGAAGCAGCATTTCAATTAAATTAGCGATGTCAATGATGACCAGCAACAACATGAAGAAAATCAAGTTCAAGCTGAGAACAGATCCCGCAGCCAAATAAATGCGAACCCGCCATCAATAGGAGAGATCGCAGAAGTACTGACCAGACTAAAAGACAACAAAGCCGAAGGTATGGATGGAATTCCAGCCGAACTTTTCAAGATAAACACAGGATACATGGCAGAAATATGGAATAATGAAACAATACCATCCTCTTGGAAGTCAAGCATCATAATCAAACTTCCAAAGAAAGGCGATCTCAAAGAATGTCAAAACTGGCGAGCATCACAATTCTCAACACAGTTAACAAAGTATTATCTCTAATAATACTATCCAGAATCGAAGGTAGAATTAAAGGTAATATGTGGGAAGAATAAGCTGGCTTTAGAAAGAAGCGCGGATGCATCGACCACTCAAACATCTTAAGACTGATAGTGGAACAATCAGCAGAATGGAAGTCTTCACTATATATAACATTTGTGGACTTCCAGAGAGCATTTGACACCATCAAACGGAATGCAATCTGGAACGCACTAACAAAAAGAGGAATACCAGATAAAATAATCCGCTTGATCGAAAACATGTATAACAATGCGGAAACAAGCGTCCTGCACAATGGCAAACTAAGTGAGCCACTAATAATTACGACAGGAGTAAAACACGGTTGCCCGCTCTCCCCGATATTGTTCAACTCCGTACTCGACGACGTAATGAAACAAGCATCTTCTGCCCCAAAAGGAATAAAGTGGAGCATAGCTTGCCGCCTGGAGGATCTAGACTATGCAGATGACATAGCCCTACTCGCCCACACATACAGGGATATGCAAGAAAAACTCCAAGTTCTCAACATTAAGGCAAAAGAAGTTGGGCTAAAGATAAACATAAAGAAACCGAAATCATTACGTTTGAATGCCATAAATGATCAGCTACTCCAAATAGATGGCAATACAATTGAAGATGTCCCGTGCTTCAACTACCTCGGTAGTATAATAACTGCGAATGGAGGAGCAGATGAAGACATAGAAAATAGACTGAAACAATCAAGAATGGCATTTGGAAGACTATGGTCTGTATGGATATCCCCACATCTAACTAGAGGCACCAAAATTAGAATTCGTAAAGCAGTCAACCATCAACAAGCTGCAAACTTTCGTGAACAAATGCCTAAGAACCATAATTAAGATCTTCTGGCCTAGGCGAATCAGCAACACAGACCTATGGTCTCTCACGAAACAAGAACCAATTGCACTTCAAATAAAGAAAAATAAATGGAAGTGGATAGGACACACTCTCCGAAAGGCACCACACACAATTGCTCGTCAAGCATTAGAGTGGAACCCACAGGGAAAAAGGAGAACAATATCCAAAGAAATAGAAGAAAGTGGTAAGACTTGGGCAGAGATAAAACAAATGGCCCAAAATAGAGTACGATGGAGAAGCTATGTGAAAGCCCTATGCTCCCCAAGGGAGTAAAAGAAGGAAAAAAAAAAAATGCCGATGTTTAGAAATAATTTGATGTTTAATGGCTTTAACATTTGTTAATTGTTGACCTTCTTGATAAAAAAAATCATTATTAGTTCGAAACTTTTTTTTTGAAATTTCAAATTCCTTCCAAAAATTCAAAAAATGAATAAAGATGATCTATTTTAATATATTCTATAATATTTTTTGATTTTAAATCTAAAGAATAAAATTCATTTACTAGATTTTTATCGAAAGGAAATGAATATAAGAATTTAGTAACTTTTCTATAATATAATTTTAAGAAATCTGTTTCAATTGTTCTTACTTAATTAATTTAAGTTATTTTTTATATAGATTTTTATTATAGATGCAGTGGAAGCAGTATCAATTAAACAACTAAATATTTTGTAATCAATAATAAATTTTATTATTGGTAGTGATTCTCTTAAGACTTTAAATGAAAATTTTCTTCAATATTATATTCGTAATAATTTAAAGTAAGTTTCTTCAAATGAAATAAAATTTTTTTGTCTTAAATAATATTACTTAAATTCTGCAGAGACTCATCTTCTAATTGGTATATAGGATTTATAGAATGGCGAAGCACAATTTTAAATTTGACTCGGTTATTAAATATCAGTTGATAACAATGTTATTAACATTATATTATATATTTTATACAATTAATACACATATATATGCAAAGTACAGACATAATGTTTAAACCAACATATCTTATTACAATGAGAAGATATGAGAATTCTCATCTCACTCTCTCACAAAAAGAATCATAATTTAACTATAACTAGTACATCTAATTATTAGTCATGCTAATTTATTTCTTATTTTCACCACTGTCTTATGAAGACTTATTATAATAAATATAAGCACCCTTAAAAACCAAAATAAAGTGATAATTTTAACAAGAAGAAATATAGATATTTGTACGGATATAATGTTGACTCCGTCAATTATTTAGTCAAAAAAAAAGATATTTATTAAATATTTAAAGTGAATAATAGAGTTATATATAAATAATAGAAATTCATTATTTCGATCGACACTAATGTTTAAACCAACTGATAGTGAAAATTCACGTGGTTTGGGTATGAAAGAAAAAAATAAAATTTTTAAGTCGGGCAAGAAATTTCAAGAACAATTTTCAAAGACAAGATATTTGAATATTTAAAACTATTATATTTTAAAATTTTATACTTTTAGAATTAAAAATTAGACACTTTTTTATTATTTGTAAAAAAGCATGTGTTTGAATAAAGGACAATATTGCTATATGATAAAAATATTTTTTTTATTTTTAAATTAAAGTTTTACATTTTTAAGTATTTATGTAAATGTATTTGAATCTGTAAAACTCGAAAACATTATTATATTATTTAACATAGGTGGTAGGTATTAGAGTTTATTAAATAACACGATAAAGAATCTTAAATGCATGTATTCTTCGCTGCACAACTTGTTAATTGGTATTATCTTTTTTGTGTTTTTTTTTTTTAAGCGCTAATTGTTCAACTGTTAGGCTAATAAGCCCGTCTTTACCACAGGTACATGAGATAGTACTAGGCCTTATAACATATAGAAGTGTCTTAGATTTTCAATACATAAAATTTTATTATATGGAATTCTATATCTGTGAGTTATATTATTCAATTAAATTTTTTGTTCATATTTTGTATTTGTTTATATTTTTATATTAATGTATTTTTCTAATTACGGATATAAAATTATTAGTTATTGATTAAGCCATTAATTTGAACCCAATGGCGAATGGTAACTGAGTCGAAAACCAGAAAAGTTTTTTCGTTTTCACTGTGATTCGAAACCGGGCCTTTTGCATGAAATGGTCGGCAGTCTAACCACTGTGTCACCCAGCCGTTATAATAAGAACTAAAGTAGAATAGAATTCGCTTTGAAAAATACCTTATTTCATCCAAAATGGTAGATCTATATATGTTTCTGTTTTTTTAATATATTAAATTAATTTTTATTTATATTTAAAAACTGGTTAGAAGATTTTTGTTTTAGTTATTATTTTTTCTAATTTAAAATATGTTATAATTATTCAAAAAATAATGCAAAATACTTTTTTTAAAATTTTCTTTCAATATAAAAAAAAAAAATTTCTTTCTATAATAAAAAAAAATGGATGATAAATTCTCTTCACTTATTGAATGCATGCAAAAGAAAAAAGAAGAAGAATTAGAATTAATAAAAAAAGTAAAATTTTTGGAGAATAAAATAAATACGTATGAGCAAAAGCAAAGAGAGAATATGATTGAAATTGTTGATATACCAGATATTAAAAACAATAATGCAATGGAGAAAGCTTTAAAATTATTTAATGTAGGTTTGAGTGTGAATATTGTAGCTGATGATGTTGATAGACTTTATGTTAAAAAAGTAAAACAAAATAATAATTATAAGCGTTCTAAAAATTCCATATTTATTAATAATATTTCTAATATAAAAATAAAAGAAATTTTATGTGTTTATTTTGTATCATTAAATAAATTAGTGTTACGAAGAGTAAAAGTAAAAGAAAGAAGGTTCTTACAACAAAATTATGTATAGATCGGGCATACGCAAAAACATTTACTTATATAATAGGCTGACACCTTATAATAATGCTTTATTTTCAGAAGCTAAAAAGGTAAAAACTGTGGCTTAACAATTCAACTACTTTGCTATAAAAAAAAGAAGGTGATGTTAATAACAAGATATTAACTTTTGAGGATCTAGATGAACTAAAATGTAATTCTTAATTTTGTGATATTCAGATATTTTTTATAAATTTATGAGTTCAAATTTTGATTTTAATATTGATCCTCAGGAGTATATTGTTGGTAACATAACCTTAAATAGTTTCAGGAATTGTGAAAAATTTTTTAGAGGACAATCAAATGATCTTTTAATTGTTCATTGGAATATCAGGAGTCTACGTAGAAATGTTAATAGTTTGGTGGTTCATTTAGAAAGTTTTATTAAGAAACCTGAAAAAATTGTGGTGTCTGAAATATGGATTTATAGTTATGAAATTAATAATTACAAATTACATGACTATGATTTCTACTTCAATACATGCTGTAATGATTCCTATAATAGTGGTGGCGTGGGAATTTTTGTAAAAAATAATTTTACCCTAAAGATTGAACATGTTGATATGGCAAGTGCTGATACTCTAAAAGTTAATTGAAGTGTAAATAATTTTAATTTTGTTATATTTGGAATTTATAGGCTACTCGATAAAAACTTTAGTAAAGATGTTTTTTGTGATGAATTAGGTAATATTTTACATAATGAAAAAAGTGGTACATTAATTTTGTTAAGTGATATGAATATAAATATTTTGGAAAGTAGCAATGATGTAGATAAGTATTTGTTTACTTTGGCTTCAAATGGCATAACAAGTGTAATTAATGAAATAACACGCCCTGTACCTCAAAAGTGCCTAGATTATATCTTTGTTTTCTAATAATTTTTTTGAGTGTGAAAATGGGTTTTTGACCTAAAAATCACAGACCACTGTATGAGGGCGCTCGCATTACGGAATATTAAAGTATATAAGAAAGTTTCGAAAATTACTTCTCCTGTAATTAAATCAGCTGATTTTGATATACTTAATAATCTTCTTAAATATTAATTTCGGGAACCAGTTTATTTATCATTTAATGCGTCTGATGCATTTGATATTTTTATAAATATATTGACTAAACATATTAAAAATAGTACTAATCATGTTTTAAGATCAGAAAAAAGATTTAATAAACTAAAACCGTGGATTTCAAAAAACTTAGTTATAAAAGTTAAAAAGTAAAAAATGTGTAAAGTATCCTACTAATAATAGAAGACTAAAGAACTATTACGATAATTTATGTAACAAGCTTAAAAAGAAATACCTAATTGCCGTGATAGTTATTTTCGTAATGAATTTCATAAATATAGGGGAAACATCAAAGGAAAATGGAAAGTTGTTAATATAATTTTGAATAAAACTTCAGAGAATAATAAGAATATAGAGTTAGATATAAATAACTTAATTATTACTGATCCATATAAAGTTCTAACATTTTTAATAAACATTTTATTGAATTTTCAAAAAAATTATTTCAACTAAACTCTACATGCATGTGCAGTTTATGTATTGAACATGGAATAACTAATGATAAGTTTTTTCTTCTAACAAAATACAGCAGAAGCTTTTTTTTAATTTTAATCTAATTTTTTTTTTTTATTTAAGTACACCTACTTGTATAAATTTTAAGTTAATAAACCAAAAATGTACGGACTGCCATAAAAAAAAACCCTAAAATTTTTTTATATGAAACTAATCGTCTATATAATTATTTGATCTATGTTTTTTTTATATTATCAAAGTGAATTATTTTAGTTCTTAAAGTTACAAATTTTTAAAGAAACTATCCAAATAAATTAATTTTATTTGTAATTTTTTTTTTGAGCAAACTTTGTATTTTAAAAAATACCTTTAAGCAACTGTTATAAATATGTTTCACCTTAGCCGACTGCATTCAGATGAAACCCTTAAAATATTTTATTATGGATTGGTGCAATCTAAATTGCAATATGGTTTAAAAGTATGGGGCGGTGATTAAAAAGTTAATCACATAAATATTTATCGTAATACGGCAATACTAGATAAAATGTTTACTTCTCATTTCTTAAGTTTTTTTTTCTGGATGGACTGATCACATATTGCTGATCAAGTGTATGTATGTGAACTTTTTTTTATATAAAAAAAAACAAAAAAACACAAACTTAAATCAGAATCACTAATTTGTAATCAGAGGTTTTTAAAAATTAAAGAAAACTTAAAACATAATACACCCATGTTAAAACATGGTAGACTCAAATTAAAATCGAATATCAGCCTGTGTCCAAAAAAACACAAAGCGGCAGAACAGAAGTACTCCCCCTTTGAAAGAGAACTGTAAGCCATTTATCTTTAAAACATTTGCAATATTTACTTCAAGGTAATGACTTAACTATCTTTACTGACTATAAGCCCCTAACAACAATGTTCTTGCATCGAAAAGAGAAGTAAGAGGAGCCTCTTCGGCAAACGAGACATTTAAATTATGTTTCACAATTCTTAAATAATATTTTGTTTGTTAAAGGTGTTGACAACGCTCTTGATGATACCTTATCAAAAATTTACTGTGACTCTATCGAAAAACTATTGAGTATTATTCATTTAATTTAAGAACAGAATAAAAACTAAGAATTAGTTAGTTTAAATTGTACAAAGAAATTTTGTTGTTTTGCATTAAAAATGGTCTATATTACTGTTCAAAACAGTTTATCTGGTGTGAAGGAAGCATAGCAAAACAACATATTTTTACCTCGTACCATTGCAAACTGTACCCACGTTTTCATACGATCACATATGACAAAGGATCTCTGAGTTTTCGTATGAAGGTCCTTACAGAGTCCTAGTAAAAAATTCTAAATTTTACAAAATTCAAATTGACAATAAAACGTACTCTCTAAAGACAATTATTTAAAACCTGCATTTTTTTTACAAAACGATATTTGTTTAAAAAATAAAGTCACTTTTCAACTATGAAGAAACTTTTTGCAATATTAATTTTTTTTTATAAATTATAAAAATATTCGAGTTCGGTATATTTAGAGTAACTGACAATATTTTGCATTGAACTAGTGTTGAATTATTTAACTACACTATTATGGATATGTTATATCATAGTTTGTAAGTTACGAGTATTACATTTATAACAAATGCACACCAGATTTTACTTAAATTTTTAATATGAATGCAATTTAACAAGAGGGTAATATACAAATATTATTTTTTTTTTACATTAAAATACAAATTAAAAAATACATATTTACATAAAATGTATAAGAACTCATTTTCAAATATAAAAATTATCGAAATAAAAAGATCAAAATATTTTACCTTTATTGAAACAAAAGATAAAAAAATGATATGCTATTTTTTTATACATTCAATTAGACATCATTATTGACAAAAATAAACCTATGAAAAAATTTAAAATCTTTTATTAATTTATTTAATTTAAGCAAGTACGCACTTATGTAGTTGATTGTTTAATAAAGCTCCTTTTCTGCTTGACTGATCTTTGTTGATCACTTCGACTCGTGAATTAAGCTATGAGATTTGATGATATACCTAATTTGTAGTTTAACTCCTTTTCTTCTAAATGGTTTTCATACACGTATAATTTTATCAAAGCTGTTATCAAAATAATATTATTAGCTTTCTTAAAATCTATGAATACTAGATATAGAGTTGATCTTCATTTTAAAGACTGTTCTACTATTCTGGGGATCTTATTAGCCTGCTCGATGCAATTTATTTGAGGACGACAATCGGCTTGTTTTTCGTGTATTTTTCTTTCTATTTTTCTATTTATTAATGTTATGATTTTGAATATTACATTAAGTAAGATTATTCCTCTTCAATTATCACAATATGTTAAGTTGCCTAATTCAATTCTTGAATAATAAAAAGTCCTTTTTAAAACCGAATTAAATCTATTATGATTTGATAATCCAAACGCAACAATTGCTAGAATTTTGAACACCCGGGTTACGTTTTTTATATATGTTCTTTAGAACATAAATGAAAACGATATTGTTTTTTTTAGTGTTGTCTTAAGACTACTTTTTATTTTTCCTAATTTTAACTTATATTAAAAATTACAAATAAATTATTGTTAAGATAAGCATTTCTTAATATTATAAAAAACATTATTGTTATTACTTATTATTACTACAAGCGAAATGCTAATCCAGTGTTTTTTTTTATTAATTTTGTTCAAACTTAATTAACCATAGTAAATTAACGGAAATGCTGAATTGCATTTCCTTTATTGATTAATTCATTCATAAAAGTTGAATGAATTAATTTTAGCTTTTATTAATCAAGGTTGAATGACTCCTTCTTTCCTAAGTTTTAAAACTCTCCTGAGTTTGAATTACATACATAAATTTACAATTACTTGTATTAATGTATAAAAAATCTTTGTTTTGAAATAGTTATGAAAAGTATACATATATTGAAAATTTTAATTGTTATAGTACATATAACTAACTATATATTATATTCAAAAATAAAAAAAATTTTTATTATATTTGTTTTTTTTTTTTTTTTGTTTTTTTATATTATTATATTATGAATGAATTTAATAATATAAAAAGACTTAAAGTTAATTAGTATACTTTTTTAATATATCTTGAAAATTTGTATCTTCGGAAGTTTTATTTACAATATTGATTTTTGACTGTTTATTTTTGTACAATACATAAAAAATTAAAATTATTATGAGCAATACTAGTACTATTATTACTGTTATATTAAAAGTGTAATTTAAAGTATTGTGGTATTTAAGTTCTTCGATTTCTTTAATATTATTTTCATAATTAATTTGAATTTTGTCAAATGAAAGTTTAGTATTATTTAATGTTACATTTTCATATTTAGGTATTATAAATTTTTCTGTAAACATTCTAAGTTTATTGTTAAATTCTCTATCATTAATTTCAACGGTACAGTTATTGAAATTTATAAAATAGTTACCTCTAAGTTGCATAGTTCTTTCATCACAAGTACTTTTCAATTTTGCAAACTTAATGTTATTAATTATATTTATATTATTTTCTATAAATAGAATTTCTTCATTATGTTTATTAATAAATTCACAATTTTTTAGAATAATACTATTTTTACTTTTATTTAATTCTTTTAATGATTTTCCTTCAGAATAGGTAAGCACCTGATTTTGGTGCCTTATAATATATTCCATATCAGAATCTACTTGTAAATTCTGTGAATTTGTTATAGGTATGAGGATATTTTTACTAACTATAATGCTGTGAATTGGGATTTTTATAGCGAAAATTATTGAGTTATCTATATGCTTTGCAACAGCTAGACGAATGTTAGAAAGTTTATGGAAATCAATATTATAAGCGGTTATTTCTTTATCGTTTGAAATATTTGGATGTAAGATCGGATGTAAGCAGAGGCTATATTATCTTGAATATGTTCAACTTGTCTTTCTATATAGTCAAGTTTAAACATTTGTTGAAGAGATTTTCGAGAAGAAGTTTTCTTTCAGTAACGTTAACCGCTTTTAACATATTTAATATTTTATTCCTATCTGTTTCCATTATACTTTTTAACTGCGAAAATGTTTGATTGAAATTGTCATTAATTGATATTTGTTGATTAAGATTTTTTATTAAATTATGATTGTTTTGATCTACAATATTAAAATACTCTTCGATATTTATTTAGCCTTCGTGGTCCATTGTTCCAAAGATCCACTTCAAAAATGAACCACCTAAATCTATTAATCCTCTCTTATGTCTAATTGGTAAGAGTGTATTTATTTTATTTTTAATTCTATTAATTTTATGTTTAATAAAATTTTTATGATTTTCAAATTTTAAAGTACTTAAAGTTGATTCTAAATTACTCACTAAATTTAAAATATCCTTGGGATATATTTGATGTATTATAATTTCGAATTTATCTGCTATTTCAACTGTATCTACTTTAATTTCAGTATATCGTAATTCAGCTTCTATTTTTTCAATGGTCATTTTCTGGTGTGTTAAAGTTGGTATTAGTAGCAGAAGTATTATCAGGAATATTTTCTTGAGGCTGATGGTTTTGATCTGTAAATTTAAATGGACGTTTTATGTTGATTTCATGTACATTAGTTAAATTGTATTTTCTAAATTTTGGCTGCTCTTTGTGCCTTAAAGATTTATAATTTTTTATAAAACCTACTTTTCTTTGTTCGTCGTATTGTTCCCAATTTTTGTTTCTTTTATGAATAAAATATTCTTTTGCTTTAATTAATCTGTCATAAATTGTTTTAAAATCTACTTCTCTATTATGAACATGAAGGGGTATTGTTTTAGTAGTAGAATGATAAGACTTATTGTACATTTCTACTGCTTTAAGAATTTGAATTCTAATATGCAATTTCTCTTCTAAATTTAAGGCTCTGATTTTTTCGGTTAGAGTCCCGTTAAGTCTTTCAACATCACCATTGCCTGTATGGTTATTTGGTTTTGTTGTATGATACTCAATGTTTTCTTTTTCGCCGATTTGATTTTTGATTTTTTTTGATTTTTGATTTTCGAATTTTGACGCGAATTTGTTCCTTTTACCCCTAATTATTATTATTTGTCTTAATTTTTCTAAAATAGTTATATGGTTTCTATCTTCTAAATACAGACTGATAGCATATTTTGAAAACTTATCAATTACGTTAATAAAATTATTTTTACTATTTGTATAAATATCTATATGTACAATTTCATTTATTGTTTTAGGAGTTTCTGTGATTTTAAACTTTTTTTTTATCGGTTTTCTATCATATTTTGCTCCTGTACAAATATCACAGTTGTTTATAATTTCATGAATTCTAAATATCAATTTCGGGTTATATATCTTAGTTTTTAAATCTTTATAGTTTGCTATTATTCCGCAATGTCCTGATTCTTTCTTATGAAAAATTGAAATTTGTTTTCTTAACTCGTTTTCGTTGTCGAAGTCCTGAGCAAAATAACTGCATTTATATAACTTTATAAGATTTCTATTTGGAAATAATTTAATCAATTCTTTCTGTAATTTATTATATTCTCGATCATTCAATTCGGAGTATATACCTATTTTATGTTTTTGAGTAATATACTTTGTAAAAATGTCTGTTTGTTGTTCTAGATCATTTTTATCAACATATATTCTCTTATTATTGAAAATTTCGTCACATTCTTTTTCTTTTTGTTCCGTAAAAATAATTTGAATTTTAAAGCGGTTCACTACTGTGTCAAGTATAGGAATATGATCATTAAGATCTTCTCTTTGTGAATGCATTGTTACATCCAACGAATCATGTGGTGAAGTACTAAGATTTTCTATGTTAATTTGAGATTTTTCATTTACATACCCTTCCTTATTAGGATTGTTCGTCTCGAACAAGTTAATTTCATTTGTTTCTGAGTTAATTCGACTAAGGAAGTCTGCTACCTTATTTTCTCTTCCTTTGATATTATAAATTTTAATGTTGTATTCGCCTAATTGAAGAAACCATCGTTGTAGGCGAGGATTAATATCTTTACCGGTATTTTTAATGTGAAGCCACTGAATTGGTTGATGATCTGTTTGTAGATCGAACTCATTGCCAAACAAATATGGCCAAAAATATTTGGTTCCCCATACTATCGCTAAAAGTTCTTTTTCGATAGTTGAGTACCTTTTTTCGTGATCATTAAGTGTTCTGGATGCATATGCAACTGGATGGTCTTCTTGTGTAAGAACGGCTCCAATTGCTAAATTACTTGCATCAGTAACAAGTTTGAATTTCTTACTGACATCAGGATATCTTAAAATAGGATAATTTGTAATAACTTCTTTGAGTTTTTCAAACGCTGTGACATAGCTCGGATCATTTATGTTAATTTTACTTTCTTTTTTAAGATATTTAACTATAGGACCGGATATTTTGGCATAATCTTTTATAAATTTTCTATAATATCCAGTTATGCCTAGAAACGACTTAATTTGTTTTTGGGTGGTTGGCAGTTTTAAATTTTGTATGGTTTCTATTTTTTTTGGATTAGGCTTAATTCCTTTAGAAGTCAGAATGTGACCTAGAAATTCTGTTTCTTTTTTTAGAAAATTGCACTTATCTACCTGGATCTTTAGCCCAGCTTGTCTTAATTTATTAAAAATTATTTTTAAGTTGGTTAAATGTTCTTCTAACGAAGTGCTAAATATTAGAATATCATCCAAATAGACTACACATATTCTATTGATATATTCTCGTAAAACCGTATTAATTAACCTTTGGAAGGTTGCTGGCGCATTTTTAAGGCCAAATGGCATTCTTAAGTATTCGTAGTGGCTAAATGGTGTTGAGAAAGCTGTTTTCTTGCTATCGGATTCTTTCATTAAAATTTGGTGAAAGCCTTTAGCAAGATCGAGAGTAGTAAAATACTGTGCTCTTCCAAGTTTATCCAATATACAGTCGATATTGGGTATGGGAAACTTATCATCCACAGTAACTTCATTTAGCTTCCTATAATCAATGACAACCCTCCATTTTTTTTCACCGGAGTTGTCTGCCTTTTTTGGGACAATTCATAACGGACAATTGTAAGGGGAGTTACCTTCTTTAAAAATTCCCTGTTCGAGCATTTCTTGAATTTGTCTTGCAATCTCTTTTTCATGTATTTGTGGGTATCTATAAATTTTCGAGTAAATTGTTCTTTCTGTTGTAGTTGTTATTTCGTGTCTTATCTGGTTCGTAAATGTTAGTTTTTCTCCTTCTTTGAAGAATAAATTTTCATTCCCTTTTAATAAATTAGTTAATTTCTCTTTTTCTTCTATATTTAAATGATCAAAATTAATTTTATCGAAAAGATTTTTTGAGACGGTGTTTAAAGAACATATTTCGTTAAGTATATACGGATAATTATATTCTTCAAACATAATTTTAATATTATTTACTTCTATGAATTTACTTTCTAAATTTATTTTAGCCTTAAAAGGTACTAAAAAGTTTTGACCCATTATTGCATCATAATTTTTGTTTTTTAAATCTATAATTTTCCAGGTTATATAACCAAAGAATTTAAATTCTTTTGGCATGGGGGTTACTATTTTTCTGGTTATTTTATTCGTGCCATTAATGGTTGAATTTAGGTTTATTTTAAAAATTTTTCTTTTTTTTTTTAATTTTTTTTTTTTATTTTATCTTTAGATAAAATTCCTTTTTCCGATTGCGCCAGTTACGTTTTTTATATGTATATGTTCTTTAGAACATAAATGAAAACGATATTGTTTTTTTTAGTGTTGTCCTTAAGACTACTTTTTATTTTTCCTAATTTTAACTTATATTAAAAATTACAAATAAATTATTGTTAAGATAAGCATTTCTTAATATTATAAAAAACATTATTGATATTCCTTATTATTTATTACTAAATGCGAAATGCTAATCCAGTGTTTTTTTTTATTAATTTTGTTCACACTTAATTAACCATAGTAAATTAACGGAAATGCTGAATTGCATTTCCTTTATTGATTAATTCATTCATAAAAGTTGAATGAATTAATTTTAGCTCTTATTAGTCAAGGTTGAATGATTCTGTAACTCCCGCTGTACTAGTTCAAAATTAAATTTAGATATATAAAGGGCTATAGAATGAAGGTTTTTTTAAGAATAAAATAATCTAATCAACAAGTTTTTATTGATATATAAAACAGATAAAAATTTTCAAGTACCTTTATCCGATAATGTATTATTCATGATTTTCAGATATTGCTTCCCATCTAATTTACGAGCTATGTGATAAGCAATATCACTGGGATAGTCATCTAAAAAATCTAAAATAAATTCCTCTTCCTTTTTACTCGAGATACCATCTGAATTATGTAACACTGCAAAATTATAATTATTTTGATGAAAATTTTTTTAAAAATAGTTCATATTTTTAAAAAATTTTCTGAAATAGAACATGACGAAAAACATGCAATATACGTTAAATATTCACGTAGAAAACGTTAAGACATTTAGAGGCGGTTCCACTAATTATAGATAAACTAATTGATAGTTATCTGTTAGATAAACTATCTGATAGATAAAAGTTCTAAATAATGTTTTTTCGGTTCCACAGTCAAATCTAATAATATATTATCTGTCAGATAAATGTATCTACTGGATAATGTTACTGTTATAAAATTGAACATTTTTATGTGTTTAAAATAATAAAAAAACTTTTATTGTTAAAACTTCAAATTTTAATTTATAAGAATACTTCATTATATTCCATTTTTATACCTAACACATATAGAATAGGTAAAAGGGTATATTAACTTTGGTATGGTGTTTGTACCACCTAAAGGAAGAGAGCTAGATATGGAAAAGTATATATATTTGTGATCAGCGTGACCTTCTGAGTCGATATAGCTATGTCCGTCCGTCCGTTCGTAGGCACGATAACTCAAAAAATAATGGAGCTATCTTGATGAAAGAAGATAGAACCTCCAAATTTTGTATCAGGGTGTCCCTTCCTATTTCCTTAATGTCTTTGAAATTTGGGCCCCATTGGAGTAGTTGATCGTGGACCAGCCATACATTTCCGAAGACCTTAAAGCATATCTTTAAAATTAATAAAGATAACAACTTAAAAAAATGTAGAAGCTTCAAATTTGGCACAAGAGTGATCTTTACTATCCCTTGCGTGTCCCCCTAATTTGGGATCAATTGGAGTGGTGGTTCAGTATCCCTCTTAGACCCTCTTAAGTTTGAAAAGCTTATAATCGAAATTATTAAAAATAGTAACTTAAAATTTAAGATAGAACGTTCAAATTGTGTACAAGGGTTAACTAGTGCTTAAAGTTAAGCGTGGACTGCATAAGGGTTTCAGGGCTAACGAACATATATAAATAATCACGATAACTCAACAACTAATGACGCTATCTTCATGAAATTTGTGCTGTAGGTTATTGGTAATGAAACTACGGCGGCGATTGCGTACGGTGAGGATTGGACAATGGGTTCGGATCTTAGAACTTTTTGATCGAATTTAGGCCAACTAGCATAATTCCGACACCAATGAAGATAGAACCTCCAAATTTGGTTTCAGGGTATCGCTTTCGATTTCCTTAGTCTCCTTGAAATTTGAGCCCAATTGGAGTAGTGGGTGTAGACCAGCCAGTCAAGACCAAGGACCTTAAAGCATATTTTCGAAATTAATAAAGATAGTAACTTGAAATAAATGTAGAAGCTTCAAATTTGGCACATGGGTGTTCTTTACTATTTCCTGCGTGTTCCTCTAATTTTGTACCTTTCTTAGACCCTCCAATGTGTAAAAGTTTATCATCGAAATTAATAAGACTAGTAACTTAAAATTAAGATAGAACGTGCCAATTGTGTACAAGGGTTAACTAGTATTGAAAGTATAACGGGGACTGCATATGGGCGAAATCGTACTATAATTTCGGGTTCTGGAACCCTTGAAAAGTTCAAGGCTAACAAACAAATATCTTAAAAACACCATAACTCAAAAAATAATGCCGCTATTTTGAGGAAATTTAAACTCTAGGTTACTAGTAATGCAAGTACCATTGGAATTGGTTCTGGTCGAGTTTGGTCATTGAGTTCGGATTCTAGAAGCTTTTGATCGATTTGAGGCCGAACGAGTATAGTTTCGAAGCCAAAGAATATATTTCCTATTTCCTATGTGTCCCCGAAATTTAGACTTAATTGTAGTGGTTCAGCTATGTTCAAAGGAACTTGCTGCATTTATGTAAAATTTATGTTTATATTTAAATGAATTATATGAAAAGTTATAAATTTGTCATTGTATTTTAGAAATACATTTATTGCATATTTTGCGTTTATAGGCTTTTGTAATAGGTATATAAACTCACAGTTTGTATTTAACTTTTATTTCAATCTTACGATCAAACTAATAAAAGTTTTTATGGTTTTAAAATGACTTATGGACTTCTCATTGAATTTGAACCAAATAGGTGTAGGTTATTTTTAAGACGGTTGCACGACTGACTGTTTCTTTATTTGTTTGTTTTTAATACTACTATAATTTTTAGTCTATATATATATTGTTCTAAACGTAAACTATGTATTTTGTTAAGTGTATTAATCATTATATTATTTTTATATCTTATTTGGTGATTTGACAAAAATTGATGCATATTGTTTTATTATTTGCATGTCTTAAAACTTTTCACACAACTTAAGTATCGTACACAATGTCTTAATAATCTGGTAATAATTCAAGAAAATATATGATATAATAAATTTCATAATATAAGAAATTTAATCGTTTATTAAAAAAATATTTTGTTTTTCATTTATAACATATAATACATAATATGTCTTATGGTAAAATTCTTAGCCTTTTAAAAATATAAATGTGTTAAATAAGAACGGAAATAGGAAAGAACCGTCGAGAATAAAATTTGAAGTTTCCATCTTCATGATTTATATTTAAGATAAGGTTGTTAAATTTGGACTTTCTTAGAAGGCACCTGAACCACCACTACAATTAAGTCTAAATGTCGGGAAATAGGAAAAAAAGACCGTTATACCAAATTTAAAGCTTTTATATTTATTTTAAGTTACTATTTTTATTAATTTCGAATATATACTAGCTCCTGTGAGTCGGGGGGTGGTACGCAAACCACTATTCAAATTCATTCAAAATTTTACGGACAGAAAGCAAATAGGAAAAAACACCTATACCCTAAATTTTAATGCTCTATCTTCATTGGTTTCGAAATTATACTCGTTTGGCCTCAATTCGATTAAAAACTTCTACAATTCGAACCCATTGTCTGATCTAGACTATAAGGAATCTCGGGGGTACTTTCATTACTAGTAACCTAGAGTTAAAATTTCATCAAATAGCGTCATTAGTTTTTGAGTTATGGTGCTTTTTAGATATATGTTCGTTAGCCCTTGAACTTTTCAAAGATTCCAGAACCCGAAAGCATTGTCCGATTTCGCCCATATGCAATCCCCGCCGTACTTTCAGTCCTAGTAACCTACAGTTAAAATTTCATCAAGATAGTTCCATTATTTTTTGAGTTATCTTGCCTACGGACGGACATGGCTATATCGACTCAGGAGGTCACGCTGATCACAAATATATTTACTTTTCCATATCTGGTTCGCTTCCTTTAGGTGGTTACAAACACTATACCAAAGTTGATATACCCGTTTACCTATTCTATAGGTGTAGGGTATAATACGCAAAAACTGTCATAAAATCATCAACTAATGATATACATATGAAGTTTTTGCTTGAACTTGTAATGTCTTTACGCATTCATTGCAATATTTAAAATGCTTGCATGGTAGTAAAATAACATTACGCACTTTATCCGTATATATAATGCATTTCAAAGTTTAAAACTTTTAAAATCCAAAAATAAATTTAAATTCACTTTATTATTGAAATAGTTAGGAAGGAGTTTTAGTATTGGATTCAAAATTAATGTTATACGCTTTTTCCAAAATATTTATATATATGTATATGTGAGATTCTGAATTAGGAAGGATTTAGGGTAGGATTCAAAATTTGGATTGCTCCCTTTTACAGAATATTTATTACATGTGCGTGTGTGAGATACTGATTGATATTATTCTTCCAATAAAATAGGTAATAAACGCAAAATCTAGCTTCAGTAGTTGAGTTAGCGTCGGTTCGTGGGTTCGTTCGCTGAGACAGCCTTCGAATAAAAATATATTTTTTTTAACATATTTTATTTCAGTTTATTAAACAAATTAGAAACTTGCTAATTACACTTATTTATCAATTTCTATTTTTTTTTGCTTTCTTTAATAAACTAGAATTTGCATTTGCAATATGGTTTTATTTCGTAAAATTTTAGAAAATGATACGGTTTTATTTCGTATTTGAATTGGAAATAAAGCCATACCGAAAAAATCTGCTATATGGCTTTATTTCTCATTCAATAGCAATACAAATGTAATTTTATTTGTGAAAATAACAGCAATTTAATTTTCTAAACAAAAATATTATTATAAATAAAAATTCCAAAAAAAAATTAAAATTCTAAAAAAAAACTCTTTAAAAATTTAATATACAGGTATAAATATTCTGAAAAAGCGGCAATCCTGATTTTGAATCCAACTCCAAAAACCCTCCTGATTGAGAATCTGATATATATAGAATCTCAATATTACGTATATATAAATATTCTGTAAAAGGTGTATTTCCCTGCTTTTGAAAACAACTCTAAAATCCCTTCTAATTATGATTCTTATATAAATATTTTTGTTACAAAGTTTTTAAGATAGCGGGGGCTGACGCCGCTAGAACCCGTTAAACAAATTATTGAAACCCAAATTTTGAAACCAACGGACTACGCTTAAAATCCAAAAAAAAATCCAAATTCATTAGTTTATTGTTTAGGTGTATATTATACCAATTCACTCAATGAATGAATAATTACAATAAAATAAATGCATACAACATTTGAAAGATAAGTTGTAATTCAACATGATCGTAAGATGTTAGAAGAACTTTGTTTACATTTAAAATATTGTTAAAATGACTTTTTTTTATATAATTATGAAAATGAAATAATCCCCCAAAATGATGAAATAATCCCCAAAATGTAATAGTTTTAGGGGGTTATTTCATTATTAAATTTTTTTTTTTTTGGGGATTATTTTATATGAAATAAAGCCCGAAATAGAAAATGTAATAACACCGCAAAGAAATGAAAGAAATTTTTACGGCGTTATTTGATTTTTTTGCGGGGATATTTTACATACAAAATTTTGCGGGGTTATTTAATTTTTTTTTAGGGGGTTATTTGCGGGAGCCATTTAAAATACTATCATTAATCATTCATATTTCATTCTAAAAAAACTACCTAACTAACTAAGGAAACAATTTTGTTATTAATTTATACAAAAGTTATTCTAGAATCGAAGGGTAAAACAATATAAGAATACAAATAATTTAAACCATCTTAAAATGTACATATATTTACCGAAAAACGTTCAACTTCATTAAGAGACTAAAATAAAATCATTAAAGCTTTGAAATTCGGTAAGAAAGACGTATTTTTTTATAATTGATAAAAATTTATTTTTGATTTGTGATAAAATTGGTGTTGATGAAGATTCAGCTTTAAAATTAAAAGCTTTGTAAAAATAATATTTAAATTTTAAATACAAAAAGTACAGTAAGTGTTCAAGTATTCTAAAGAAAAAAAAATAAAATACCTTTTGGTCAAATTTGAAGGTCCATATATAAATAGGTACAAATTATTTTATCTATTTACATGTATTTACAGGTTTACATATATTTTTTAAGCTACAAAAAATTGGAGTAAATATAGAAATATTTATTTAATAGATTCCAACATTGTGTAAACTAATACCGAATTCAGAAAATAAAATACAAATTTTAAACGTTATGCAAAAAATACAGGCTGAAATGATTACACTATTAAGTCATGGTAAAACACAGACACAGGAGTTGTCTGCCTTTTTTGGGACAATTCATAACGGACAATTGTAAGGGGAGTTACCTTCTTTAAAAATTCCCTGTTCGAGCATTTCTTGAATTTGTCTTGCAATCTCTTTTTCATGTATTTGTGGGTATCTATAAATTTTCGAGTAAATTGTTCTTTCTGTTGTAGTTGTTATTTCGTGTCTTATCTGGTTCGTAAATGTTAGTTTTTCTCCTTCTTTGAAGAATAAATTTTCATTCCCTTTTAATAAATTAGTTAATTTCTCTTTTTCTTCTATATTTAAATGATCAAAATTAATTTTATCGAAAAGATTTTTTGAGACGGTGTTTAAAGAACATATTTCGTTAAGTATATACGGATAATTATATTCTTCAAACATAATTTTAATATTATTTACTTCTATGAATTTACTTTCTAAATTTATTTTAGCCTTAAAAGGTACTAAAAAGTTTTGACCCATTATTGCATCATAATTTTTGTTTTTTAAATCTATAATTTTCCAGGTTATATAACCAAAGAATTTAAATTCTTTTGGCATGGGGGTTACTATTTTTCTGGTTATTTTATTCGTGCCATTAATGGTTGAATTTAGGTTTATTTTAAAAATTTTTCTTTTTTTTTTTAATTTTTTTTTTTTATTTTATCTTTAGATAAAATTCCTTTTTCCGATTGCGCCAGTTACGTTTTTTATATGTATATGTTCTTTAGAACATAAATGAAAACGATATTGTTTTTTTTAGTGTTGTCCTTAAGACTACTTTTTATTTTTCCTAATTTTAACTTATATTAAAAATTACAAATAAATTATTGTTAAGATAAGCATTTCTTAATATTATAAAAAACATTATTGATATTCCTTATTATTTATTACTAAATGCGAAATGCTAATCCAGTGTTTTTTTTTATTAATTTTGTTCACACTTAATTAACCATAGTAAATTAACGGAAATGCTGAATTGCATTTCCTTTATTGATTAATTCATTCATAAAAGTTGAATGAATTAATTTTAGCTCTTATTAGTCAAGGTTGAATGATTCTGTAACTCCCGCTGTACTAGTTCAAAATTAAATTTAGATATATAAAGGGCTATAGAATGAAGGTTTTTTTAAGAATAAAATAATCTAATCAACAAGTTTTTATTGATATATAAAACAGATAAAAATTTTCAAGTACCTTTATCCGATAATGTATTATTCATGATTTTCAGATATTGCTTCCCATCTAATTTACGAGCTATGTGATAAGCAATATCACTGGGATAGTCATCTAAAAAATCTAAAATAAATTCCTCTTCCTTTTTACTCGAGATACCATCTGAATTATGTAACACTGCAAAATTATAATTATTTTGATGAAAATTTTTTTAAAAATAGTTCATATTTTTAAAAAATTTTCTGAAATAGAACATGACGAAAAACATGCAATATACGTTAAATATTCACGTAGAAAACGTTAAGACATTTAGAGGCGGTTCCACTAATTATAGATAAACTAATTGATAGTTATCTGTTAGATAAACTATCTGATAGATAAAAGTTCTAAATAATGTTTTTTCGGTTCCACAGTCAAATCTAATAATATATTATCTGTCAGATAAATGTATCTACTGGATAATGTTACTGTTATAAAATTGAACATTTTTATGTGTTTAAAATAATAAAAAAACTTTTATTGTTAAAACTTCAAATTTTAATTTATAAGAATACTTCATTATATTCCATTTTTATACCTAACACATATAGAATAGGTAAAAGGGTATATTAACTTTGGTATGGTGTTTGTACCACCTAAAGGAAGAGAGCTAGATATGGAAAAGTATATATATTTGTGATCAGCGTGACCTTCTGAGTCGATATAGCTATGTCCGTCCGTCCGTTCGTAGGCACGATAACTCAAAAAATAATGGAGCTATCTTGATGAAAGAAGATAGAACCTCCAAATTTTGTATCAGGGTGTCCCTTCCTATTTCCTTAATGTCTTTGAAATTTGGGCCCCATTGGAGTAGTTGATCGTGGACCAGCCATACATTTCCGAAGACCTTAAAGCATATCTTTAAAATTAATAAAGATAACAACTTAAAAAAATGTAGAAGCTTCAAATTTGGCACAAGAGTGATCTTTACTATCCCTTGCGTGTCCCCCTAATTTGGGATCAATTGGAGTGGTGGTTCAGTATCCCTCTTAGACCCTCTTAAGTTTGAAAAGCTTATAATCGAAATTATTAAAAATAGTAACTTAAAATTTAAGATAGAACGTTCAAATTGTGTACAAGGGTTAACTAGTGCTTAAAGTTAAGCGTGGACTGCATAAGGGTTTCAGGGCTAACGAACATATATAAATAATCACGATAACTCAACAACTAATGACGCTATCTTCATGAAATTTGTGCTGTAGGTTATTGGTAATGAAACTACGGCGGCGATTGCGTACGGTGAGGATTGGACAATGGGTTCGGATCTTAGAACTTTTTGATCGAATTTAGGCCAACTAGCATAATTCCGACACCAATGAAGATAGAACCTCCAAATTTGGTTTCAGGGTATCGCTTTCGATTTCCTTAGTCTCCTTGAAATTTGAGCCCAATTGGAGTAGTGGGTGTAGACCAGCCAGTCAAGACCAAGGACCTTAAAGCATATTTTCGAAATTAATAAAGATAGTAACTTGAAATAAATGTAGAAGCTTCAAATTTGGCACATGGGTGTTCTTTACTATTTCCTGCGTGTTCCTCTAATTTTGTACCTTTCTTAGACCCTCCAATGTGTAAAAGTTTATCATCGAAATTAATAAGACTAGTAACTTAAAATTAAGATAGAACGTGCCAATTGTGTACAAGGGTTAACTAGTATTGAAAGTATAACGGGGACTGCATATGGGCGAAATCGTACTATAATTTCGGGTTCTGGAACCCTTGAAAAGTTCAAGGCTAACAAACAAATATCTTAAAAACACCATAACTCAAAAAATAATGCCGCTATTTTGAGGAAATTTAAACTCTAGGTTACTAGTAATGCAAGTACCATTGGAATTGGTTCTGGTCGAGTTTGGTCATTGAGTTCGGATTCTAGAAGCTTTTGATCGATTTGAGGCCGAACGAGTATAGTTTCGAAGCCAAAGAATATATTTCCTATTTCCTATGTGTCCCCGAAATTTAGACTTAATTGTAGTGGTTCAGCTATGTTCAAAGGAACTTGCTGCATTTATGTAAAATTTATGTTTATATTTAAATGAATTATATGAAAAGTTATAAATTTGTCATTGTATTTTAGAAATACATTTATTGCATATTTTGCGTTTATAGGCTTTTGTAATAGGTATATAAACTCACAGTTTGTATTTAACTTTTATTTCAATCTTACGATCAAACTAATAAAAGTTTTTATGGTTTTAAAATGACTTATGGACTTCTCATTGAATTTGAACCAAATAGGTGTAGGTTATTTTTAAGACGGTTGCACGACTGACTGTTTCTTTATTTGTTTGTTTTTAATACTACTATAATTTTTAGTCTATATATATATTGTTCTAAACGTAAACTATGTATTTTGTTAAGTGTATTAATCATTATATTATTTTTATATCTTATTTGGTGATTTGACAAAAATTGATGCATATTGTTTTATTATTTGCATGTCTTAAAACTTTTCACACAACTTAAGTATCGTACACAATGTCTTAATAATCTGGTAATAATTCAAGAAAATATATGATATAATAAATTTCATAATATAAGAAATTTAATCGTTTATTAAAAAAATATTTTGTTTTTCATTTATAACATATAATACATAATATGTCTTATGGTAAAATTCTTAGCCTTTTAAAAATATAAATGTGTTAAATAAGAACGGAAATAGGAAAGAACCGTCGAGAATAAAATTTGAAGTTTCCATCTTCATGATTTATATTTAAGATAAGGTTGTTAAATTTGGACTTTCTTAGAAGGCACCTGAACCACCACTACAATTAAGTCTAAATGTCGGGAAATAGGAAAAAAAGACCGTTATACCAAATTTAAAGCTTTTATATTTATTTTAAGTTACTATTTTTATTAATTTCGAATATATACTAGCTCCTGTGAGTCGGGGGGTGGTACGCAAACCACTATTCAAATTCATTCAAAATTTTACGGACAGAAAGCAAATAGGAAAAAACACCTATACCCTAAATTTTAATGCTCTATCTTCATTGGTTTCGAAATTATACTCGTTTGGCCTCAATTCGATTAAAAACTTCTACAATTCGAACCCATTGTCTGATCTAGACTATAAGGAATCTCGGGGGTACTTTCATTACTAGTAACCTAGAGTTAAAATTTCATCAAATAGCGTCATTAGTTTTTGAGTTATGGTGCTTTTTAGATATATGTTCGTTAGCCCTTGAACTTTTCAAAGATTCCAGAACCCGAAAGCATTGTCCGATTTCGCCCATATGCAATCCCCGCCGTACTTTCAGTCCTAGTAACCTACAGTTAAAATTTCATCAAGATAGTTCCATTATTTTTTGAGTTATCTTGCCTACGGACGGACATGGCTATATCGACTCAGGAGGTCACGCTGATCACAAATATATTTACTTTTCCATATCTGGTTCGCTTCCTTTAGGTGGTTACAAACACTATACCAAAGTTGATATACCCGTTTACCTATTCTATAGGTGTAGGGTATAATACGCAAAAACTGTCATAAAATCATCAACTAATGATATACATATGAAGTTTTTGCTTGAACTTGTAATGTCTTTACGCATTCATTGCAATATTTAAAATGCTTGCATGGTAGTAAAATAACATTACGCACTTTATCCGTATATATAATGCATTTCAAAGTTTAAAACTTTTAAAATCCAAAAATAAATTTAAATTCACTTTATTATTGAAATAGTTAGGAAGGAGTTTTAGTATTGGATTCAAAATTAATGTTATACGCTTTTTCCAAAATATTTATATATATGTATATGTGAGATTCTGAATTAGGAAGGATTTAGGGTAGGATTCAAAATTTGGATTGCTCCCTTTTACAGAATATTTATTACATGTGCGTGTGTGAGATACTGATTGATATTATTCTTCCAATAAAATAGGTAATAAACGCAAAATCTAGCTTCAGTAGTTGAGTTAGCGTCGGTTCGTGGGTTCGTTCGCTGAGACAGCCTTCGAATAAAAATATATTTTTTTTAACATATTTTATTTCAGTTTATTAAACAAATTAGAAACTTGCTAATTACACTTATTTATCAATTTCTATTTTTTTTTGCTTTCTTTAATAAACTAGAATTTGCATTTGCAATATGGTTTTATTTCGTAAAATTTTAGAAAATGATACGGTTTTATTTCGTATTTGAATTGGAAATAAAGCCATACCGAAAAAATCTGCTATATGGCTTTATTTCTCATTCAATAGCAATACAAATGTAATTTTATTTGTGAAAATAACAGCAATTTAATTTTCTAAACAAAAATATTATTATAAATAAAAATTCCAAAAAAAAATTAAAATTCTAAAAAAAAACTCTTTAAAAATTTAATATACAGGTATAAATATTCTGAAAAAGCGGCAATCCTGATTTTGAATCCAACTCCAAAAACCCTCCTGATTGAGAATCTGATATATATAGAATCTCAATATTACGTATATATAAATATTCTGTAAAAGGTGTATTTCCCTGCTTTTGAAAACAACTCTAAAATCCCTTCTAATTATGATTCTTATATAAATATTTTTGTTACAAAGTTTTTAAGATAGCGGGGGCTGACGCCGCTAGAACCCGTTAAACAAATTATTGAAACCCAAATTTTGAAACCAACGGACTACGCTTAAAATCCAAAAAAAAATCCAAATTCATTAGTTTATTGTTTAGGTGTATATTATACCAATTCACTCAATGAATGAATAATTACAATAAAATAAATGCATACAACATTTGAAAGATAAGTTGTAATTCAACATGATCGTAAGATGTTAGAAGAACTTTGTTTACATTTAAAATATTGTTAAAATGACTTTTTTTTATATAATTATGAAAATGAAATAATCCCCCAAAATGATGAAATAATCCCCAAAATGTAATAGTTTTAGGGGGTTATTTCATTATTAAATTTTTTTTTTTTTGGGGATTATTTTATATGAAATAAAGCCCGAAATAGAAAATGTAATAACACCGCAAAGAAATGAAAGAAATTTTTACGGCGTTATTTGATTTTTTTGCGGGGATATTTTACATACAAAATTTTGCGGGGTTATTTAATTTTTTTTTAGGGGGTTATTTGCGGGAGCCATTTAAAATACTATCATTAATCATTCATATTTCATTCTAAAAAAACTACCTAACTAACTAAGGAAACAATTTTGTTATTAATTTATACAAAAGTTATTCTAGAATCGAAGGGTAAAACAATATAAGAATACAAATAATTTAAACCATCTTAAAATGTACATATATTTACCGAAAAACGTTCAACTTCATTAAGAGACTAAAATAAAATCATTAAAGCTTTGAAATTCGGTAAGAAAGACGTATTTTTTTATAATTGATAAAAATTTATTTTTGATTTGTGATAAAATTGGTGTTGATGAAGATTCAGCTTTAAAATTAAAAGCTTTGTAAAAATAATATTTAAATTTTAAATACAAAAAGTACAGTAAGTGTTCAAGTATTCTAAAGAAAAAAAAATAAAATACCTTTTGGTCAAATTTGAAGGTCCATATATAAATAGGTACAAATTATTTTATCTATTTACATGTATTTACAGGTTTACATATATTTTTTAAGCTACAAAAAATTGGAGTAAATATAGAAATATTTATTTAATAGATTCCAACATTGTGTAAACTAATACCGAATTCAGAAAATAAAATACAAATTTTAAACGTTATGCAAAAAATACAGGCTGAAATGATTACACTATTAAGTCATGGTAAAACACATTCGAAAAATATTAGACATGTGCCCTCAAATGGTAACTTATGACAGTGGTGTTCTAGAAAACTTTTGAATTTAATCCAAATTTATAAGAAAACAAGTAAAGATTTCTTCGGTGCAACCGATTTAGAAATACCCTACACTTATTTGAATCAAATTTAATTTTAAAAGTTTATAAGTCATTTTAAAACCATAAAAGCTTTTATTAGTTTGATCGTAAGAGAAGTTAATGTAAGAAATAACTTCATATGTCGGAAGATATAGCTTTAATTAATTTTAAAACTCTAAAAGCATTTTCTAATTATTTTATCTATTCAAAAATATTAAACATTTTTTACTAATTTATCTATTTAGACATATTAAAAAACAAAAGAACTTGAAATAAATTTATTTATAAAATGCAATTACAAAATTACAGATAACGTGGGACTATCATTAACAAAGTTACTAATTATCAGAGATATTATATTAGCTACAGCTTTTAAGTCTTTTGCTGAAATGTTATCAGAGCCAGGTTAATGCTCTTTCAGATCCATTATAAAATTATACACTTCTTTTTCATCTACAGGTACCAGGACCATGGAACTTACATTTATTCGATTTATTACAATATTTTATTCTTTAATTTGTATTTTGTCAGCCAATTTTTTTCCAACATTACTAAAATACTCATTAAGACGTTGGCTATGTTATTGCTATTATTTAACAGTTCATCACTTTATCGTTTTTCCTTAATTATTTTGATACAATCCGATTTTTGGTTTACCATATGAGAATTAAAAACATTCCAAATCTTTCTAGTATTTGTACCAGTTGCTTGTAATTTTCTATAAAAATAACTTTGTTTTGCTTTCTTTCTCTGCATTCACTATGTTTTTTAACACATTATAATTTCTCTTATACTCCACACTATTAGGGTTTTGCTTATGTTACATTATACAAACTATTTTTATGTTTTATTAATTTTAACATTTCTTCCGACATCCCGTGATTATTTTTTTAACTCATATGTTCTAACACTTGTACATACGCTTTTGAAATAATTTATTACTTCTACCAATTAATCAATATTTACGCAATTATGTCCACGCAAGTAATTTTCCAGCAGATATGAATATTTAAAATAATTTGTACTCGTTATTTGTACTGCTTTAATTTCACCAGATATTGCTTTATGATCTAAGTTTGGAATATCATGCATAATGATATCAAATCCAAATCGATCAGTTTTAAGGGCTGAAAGAACATGGTCTATCAGTGTTGCTGAGATTCTAGTAGCATCATTTGTATTTTTAATATTAACCGAGTTAACATCCAGCATATCCATATACATTCTGCTTACATCCGTTTCAAAAAGTAAATTAATGTAAGTATCACCAACATTATTTCCGTTCATAACATATTTTCGTTCCTGTTTAACACTTTTATATTTTCAAAAAGCTTAACAATTTTATTATAAAAGATATGATTTATTATATATTATAAATTAAAAACAAAATATTTTTTAATAAACGACTAAATTTCTTTTTTTTAATTTTTACTATATTAGATATTTTATTGAATTATTCCCATTGGTAATATATGATTAAGAAATTTCGTACGATACATAAATTGTGTTCAAACGTACTTGCTGCATTGTATGAAAATTTTATTTTTATACATAAAAATCGTTCTTAATTTGTCATTGTATTTTAGAAATACATTTCTTGCATATTTACATTACTTACATATTATATATTTTTAAAAATTTGAATTACTAAATTTTGTAACAAAAAGCTAATCGAAACATAATGTTTTTATTTAACATTAAAAACCATTAAAATTTATAACTTTTATAAATAATACATATACGATAACAAATTAATAATTCTTTCGAATAATTTAGACTTTTAATGAAAATTAGAATCGAGTTTTTCCATGACATAACTTATCCATATTTCTTGTATTAGGCGAATAAAAATTGTAATATTTTTTTTTAACAGAAGTGCTCAAAATTCCATATCATAAATATAAAAGATAACGAATTAACCAATTCTAATCCCAATATTAACTGCAGAGAAGAAATTGCTGCATGTGTGTTAAATTTTATTGAATTGTATAAAAAGTTTTAAGTCTGGAATTTTGTAATTGCATTGCTAAAAAAATAAATTAGTAAGAATTTTTAATACTTTTAAATAGATAAATTAATTAGAAAATGTTTTTAGTATTATAAAATTAATTACATTAGCTATGTCTTACGATCAAACTAATAAAAGTTTTTATGGTTTTAAAATAACTTTTGAACTTTTAATAAGTTTGAACCAAGTAAGTGTAGATCTGACCAATGGCGTAGTGGTAAAGACGCTAAAAAAGCTAATATATTTAATAATTACAATTTTTCAAAATTTCAATTATTTTAAATTGCTAGTTTATGTACCTATCGAAAAGCTTATAAACGAAAAATTTGCAATAAATGTATTTCTAAAATATAATTACAAATTTAGAACTTTTCATATAATTCATTTAAATTAACAATAAATTTTACATTAATGCAGCAAGTACTTTTGAATATAGCTTAAGTATTGTACACAATGTCTTAATTATACATCACCTATGGTAATAATTCGATAAAATATATGATATAATAAAAATTAAAAAAAAGAAATTTAATCGTTTATTAAAAAAATATTTTGTTTTTAATTTATAAAATATTATACAAAATATGTTTTATGGTAAAATTCTTATGGAATAAGAATAAATAAAATGGAAATAAGAAACAACATCTTTTAACCAAATTTAAAGGTTCTTTATTTATTTCAAGTAACTTTCTTTATTAATTTCGAATATATGCTTTAAGATCTTAAGAGTAGGGGGGGTTTTACTTAAATCACTATTACAATTCATCCAAAATTACGGCCACAAAGCAAATAAGAAAAAACACTTGTGCCCTAAATTTTAAACTGTTCTATCTTCTTTGGTTTCGAAATTATATTCTTTATACCCTACACCTATAGAATAGGTAAAGGGGTATATTAACTTTGGTATGGTGTTTGTAACCACCTAAAGGAAGCGAGCTAGATATGGAAAAGTATATATATTTGTGATCAGCGTGACCGCCTTAGTCGATATAGCCATGTCCGTCCGTCCGTCCGTCCGTAGGCACGATAACTCAAAAAATAATGGAGCTATCTTGATGAAATTTTAACTGTAGGTTACTAGGACTGAAAGTACGGTGGGGATTGCATATGGGCGAAATCGGCCTATGGGTTCGGATTCTGGACCTTTTAATCGGTTTCAGGGCTAACGAACAAATATAAAAAATCACGATAACTCAACAACTAATGACGCTATCTTCATCAAATTTGTGCTGTAGGTTACTAGTAATGAAACTACTTCGGGAATTGCGTAAGGCCGGGATTGGACCATGGGTTCGGAACCTAGAACTTTTTGATCGAATTTAGGCCAAACGAGCATAATTCCGAAACCAATGAAGATAGAACCTCCAAATTTAGTATCAGGGTGTCCCTTCCTATTTCCTAAGTGTCTGTGAATTTGGGTCCCATTGGAGTAGTGGGTCGGGGACCAGCCACACATTTCCGAAGACCTTAAAGCATATCTTTAAAATTAATAAAGATAACAACTTGAAAAAATGTAGAAGCTTCCAATTTGCCACAAGGGTGTTCTTTACTATCTCTTGCGTGTTCCCCTAATTTGGGATCAATTGGAGTGGTGGTTCTGTACCCCTCTCAAACCTCCCAAGTTTTAAAGGCTTATAATCGAAATTACTAAAAATAGTTACTTAAAATTAGGATAGACCGTTCAAATTGTGTACAAGGGTTAACTAGTACTATAAGTACAGCGCGGACTATATAAGGGCGAAATCAGCCCAACGGTTCGGATTCCGGAACTTTTAATCGATGTCAGGGCTAAGGAACATATATAAAAAATCACGATAACTCATCAACTAATGAGGCTATCTTCATGAAATTTGTGCTGTAGGTTATTGGCAGCGAAACTACGGCGGTGATTACGTACGGTGAGGATTGGACAATGGGTTCGGAACTTAGAACTTTTTGATCGAATTTAGGCCAAACGAGCATAATTCCGAAACCAATGAAGATAGAACCTCCAAATTTGGTATCAGGGTGTCCCTTCCTATTTCGTAAGTGTCTTTAAAATTTGGGCCCCATAGGAGTAGTGGATCGGGGACCAGCCACTCAGTTCTTAGGCCCTTAAAGCATATTTTCGAAATTAATAAAGATAGTAACTTGAAACAAATGTAGAAGCTTCAAATTTGCCACAAGGGTGTTCTTTACTATTTCTTGCGTGCCCCCCTAATTTGGGATCAATTGGAGTGGTGGTTCAGAACCTCTCCTAGACCCCCCAATGTGTAAAAGCTTATCATCGAAATTAATAAAACTAGTAACTTAAAATTAAGATAGAGCGTTCCAATTGTGTACAAGGGTTAACTAGTATTGAAAGTATGACGGGACTGCATATGGGCGAAATCGTACCATAATTTCGGGTCCTGGAACCCTTGAAAAGTTCAAGGACTAACAAACATATATCTTACAAACACCATAACTCAAAAAATAATGCCGGTATTTTGATGAAATTTAACAGTAGGTTACTAGTAATGAAAGTACTATGGGAATTGGTTGTGGTCGAGTTTAATTTCGAAGCCAAAGAATATATTTCCTATGTCCTATGTGTCTCCGAAATCTAGACTTAATTGTAGTGGTTCAGCTATGTTCAAAGGTCTTGCTGCATTTATGTAAAATTTATTTTTATATTTAAATGAATTATATGAAAAGGTGTAAATTTTTAATTGTATTTTAGAAATACATTTATTGCATATTTTGCGTTTATAAGCTTTTCTATTAGGTATATAAACTAACCATTTAAAATAATTGCAATTTTTAAAAATTTGGATTATTAAATATATTATGCTTTGATTATCTTTTTATCACAAAATTTAATAATTAGAATTTTTTCATTTTGCAATTGAATTGGAATAAATATATTTTCATTTATTTCAAGTTTGTTTGTTTTTTAATATTTTTAAATAGATAAATTAGTAAGAATTTGTAGTATTTTTTAATAGATAGGGTAATTAGAAAATGTTTTTAGTATTATACAGTTAATTTGGTTAGCTATGTCTTACGATCAAATTAATAACAGCTTCTATGGTGTTAAAATGACTTATGGATATGTCCTTAAATTTGAACCAAATAGGTGTAGGGTATTTCTAAGTCGGTTGCACCGACTGACTGTTTCTTTACTTATTTTTATATTTAAATGAATTATATGAAAACGTCTAAATTTGTAATTGTATTTTAGAAATACATTTATTGCATATTTTGCTTTTATAAGCTTTTTTATTAGGTATATAAACTAACCATTTAAAATAATTGCTATTTTGAAAAATTTGGATTATTAAATATATTATGCTTTGATTATCTTTTTATCACAAAATCTAATAATTAGAATTTTTTCATTTTGTAATTGAATTGGAATAAATATATTTTCATTTATTTCCAGTTTTTTTGTTTTTTAATATTTTTAAATAGATAAATTAGTAAGAATTTGTAATATTTTTTAATAGATAGTGTAATTAGAAAATGTTTTTAGTATTATAAAGTTAATTTGGCTAGCTATGTATTACGATCAAATAACAACAGCTTTTATAATGTTAAAATGACTTATGAATATGTCCTTAAATTTGAACCAAATAGGTGTAGGGTATTTCTAAGTTGGTTGCACCGACTGACTGTTTCTCTACTTGTTTTCACTCAATTCGATCAAAAACTTCTAGAATTCTAACCCATTGTCTAATCTCCGCGATATTTTCATTACTAGTAACCTGGAATTTAAATAGCGTCTTTAGTTTTGGCTATGGTGTTTTTTACATACAAGTTCGTCAGCCCTTGAACTTTCCAAAGGTTCCAGAACTCGAAACCATTGTCCAAATTCGTCCATTTGCAATACCCGTCATACTTTCAATACTAGTTAGTACACAATTGGAACGTTCTATCTTAATTTTAAGTTACTATTTTTGTTAATTTCGATGAAAAGCGTTTAAATCTTGGAAGGTCTAAGAGAGGTACCTGATTCACCAATCCAATTGATCATAAATTAGGAGAACACTTTAAATAGTAAAGAACTACATTTGTTTGAAGATACTATCTTTATTAATTTCGAAGATATGTTTTAAAGTCTTCGGAACTGTGTGGATGGTCCCCGACCCACTACTCCAATTGGTTCCACATTTCGAAGACACTAAGGGAATAGAAAGAAATACCCTGATACCAAAATTTGCAGGTTCTATCGTCTTGGTCTAAATTCAATTAAAAAGTTTTAGGATCCGAACCCATTCTCCAATCTCGACTGTACGCTATCCCCGCCGTAGTTTCAACCTACAGCACAAATTTCATGAAGATAGCCGCATTAGTTGTTAAGTTATTTTGATTTTTAATTTATGTTCGTTGGCCTTTTGCCCGTTTAAAGGGTCCAGAATTCGAAAACATGAGCCAATTTTACTCATATGAAATCATCGCCGTATTTTCCGTACTAATAACCTACAGTTAAAATTTTATCAAGATCGCTACATTAGTTTTTGAGGGATTGTGTTTTTTTTGGATATATGTTCGTTAGCCCTTGAACCAACCAAAAGTTCCAAAACCCGAATCCATGGTCGGATTTCGCCCATATGCAGTCCCTGCCGTTCTTTCATACTAGTTAGCCTTTGTACACAAGTTCTTTTTTTTATTAATTTCAATGATATGCTTTAAGGTGTTCGGAACTGTGTGGATGGTCCCAGACCCACTACTCTACTTAGTCCTAAATTTCTAGGACTCTAAGGACATAGGAAGAAGCAAACTGATACCACATTAGGAGGTTCTATCTTCATTGGTTTCGGAATTATGTTTGTTTGGCTTAAATTCGATCAAAAAGTTCTAGGATACGAACCCGTGGTCTGATTTCGACCGTAGACAATCTCCGTCGTAGCCTCATTACTAGTAAGCTACAGCGCAAATTTCATGAAGGTAGTGCCATTACTTATTGAGTTATCCTGATTTTTTTTATATGTTCGTTAGCCCTTGGAACAATTAAAAGGTCCAAAATCCAAACCCATGGGCCGATTTCGTCCAAATGCAATGCACTTAGTACTGTAAGTCCTAGTAACCTGCAGTTAAAATTTCATCAAGATAGCTCCGTTAGTTTTTTTTTTCAAAAAGAGTAAATTTAAATAGCAAAGACGGCTCTTCTATAAAAAGAATTTGTGAAAACTCCAGAACCCATTGTCTTTTAGTTTTTCAGTTATCGTGCGGATGGACGGCACACATGGCTAAATCGATTTACTTTCGAGTATAATGCGAGTATAAAAAACCTCATTAAACATTAAATTTCGACTGTCATTGTATTTAACAACAGAAGAAGCATCTAAAATTGTGTATTGAAGAACAACTTCCATTAATTCTTAAATATTTGCTCATAATCGGTAATATTTGCTAAATTGGTAGAAATTTTTGTTAATAAAAAGATTTTCCTTCTACGTGAATACATCCACGAGGATTAGCATGTTTTTTATATGATTTATTTCAGAATTAAATATTTTTTTTAAGTTTAAATATAATATTATATTATAACAACCTGTTTTTGACGTTTTTAAATTTATTTTTGAAGCATTAGAATTTGTGCATTTGCTATTTTCATCATCCAAATCTTTTAATATATTTGAATTAAATTCATTCAAGATTTTGTTGATACTTTCCAAAGCTTTCAGTTCAAGTTTAAAAAATGTTGAATAGTTAATTTCTTCTACATTAGAGTTTGTAGCATTCATCTTTTTTAAGTCTAGTTTAAAAAAAAATGTTATTTAAGACTATATTTTAAAATATGTTACAGTTGTTAATATTTACTCACTATTTAGATAATATTTTTTTAAGACGGTGAATTTGTTTGATTGTATCTGCTTTTCCAAAATTTTAAAAGTATTTTCAAAACCTCGACTTGTATTGGATGGACATTTAGAAACTATTTGTAACGAGTTTCTAAAAACCTCATTTTTCGCTAACAGATCGTATTTATTGCTTATATTAGACAGAATTTCAATTTCAGGTTCATAATAATTATTTAAACTTTTTTTTAAATTATAATTACTTAAATTTTTAATTAAACCACCTTTAAAGTCATTACTGTTGTTTGATAGTTCATCATCTACGAATACTTTATTTTCTTGAACTTTTTCGCAAGGTGTTGATGTCATTTTATTGTTTCGTAAGTAACAATTTATTTTACTTGTGACGTTTGAGTACTACAAATAAATTATATCGTTAAATTTATCAAATTTTTTCGTTTACATATTTGAACTTTGTATCTACTTAATTTTTTAATAGCACACATTGTTATTATAAGCTATTATCTAATTATTATGTTTCAATATATAGTAAAAGTAAAAGTTTATATAATCTACACACACTTTAATAAAAACATATTTTTAAGTATATAGTGTTTTTTTTTTTATTCGAATTAAACAAAAATTTAAATGAATTAAATTAAAAAAATAACCAATCCTTCTTTATTAATTTCAACAATATTTTGATGACATACGATTTTAATATGTACCCTTATGTAAATTACAAATTAAATACTTGTTAAAAAATAAAAAAAAAAAACCAAAATAAGAATAAATGGAAATCTTAAGCGAATAAAAATACTAGATTTGAATTGAACCTTACAACCTAAAATACAAATTTAAACCGTAGTAGACGCCGCCCTAACCATCCAACCACTTGGTTACTTATACATTATTTATTAAGTGTTACTTTAGATCATTTCACTAGGACTCGTGAATTAGCAATAGTACTTAGCGTTTTATTATAATAGAAATGCTGATGTACTTTAAGCAATATAAATATTTGGGTAAAAGTACTACAAACAATATCTTCAGGCCATGCAAAACCTAAATTAATTCTTTCAGAAGGCCTGGACATCGAAAATATTTGAATGTACACGTTGTTAATATGTGACAGAAACCTCTACCATGTTTATGTTTTTTTAGGAAAATTCCGATTCATTTTTTTAAGTTACGAAATAATTTTCCAAATATTCCAATTTTTATATTAAAATAAAATTTAAAGTTTTTTATGTAACATACCGAAATTTCAGCTTTCAATTCAAATTTTAAATATATTTCCAACAAAATATATTGATAATTTTTTTTAGTATTTAGTATCGCCATTTTAGCACTCTCAAAAAATAATCGAACAGCTTTTTTCCATTATTTTTGGTGAACATAACCTTAAATTCAAAACCTATTATTTTAAGTTTTTCAGCGAATTCGACAAGAAGTTTTATAATAATTAATTTCAGTAAAGAATTATCAATAATATATATATTTTTCTACATCTTACTTGATTTATGCTGGCCTCATCAACTTACTGTAGATAGTTTCATTACTTGTATTACAGTTATTGTATTTACGGAAGGACAGACATAGCTAATTCGGTTATGCACAATAACAGTAGAACGGAAAATGAATTGAGGCTAGAAAAGTTTTTTCATTTAATTCTGGTGTTAGTTCATTGTATTCTGATGTAAGTACATTGTATTCTGATGTTAGTTCCTTGCATTCTGGTTTAAGTTCATGGCACTCTGGCGTTAATTTATTGTAATCTAATGTTCGTACGTTCTTTTTTTAAGTTAAATTCTGAACAAACGCAAGAAAAATTTCTTTTTAATTAATTTAGCAGTAGCTCACTTTCAGGATGTATGCAAAACGTCCCGAAGAAAAGAAATCAAGCATTTAATAAAATTAGATCTGCCGTCACCGTTCTAGAAGATTTTGACCTAATTGAGGAACAACGAGCATAACTCTGAACCAATGAAGACAAAGCCTTCAAATTTTGGACAAGGGTGTTTCTCAATATTCCCTTTGGTCTCTGATTTGAAACCAATTGGCGTAGTGGTTCGGGGACTACCCACACTTATAAAAAAATGTATTTTGTAGAGTAAGTTGTAAACTTTAATTTTATAATGATCCCCATATACCCAACAATTATGAAGTTTCAAAATGATTTTAAAAATTAAGTTTGTAACTCGATTTTCTTTCGAAACACTCTGTATTTTGGTACCCTGTATTTTGGTACTAATGATCCCCATAATCCCAACAATTATGAAGTTTCAAAATGATTTTAAAAATTAAGTTTGAAACTCGATTTTCTTTCGAAACACCCTGTAGTTTGGTACTTTGTATGGCATATTTCAAAACAACTTTTCAAGCCTTTCAATTAACTTTTTCTATCTGTAATCGTTTTTGACATACAAAGAATAGAAAAGTGTGTTATTACACACAAAATGTAACTAAGAAAAAATAACACGATCGATCGATAATAATAATTATAAAACTGTTTTTGTTGTGTACAGAAATTGATTTTTCTCTTCATAACACACTTTTCTATTCTTTGTATCTCAAAAACGGTATACATTTATACAAAAAAAATACATTTTTTTTATCGTTCTATAGTAAGCTGTTCAAAAGTATACACATATACACAAACAAAATACATTTTTTTATCTCTCTATAGTAAGCTCTCTATAGAGAGCCTTCTCTCTATCTATGTTCAAAATTATCTCTCTCTCTATGTTCAAAAGTTATAGATTTTTTTATGAAAGGTCGTTAAAAATTCTATAACTCCTCATATCTCGAAAAAGGTCCAGAATAGACTCTTTCTTACTCCCTCCCATATAATTTTTTGTTCGTTGTGATGCTCCTCATCTTCAGGTCCACGTGCAAGTTAACTCGGGATATCCTGTATAAATAAATTATATAAAAATTTTTATATTAGCAAAGACTATAGAATATAATACTCGTACAACAGAAGAAGACATTCAACAAGAACAATTTTTTTATTTATCAATCTTCGTATTAGATGACCAAGCATTGGTTAAAATAAAATTAATGCTTATAAAGTACTTAAGAAAATAATAAAAAGTAAAAACTGAAAAAAGAGATCGACTGAAGAAAAGATTTTTATACCGTACGGTACACCTATGAAATATTAAGGTATATTATATATATAGATTTTTATACTATACACCTATTAAATATAAAAGGCATATTAACTTTGGTATGGTGTTTGTAACCACCTAAAGGAAACGAGCTGGATATGGAAAAGTATATATATTTGTGATCAACTTTACCTCCTGACTCGATATAGCAATGTCCGTTCGCCCGTAGGCACTATAAATGAAAAACTAACGGAGCTATCTTTATGAAATTTCTCTAGGTTACTAGTATTGGAAGTATGACAGGGATTGTTTATGGGTGAAATCGGCCCATAGGTTCGGATTCTGGACCGTTTAATCCGCCTAAGGGCTAACGAACATATAAAAAAACTCAGGATAACTAAACAACTAATGACGCTTTTTTCATGAAATTTGTGATGTAGTTACCTACACTGTTACCAGTAACAAACACACGGTGGAAATTGCGTACGATCGAGATCGAACATGAACTCGGATATTAGAATATTTTGGTCGAATTAAGGCCAAACGAGTATAATTCCGAAACCAATTAAGACAGAACCTCCATATTTGGTATCAGAGTATCCTTTAGTTTTATTGAAATTTGAAACCCGGGGACCATCCACACAGTTCCGTAGACCTTAAAGCATATCTTCGAAATTAATAAAGATAAAGAGCTTGAAACAAATGTAAAAGCTACACATTTGGCACAAGGGTGTTCTGTACTATTTCCTGCGTGTCTTCTTAATTTATGATCAATTAGAGCGGTGGTTTAGGTAGCTCTCTTAAACCTCCCAACGTTTAAAAGCTTATATCATCCAAATTTTTACGAACACAATGCAAATAATTAAACACGGACACAAAGCAAACGATCGAAATTAATAAAATTGGTAACTTAAAATTAAGATAGAACGTTCCAATTGTGTACAAGGATTAACTTGTATTGAAAGTACGGTGGGGACTGCATATAGGCACAATCGGACCATAAATTCAGGATCTGGAACCATTGATCAGTTCAGGGCTAACCAACATATATTCAAAAAACACGATTACTCAAAAAACTAATGACGCTATTTGGATGAAAATTAAACTCTAAGTTACCGGTAATGAAAGAACCGCGGGGATTACTTATGGTGCAGATCGAACAATGGGTTCGGATTCTAGAAGCATAACCAGCGTAATTTCGAAACCAAAGAAGAACCTTAAAATGTGTGCACAAGTGTTTTTTTTTATTTGCTTTGTGTCCGTAAAAATTTGGATGAATTGGTATAGTGGTTTGCGTACCACCTCTACCCCTACTCCAAAATGTCTGTCCCCGAAATTTAGACTTAATTGTAGTGATGATGCAGGTGCCTCCTAAGAAATCCCAAAATTAAAAAGCTTATCTTCGCAATTAGTGAAGACAGAAAATCCAAATTTGATACACGAAGGTTCTTTGCTATTTCCGTTCTTATTTAACACTTTTATACGAGTACTTTTAAAAACCTAAGAATTTTACCATAAAACATATTATGTATTATATTTTATAAATTAAAAACAAAATATTTTTTAATAAACGGCTAAATTTTCTTTTTCTAAATTTTGAAATATCAGATGTTTATTGAATTTATTAACATAGGTAATATAATTTAGAAACTTCATTTCTCAAAAATTTATAACCCTTTTGGTGAATTAAAATGAATATTTATTGGTACGATTTTTCATCTTGGACTATTTACTTACACTTTTAAAATTAATTTTTAAAAATTGTTTGGCTTCGATAAGCAAGTGAAACTGCCTATTAATAATGCTACATAACGATAAATCCTGTTTTTCTTTTTTTAATTTTTGCCTTAACTTTTTTTTGATTTTTTAAGTAAATATGTTTTTTTATTAAATTAAATTTTGTTTCTTAAAGAAAGCTAACCTTTTAAGAACTGTCGAATACTTTTTTAAATAAAAATCTGCGCTCCTCTAAAATTTCAAACAATGCCTGCAAAAACAACTTTTTTCATCTGACGAGACAGTTTAAAAATTTTCGAAAAGTACATTCAAATTTCTTACATTTTTCTTAGAATGGATTTAGTGCTTGAATAATTATTATTTATTTTCAAAGGTTCTTCTAAAAAAAATAAATCGCCCAAATTCTATAAAGAACTACATTTATACAAAATACACAAATGTACATACATACATCGATTAACATACAAAAAAAAACAACAATTAAAATATTAAATAAACTGTTTTAAAAAGAAATCGTTCAACTTGATAAGGAAATATAAACAATTGTAACCTCATAGAAAAGCTTATACGCAAAATATGCAATAAATGTATTTCTAAAATACAATTACAAATTTACACCTTTTCATATAATTCATTTAAATAAATAATAAAAATAAATTTTACATAGATGCAGCAAGTTCCTTTGAACATAGCTGAACCACTACAATTAAGTCTAAATTTCGGGGACACATAGGAAATAGGAAATATATTCTTTGGCTTCGAAATTATACTCGTTCGGCCTCAAATCGATCAAAAGCTTCTAGAATCCGAACTCATTGACCAAACTCGACCAGAACCAATTCCAATTGTACTTTATTGCTAGTAACCTAGAGTTTAAATTTCGTCAAAATAGCGGCATTATTTTATGAGTTATGGTATTTTTAAGATATATGTTTCTTAGTCCTTAAACTTCTCAAGGGTTACAGAACCCGAAATTATGTTACGATTTCGCCCATATGCAGTCCCCGTCATACTTTCAATACTAGTTAACCCTTGTACACAATTGGAACGTTCTATCTTAATTTTAAGTTACTAGTTTTATTAATTTCGATGATAAGCTTTTACACATTGGGGGGTCTAAGAAAGGTACAAAATTAGAGGGACACGCAGGAAATAGTGAAGAACAGCCATGTGCCAAATTTGAAGCTTCTACATTTGTTTCTAGTTACTATCTTTATTAATTTCGAAAATATGCTTTAATGTCCTTGGAACTGAGTGGCTGGTCCACACCCACTACTCCAATTGGGCTCAAATTTCAAGGACACTAAGGAAATCGAAAGTGACACCCTGATACAAAATTTGGAGGTTCCATCTTCTTTGGTTTCGGAATTATGCTCGTTTGGCCTAAATTCGATCAAAAAGTTCTAGGTTCCGAACCCATGGTCCAATCCCGAACTTGCGCAATCCCCGAAGTAGTTTCATTACTAGTAACCTACAGCACAAATTTGATGAAGAAAGCGTCATTAGTTGTTGAGTTATTGTGATTTTTTATATATGATCGTTAGCCCTTCGATCGATTAAAAGGTCCAGAATCCGAACCAATGGGCCGATTTTGCCCATATGCAATCCCCGCTGTACTTTCAGTCCTAGTAATCTCCAGTTAAAATTTTATCAAGACAGCTCCATTATTTTTTGAGTTATCGTGCATACGGACGTACGGACATGGCTATATCGACTCAGGAGGTCACGCTGATCACAAATATATATACTTTTCCATATCTAGCTCGCTTCCTTTAGGTCGTTACAAACACCATACCAAAGTTAATATACCCTTTTACCTATTCTATAGGTGTAGGGTATAATACAGCAAAGAAATAATCTAAATTTGATTTTACTATGTATACCAAAATACGGTCATCTTTTTACGATAATGGCATGATTTCAAATACCGTATTAGGGTGAATTTTGTCGAATGCCGTTCGGCCCAAAAAACGCGCCTGTTACCTTTAACCGACTTATTAACGATGTACTAAAGCAATATATTAACATAATATGTGTTGTCTACTTAGATGACATTTTAATTTTTTTAACAAGTATGGAAGAACATTTAAGGTGGTGTCGAGAGAATCAATTTTTTTTTTGACTTTCAACTTAAGTCGATTTGAGTCAACTATCGATGTAGGGCAAATAAATTTGTGTTGCTTAAAGTCGTCTGAGTCGACTTTGAAATTCAAATACATTTTTGTGTTTGAAATTACATTATGGCATTGGCTTTGTTATGTTTAAATCTAGTCTGTTAAATTTATTCTGTTATTGGCGTTGTTTGTGTTTAAAAATTTAAAGAAAAATTAAAATGAGTAATTTAAAAAGGTAAATAAAGATAAATAATTTATATAAATATGAAAATTTTTATTTATTATTTCCAGGAAAAAATGTTTCAGCAACAGGAAACAATTAGAAAAATTAATCAATCTAATGGAAGCAACCACAAAAAACTCATTGCAAAAATTATTAGTAGTAAATATAATGCAGCACAAAATAAACCGTCTAAAAACTAAAAAAAATTTTTCGTTTAAATTATTTTTATAATACTGACATTTCTGTTGTCAAAAAATCAAAATTGAAACAACTTGATTCAATTAATTGAAACTAATTCAATTGACTTAGCCGACACCGGGAAATTTATGAGTGGAATTGAAAAATGTCAAAATCAACCAAGTTGAATTGATTCTCCCGACACCACCTTTAGACTCAATTAAGAAAATTTTACAACGCTTAAAGAACGCAAACTTAAAAATACAGGTAGATAAGTCCCAATTCGCAGCACAATCTACAAACTATTTAGGGCACACAATTACTAGCAACGGTATAAAACCAGACAATAAAAACATTGAAGCTATTCTTAAAATGAAACTCCCAAGTAATACCAAGGAAATTAAACAATTTCTTGGAATCACTGGTTATTACCGTAAATTTTAAGGGACTACGCAAGAGTTGCGTATCCCATGGTTAAATTTTTAAAAAAAAGGTGCAAAAGTGAACAAATTAGATCAAGAGTACGATGAAAAGATGAAACTTTTTCTAACCAGTGACCTTGTACTGAAAAGTCCTATTTTTAATAAGGAATTCGTTTTGACCACCAACGCTTCCAATTACGCAATCGGAGCGGTACTAAGCCAAAACCATCACCCAATTTACTTTAAATAATCACGAAATTAAATATTCAACTATCGAAAAAGAACTTTTATCAATAGTATGGGCAATAAAATATTTTCGCGTTTATCTGTATGGAAGAAAATTCGTAGAAAATTCCGATCATAAGCTATTTGTTTGGCTTAGTAATATAAAAGAACCCAATATGAAATTGCAACGGTGGAAATTACAGCTGAACGAGTATGATTTTACTATACCATATCTCAAAGGTAAAGAAAACCACGTTGCAGACGGACTAAGCAGATTTATCAACACAGAAAACGAGACTGACGTATTACATTATAGCATAAATTTTACTATAAATGAACCAAATACAACTGAAACAATTGAAATTTTAGAAAATGAAAATAATGAAATGTCTTCTACAGCCGTAACCGTTCACAGTGCGGAAGAAGATGAAACAAACTACATCTAAATTACCGATAGAGCTATTAATTTGTATAAAAATCAGATACATCTTTCAAAAGGAGAAAAAGAGAAAACTAGAACTATTATCAAAAAAACAAAATTCAGAATATTATACCTATTGACACAAACACCGATTTACTTGAAATTATGAAGAGGGTTATAATAAATAAAGGTATAATGTGCGTCTACTGCGACCATACCGAATTATTTGTGAAATTTCAAAACCTTTACGTTTCTAACTTTTCTAGCAACAAAAAACTAAAATTACTGAAATCAAAAATAAAACTTATCGATATATCCGATAAAGAGCACTCATCTATCCATTATAAAGGAAGATCATTTACAAAATAATCATCGAGGCATAAACGAAGTGTTTCAAGAACTAAAATAAAAGTACTATCACCCCGATCTACTGAAACTAATTACAATCCTTATTAACAATTGCGAAACCTGTACCCTAGCTAAACACGATTGTCATCCCATAAAAATACCATTAAAAATTTCAGAAAGTCCTAACTCTTTTAATGAAATAGTCCACATAGACATCTGGTTTCCTATGAGAAGCGTGATGTATATTACAACTATAGACAAATTAAGTAAATACGCGACCCTGCATAAACGACAGGACTTGGATACTGAAATCAATTAAAGAAAGAATAATGTATTTAGGAAAAATGAACAAACTTATATAAGAAAACAACATAGAGCGCTATGTAACTACGGCAGGTAGCAAAACAGGGAATAGCGACATAGAAAGATTACACAATGGAAGTAGAAAAATAGACAAAAAAGTCCTTCACGATAGAGTCAGAAAAGCCATAATATTTTATATTAATAAAATTCACTCCACAACCGGACTACGATCAATAGATTCCATTCAAAAAAATATTAATTGCGAAGAAATTAGGATATTAACAGAAAAATTTCGAGAGAATAAACTAACTAGAATTAATAAACTAAATAAGAATAAAAATAAAAGCTACATGGTTCAAGAAAACGTTGTACAAAACCATAGCGTAGGCAAAATTTAACCTAAATATAAAAGGATACACGAGCATAGTATAGAAAATGATAAAATTATCGATATTAGTAATAAACGTAATATATAATAAAACCCATATATAATAATACCCAAAGAAAAAGAAAATTTAAATTTCAAAATTAATAAATTTTTTATTTTAGATTAATTTTGCAATCACATGCGTTCGCAGTCAATACGTAGAAGTAATCCCTATAAAAAATGAAAATGGTTATACCGTACTAAAATTAAACGAAAGGAACGTTGTCGATAATTATGAAAAAATAATTCATATTATTGACCTGAAGGTTGTCGAGGAATCTATTAAAAACTTCGAAAACAACTTAAAAATTTCGAATCTCGATAAACTGGATCAGGAAGACTTTCTAAAAAGGGAGCTTATTGTAGCTAAACATAACTTTTAAAACAAATTTTTTAATTCCGCATATTCACAAAAACAACTTACGAAATAAACGAGGACTAATTAACGCCCTAGGCAGCGCGATTTAATTTATATCGGGCAATATGGACAGCGAAAACGCTGCCGATATTCAGAATCACTTAAAGTACTTAGATAATAACGTCGAACAGGTCGCCAATGAAATCAATATTCAAGTCATAATTAATAATGATTTAATAAAAAACCTTAACGATGTAACCGATTTCGTAAATGTCCAACAAAAAAATTACAACCAAAAATTTAAATCAATAAACTCATAACTCAACAGCTGAAACAGAAAGATTTTACCTTACACTTCGAGCTTTTGCTGATATTAATTTCCTTAATAGTCCAATTGGAAAAAATATCCGATATAGTTATGATGAGCACATTAAACATTATGGCTCATAACATTCTTACGGACAAAGAAATAAATAATTACAACATCACCGTAGAAATTTTACCCTACATTACAAACGGAATTCTATTTATGGAGAAAACATTAATTTTTGCTATCGGTCTTCCAAACTTTTGTAAAGAAAAATACTACAACGCTGCCGTTATTCCATTTCCAAACTCTCAAGGAGAAGAACTAGATTCTGACATCCAAAAGGCCCTTATACAAGACAACGAAATTTTCGACTTTAAGTTACATCCAAATAAATGCATTAGCAACATTTTTGAAATTAATAATATTTATAAAGTAAAAATTAATCTTGGACGATCTTTTGATAACGAAAAATTTAACAATATTATAAGTACATCATTCAAATTAAAAGCTATAATTTTTAATTTTGCAGCGATTTCGGTAAGTAGTTCAAATTCAATTTAAGTTTTAATATAAATAAATTTAATAAATAATTATGAAATTTGTATATAAATAAAGCTTAAAGAATTCTCTTTTCCCTCATAAAAAAATTAAGTTTCAAATATGTAATTTTTTTCAGCACATTCACAAGCACTTAAAGGAAAAAGAAGTACCGCATTCTTGGTAAGAAAGTTTTATTTGAGTTTTAAAAAAAAAAGTTGTTGCGTAGTATAAAATTTAGTTTAATGTGTAGAGTAGTATTTTACAAGTACCTTTATAAAATAAAATAATATTTTTCATTTCAATTAAATATTATTTTAAAAATAATATTAAGTATTTTTTCTCAAGAAAGAATTAAATAATTTTTATGAATAACAGAATTTTTTATGAATACCACTTAATATTTTATTTTATATACAATACAAAGGTACTTGTAGTTTAACTATCAAATTTCTAATTTAAGTTGCATTTTTTAATAATTTATTTAAACAAAATGGGAAGTAAATGCTCGGTTGTTGGATGTGAATCCAATTATAACAGTAGCACGATATACGTTACAACATACAAATTTTCGGTTAGAGAGAATTTAAAAAAATTATGGGTAAACGCGGTTGGAAGAACGAACTGGCAACCGACAGCCTATAGTACCGTTTGTAAATTGCATTTTGAAGATTCGTGCTTAACTGTAGATAAATCTCAAAGAACGCGTTTGTTGCCAGATGCAGTTCCAAGTATTTTCCCCAAAAACTCGGTAGAATTAACTTCTTTGAATAAAAATTCAAATATCAATGAAGATCTAATTTTAAATTTTGCTAATTTAGTTGCTAATATTAATAAAAATTTAAATTTAAATAACTGGGCCTTAAGGTAATTCTCAAATAAAACTGAGTAAAAATGTTTTGCCCAAAATACGAAACTTGTATTTTGGTCTCAGTTAAAACAAATAGTATCGTATTTTAATAGCGTGCAATCAGACTCTGAAAATAATTCTTCGCTTCTTTTAGTTCCATTCAAAAGAAATCAAATATGCCCGTTTTGCGCATTTTTCGGAATATTTGAAAAAGAAGAAAATCTTTAAATTAAAAAAGCGTATAAATTAAATTGAAAATCATTAAATCCTACTTCAATTCAAACGCGAAATGTAGATAATATATTCCACCACCAACAATAGCCTGTTTGAAAGAATCTTAAAAAAAATGCAGCCGACTGATGACTTCGGTGAAATTATCAGAAAATGATGGGATATATGTAATACCTAGGGTAAATTTCAAGGAACCAAAACAAAAAAAGAATGGAGTAAACCAATATTTAAGACAGCCGATCTTGTTCTTAATTTTTTAAAGGAATTCTGTGATTGGTTATCAGTTTGGAATACAAATAATAATAAAAATGATTTAGTAAATTTTTCCTTAACGGAACTTCAAGTAGAATTTGTTTTGTTAGGGAAATTCCAGACTGATAACTTAGAAAACAGATTTACTCTTTATCGGTCTTAAGCTGGGTCAAGTTATCATGTTTCGTATACGGAAATTATAGTTTCGTATATAAATCAAAAAGGATTAATAATTAAACTGACATTTATAAGTCTTGAAATAGGTAAGTATGACCATTGATTAAGAATTATATATAGATAAACATTTTCATGTTAAAAATTTGTATGAAACTTTTTTCGCATATTTTTTAAAATTCTCTTAAAACGGTTGGCACATTTTAAATGTATTGTAACTATTTCTATTTTATACCCTTTATTTTTATTCTCTCAAACATTTTTCACTCTACATAGTACATGTAATATGATTCAAGAATATGAATAATATGACACTAAAGAAAAGAAAAAAATCGAATAAGAAAAAAACGAGGAAGTGTGTAGTAGAGTAGATTGTGTCAACTCTGGGATACCCGTATGACCGTAATATAAACATTATAATATCATCCGATTAATTACTTTGGCAAAATTTCAAACATACAGCTTTATTAGGTGTAGTGTAATGCTCATATAAAAGAAGGAGTTGTATGGCACTTACTCGAACCCTCTGCAGTAGACCAACCAAATTTTCCAGTAACTTTGGCCATTACACTTAAATACTTTTGGCAAAATTTCAGATACCCAGCTTTAATAAGTATAGAGCAATGCTCATATAAAACAAGAAGTTATATGGCAGCTCAAATTCGATTTGTTGAAAGTTCCAGAATCCTAGCTCCTTTAATTGTTGAGTTATCGTGATTACGGATGGACAGACGCACGGACATACATAGCTAAATCGATTTATTTTTCAATTCTGATCCGATCCATACACTTGAATCTATATCTACCCCCCTACTTCTCTGTATTTATTATGGCATTGATAACAAAAAAGTATAAAAAATACTTAACCTGTATGGTGAGGTGGTGCGGAAAAAAGAAAATGACTTCTTATAAGTAGGTATTAAAATAAATAAAATCACAGAAAAATTATATACCTAATAAATCATAAAAAAAATGATATCAATATGTTATTTAAATCTATAAATTTAGATTTTAAAATAATTATTTTGAAACATTTTATGCATAATAAGATTTTGAAAATTTAGAAATTTTCAGTTAAAACAAAATTACAATTGATCTCAATTCAACAAAAACCTAAAGATTAAAGAATTTAGAAATAGAAATTTGAATTCATACATACATCTATACCGTGAAGCCACATGATAAGTAATATTCACTTGCATTGACGTAATCTTCCAACGTAAGTGAATATTACTCAATCCCACACGAGAGTGTTGTCAGTTGTAGTTTCAACTGTTGTCAGTTGTCACCAATTTATGAACTTATGAATGTATGTGTAACATTTAGTTCATTCGAAGAATGTTTAGTCAATTGAATTTTCAAAAGCGGAAAGTTTTTATAATTTTTTATTCATATACAAAAAAAAAAGGTTTGTAGCTACCTAAATAAAAAAATGGATTTGTAGATAATATAAGAAATTTAATTTTTTCTTTACATTGAGTAAGTAGGTAATTTGATTTTACTTATATCATATCTAGGTCATTTAAAAATGGATTATTATTTTAATTAACATCTGTGGGACTGAGCAAACATTCATAATTATACAATTTTAAAATTAGGTTCTAAACCTGTTACTTAAACTAATTGTCTTTTATATCATTAATTATTTTTTGTTATTATTTATATTAACTAAATTTTATATTTTATCATTCAAAATATATTTATATATTTAATATAATACAAATATATTTGTTCATTTTTGTTTTTTTTTAGTATGTAGTTTTAAAGATAAAAAATAACAAATAGAAATAAAACCTAATATGGTAATCTTATATTGATTTTTATCAATTTCCAATACCAGAAATATTTTATATTTTGTCCGGTCTCAAATTTTTTTTGTTTAAGATGCGCACATTTCAAAAATTTTTAAATAATGAAAAAAAAAGAAAAACAACAAAAAAAGAAAAGAAAAAAAAATCATTTTTTTGTTTGTATTGGTTAGTGCATCGAGTCTTCAAAGTAAAATTTAGTTACAACGAAACCGGTTTTTTGTGAACACAATATTTACGAAACCGGTTTTGGTGTATACAGGATTTTAACCGATTACGTCAGTATTACGTCAATGCAACAGTTGAAAATACCCGTCTATTTTAGCTGATACATAAACACTTTATAAAATTTCATAGATTCCATTCACAACTATGCACTTTGCAAGTTTTAGAAAAATGTATTTATTTAAACAAAAATGAAAAAATCAAAACAAAAAGTTTCCCGTTACAATTGAAACCTCATAAGAAATTGAAAATAAAATATTTGGTCACCTTCAAATATTCATAAAGGTTATTTGTTATTGAGATCTATAAAGTTAGATTTTAAAATAATTATTTTAGAACCTTTATATGCATACATATCTATATAGGTCTGTACGCAAGTACATACAAAATTAAATAATTTTTTAGAAAAAAAGAAATCAATTCGAAAAAATGAACTATGATTTATGAATGAAAAAATCATTGTTTATACTAGTATGACTATTTGTCAAAAGGGTATACTAAATTTGCCATTACGTTTATGACGCAGAGAAGTAGGGGGGTAGATATAGACTCAAGTGTATGGATCGGATCAGAATTGAAAAATAAATCGATTTAGCTATGTATGTCCGTGCGTCTGTCCATCCGTAATCACGATAACTCAAAAATTAAAGGAGCTAGGATTCTGGAACTTTCAACAAATCGAATTTATAAAAAAAACCGTCATCGCCATTGAAATTCAGCCGGTTTGCACAACGGGCTCGGGTAGCTGCCATATAACTTCTTGTTTTATATGAGCATTACTCTGTACTTATTAAAGCTGGTTATCTGAAATTTTGCCAAAAGTAGTTAAGTGTAATGGCCAAAGTTACTGGAAAATTTGGTTGGTCTACTGCAGAGGATTCGAGTAAGTGCCATACAACTCCTTCTTTTATATGAGCATTACAATACACCTAATAAAGCTGTATGTTTGAAATTTTGCCAAAGTAATTAATCGGATGATATTATAATGTTTATATTACGGTCATACGGGTATCCCAGAGTTGACACAATCTACTCTACTACACACTTCCTCGTTTTTTTCTTATTCGATTTTTTTCTTTTCTTTAGTGTACTATGTAGAGTGAAAAATTTTTGAGAGAATAAAAATGGGTTGGTGTTGTTTTCCAGTAACTCAAAATCGAGTAACGTAAATTCCAGTAACACAAAATCCAGTAAACACAAAATCCAGAAACATAAAATCCATTAGGCACAAAATCCAGCAACACAAAATCCAGTATGCACAAAATCCAGCAACATAAAATCCTATAAATCCAGCAAAAATCCAGCAATCCGGATTTATTACATTCTGTTTTACTTGTCAAATTAAGTTATAAATCTAGGGAAATTCCCAGAATAAGTAGTAAGTATTTGGTAGGCTACATAAAAAAAATAGATTTCTGTAATTTTAGTTTATATTGAGAATTGCAATTTAAAAGGTTGTTTTTTAGTTACAATTTATTTTTGTTTTTATTATTTTGTTTGGTTTTTTCCGTAAGTTTTAGTTTATGATGAGTAAAATTTAGTTTATAAAATATATTTATTATTATTATTATTATACGTAGGTATAAATCATTAGAATGGGCGATCAAAATATTAAAATAATACCTTCTAATAAGGGAGGAATTAAACTCTCTTATTTTGGTTATGTATATCACGTAGATAAAAAAAGAGAAAATACTATTAGTAGGGTATGTGAAAAAAGAAAACAAAATTTTTGTAAAAGTCGAGTAACAACCTGTTCTCAAAATGGTTATAAAATTAAAATAAAATCATCTGAGCATAACCATGACCCCATGGCGTCAGATGCTCCAGTTTATGTAGCAAATTCTTCCGTAAAAGAAAAAACTTCAGATACAAATTTAACATCGTGCCAAATTATATCAATAGTAAATGTAGAATGTAATGTCGAATGTAGGAAATATATGCCAAGCCCGAGAGCTCAAAAAGAGAAAATCAGAAGAGTTCGTAGAAAATTAATTCCAAAGGGCCCAGAAAAATTAGAACACATAAATATTCCAGAACGTTTAAAATTTGTTGATGGGGAAAAATTTTTACTTTCCAATCACTTTTTTGAAGAAAAAAATATTATTATTCTTGGTACTAGAAAAAATTTAGAACTTCTAGCGAAATCACCTATTTGGCTAATAGATGGTACATTTAAGGTGGTACCTTCTTTATTACGACAGTTATACACCATACATGGTCAAGTAGGTAATGTTAATGAATATATAATTATTCCATTAGTCTATTGCCTGATGTCATCAAAAAGTGAACAATGCTATAGGGAAATGATTTTCCAGTTATTAAAAGTTGCATGCGATTGGAAAATAAATATTAACCCACAATTTATTCCCTCAGATTTTGAAATTACTGCAATTAAAGTTTTTAAAGAGTTTTTCCCAGGAGCAAAATTTAAGGGTTGGTTTTTCCATTTCGGCCAGATAATATGGCGTAGAATTCAAAAACTGAAACTCACACGAAAATATGGAACGGATGAAAATTTTTCCTTGAACATAAGAAAATTAAAAAGTCTGGCTTTTCTTACCCCAGAACAAATTCCAATAGCTTATAAAGCAATCAAAACAACAAACAAAGATTTCCTAAAAGTTGCAGATTTTTTTGAAAAAAAATAATTTATATGGCAAAATATCCAAAAATTCAGTTATTAAAAAATTAGATTTTCCACCATCGTTTTGGTCTATAAATGAAAATATTAAGTTAGGACTGCCAACAACGACCAATAATGTAGAAGCCTGGCATCGCAGACTTGCACCTTAGTAAGTAAAAAATATTCTAACATATATATTTTATTAGAAAATTTACAAAGGGAACAGTCTTATATAAACGTACGAATAGAGAAATTTAATGCAGGAGAACGAGTTCCAAAAAAAAAGAAGTATATTAAAGCAGAAAAAAAAATTAAACATGTCATATCATTATCAAATAAAAATGAACTCTCTGATCCTGATTTTTTGAAAAATATAGCCACAAATTTTTCCTTATGCTAGCAATTTGATAAACTAACTAACTATGAATTGAAATTTTTGTTATATTTTCGTTATACATACTCGTACTATGCTAATAATTTAATAACATACCCGAATTAAATTTTTGTTAAATTTTTTTTTAAGTTTATATAATTGAAATTATGTTATGTTAACCTTATTTTATTTTTTATATTTAAAAAGAAAATTGAATTTTTTAATTTTTGGAATAAATGTAATTTTTGTTATTTTCAATTAAATTTTTATAAGAAAATATTATATTTCTTTCATTTTTAACAGTAACGTTTATTTTACTTTTATATCTTATCCTTAAAAATATAATATTGTAGGATTATTTTTAGCCAAAAGTTATATTTTCAAATACGGTCATTCTAATATTGTAGTCACTTTCTAAATTTTTTCTGTCAAAATTTAAAATCTATATACAAAAATTTTAAATTTTCTGAATTTTGTGTTTACTGGATTTTATATTGCTGGATTTTGTGCATACTGGATTTTGTTTTACTAGATTTTGAGTCAACTGGATTTTATATTACTGGATTTTTAAAAAATTTTCTGGATTTTGCGGTACTGGATTTTGAGTTACGGGATTTTGTGGTCCTCCCAATAAAAATAAAGGGTATAAAATAACTCATTCAATTCAAAAATTTCCACTGAACGCAATTTTTTTTTTGACCATTAATGTACGATATTGATAATCTTTTTCAAAGTTTCTAAGAAGCTTTTTTCTATTAAAAATTTTTTTGGAAGCTATTTTTTTAAATCCGTACTTATGAATTTAAAAATCAAAGTTAAAATTTTCTTTTGTAAAAAAGATATTTCAATTTACTCTTCTAACATAATTACAAAAAATCAATAGTTTTTGAGTTATTTTAACATTTTTAGGAGGACTCCTGCATTTTCCCATAAGACTACGTGTAAATTACATTTGCGGGAGTTATGGTTGCCAACAGGTCTCTTTTAAAGAGAACATGTTCTCTTTTTAAACATAATTCTTTTGTTCTCTATCTTTTTTACATATATTCAAAATTGTTCTCTTTTTTTATTTCGCCAAATTTTAATTACTATATTTTCTTAATTGACTAGTAATTTTTTTGGTATACAAATTTTTAGCATATTTTTAGGCGCATAAAACTTTTGAGCGCCTAAAAATTTGTTTCACATAAACACTTTGCACACATGCAGTTTTATGTCCTAAATTTAAATAAGTGCTTCTAATATTGCTTTTGCTTAAGTATCTTTTTTGTAATATTAGAATTTAAATAAATAAATAAAATAAATAAGTGCACAAAAGAAAGCTTAGTAATCCATGAATAATTTATCACTTTTCACCTTGACAAAACAATATGTAACATATCGATAAAATATTCTGTTTCTGACATCGCGTTTGATTGGTAATTTATTTAATAAAATAAACAAAAAACTTTTATCAGTCGTATTCGAAATTTCTGACTATATTTTCAGTTGCAATAGCAATTGACTTTATTAATTTTCTGTGAAAATAAACATGTAAGTAAAAAAGCTATTACTTACAATTACATGATAGTGATATATTATTTGATTTTTTAATTCTTAGCTCCAAAATGAGTAAGCGAAAGTGCTTATTTAGTGAAAAACTACAAGCAAAATTCAAATGTTTTAAACCAACACCGAAGTCGGAGGCAATTTGCACGGTGTGCAACACAACCGTTGCGGTCGCAAACAAAGGAAAATACGATTTGGAACAGCATGTAGCTTCAAAAAAAACATACACAGACCATTCGTATAGGAGCTAGTTCTAAATCCGTATGTGATTTTTTTACAAAAAAATTATCAAATCTAAATAACTTTGTTTGGATGAAATTGGATAGGCTTCCAACATGGGATGAAGTTGAAAAATCAATAATATTTCTTGCCGCCAAAAATATTATTGTAGATGATGCAAATCTTAATGTTGAAAATTTTAAAAATTTGATTTCCTGCTTGAAATGGAAAGAATATTTTTAAGAAAATACTCTCGATATTCCGAATTTTTGAAAATTTGCGAATTTTTTTTTGCAATACCTGGTCAAAATACCAATGTCGAAAGAATGTTTTCAATGATCAGCGGACATGGAACTAAGGAAAGAAATAAATTGAAAATTTAAACTGTTCGAGGTATTTTGAGCGTCGTGTACAATTATAAAGATATTACATGCACTGAATTTTATCAAGTAATCAAAGAAAATGGAAAACTTTTAAACCAAATTAGTAATGTAGATAAATATAATGAAAAAGATGTTGAAGAAGAGGATGAAGATGATTAAATTACAATGACTTATTTTTTTTATTTGCAAATGAATTGGAAGTGCAATTTTTTTTAGTATATATTACAATTTAAAAAAAAAAATTAATATGAATGAAATCATTTTTATAATGTTCTCTTTTTTTATGATTAACACTTGACAACCCTAGCGGGAGTCCCATTTTAAGCTTTTTTTATCGATGTCCAGGCCTTCGGAGTTAGTGTAGGTTAAGGCTGTGCTGTCGTTTGTACTGTAGGTAAAATTGTACTAAATAGACTTTTATTAACGTTTTTATAAATAAAAAAAAAACACAAAATTATCCGGATAACGTTAATTATTCAATTTAAACATTTCCTTTGGATTTTTTTCTAACTGCTGTCTGTACACACATAATTGAAATGGCTAAGAATAAAAGTTACCCCGCTATATAGCTTTTACTTTTCTATAAGAACCATGTAAATAAATAGAATTGTAAATTAAGTTTTTACTTTACATTTCCGATCTTGTAAGTTTTAATTAACGTGATAGTAAACATAAACAAAATTTTTCTAAAACATGCGATGTATTTCAAGATACTGTTCGAAATGTGAAATTAGCTTCTTTGTGAATATATACTTATTTATCTAGTCGGAAATTTGAGAAGTAGTTCTCTAATTCACTTGTTTTATACTTTTGCAAGGTAACCAGTTACGAACTGATGTGCAACATTAGAAATTTCCATATTTTTTTTTATGAATTGATTTCTCATTGATTACATTATAAAAATTTGTATACCCATTACCTTCTGCATTACTTTTTATAAAAAGTAATTGGTTCCGAACTAGTTTCTTGTCATCAGTTCCATAAATAGTTATCAGTCATGCTGGAAGGAGCAATTTGTGAAAAAGTAATGCAGAAGAAATTGATTCTTTACTTAAAAAAATGTAATACTTCTACATCAATGACATTTTCAATAGAATAATAAAAACAAGTGATGAAAAAAATCAAGGGTTTTTAAAAAGCTAATTTTCAACATTATATAGGATTTCTTACTGGGTATTTTATTTATTTTAATAAAAATATAAAAAATAAATTATAATATAATTTAGATATTTCATCAATTCATTAATTTTGACTAATAGTGAAATCAATTCTTAGAATATAATCCCAATGCACTCAAGAAAACCTGTTGTGCGAAATATAATGTTGGAGCTTCAATGTTAACGTTTAATGTTGGAAAAACATACACTAGTGAATAAATTACTGTTTCTTAAGATGGATCTGCCCACCCTCTTTCTGTCCCAACCTTTCCATTTTTAGGTTCTAGGAAATCAATTGTGAACTCCACCAAAATTTGTTGTTTTACCTAGAATTTTATTATCTAAGCCAAAATGTTTAAAACTAAGAGACAACTTCTTCAATTGAAAGATATTCTTTCAAATTTAAGAAAAACCTTTAACATATGTTTAAATATGTATAATGCTGAAGCTTCAAATTTTATATATATGTTTAAATATAATGCTGAAGCTTCAAATTTTGTATATATGTAAAAACAAATTTTAACAGGTGTTTAAAAATAGCAAAATTTCAATTTTCGAGCCTTTATAGCTTCTAAACGTAAAAAATGGAGTTTTGCATAATGGTAAGTTTTAGTACCGTATGGTAAACCTATAATTTTCAGCTTTATATTTTTTTGAAGCCTACAAAAACAGCTATTTTGTGCCGTTTTAAACCGATTGAAAATCTTTTTTTGCAATATATACCCGTGGTTAAAATTTATTTTCTCTATTTTAAACGATGTAAAAAGTTTTTGTAAAAATACGGACAGACGGACGGACTGACAGACAGACTGAAACTATGTAGGCACATTTTTACAAAACTTTTCGAAAGTATGCTAAAAAATAATAGAAAAATGTCATATTGTTTAGTAATTAAGAGCGCCATTATTCTTTTATCGTCTAGTGGGTTTATATAAGTTTTGAATTTTGGTGAATAAAGTTTAATTTTGTTATTCAAATATTGAAGTTAAAATTTTAAAATCAATAACTGAATTAGTTTGTTAGGTTCTTTTTAATCATCAAATTTAAATTTTATATAAAAATTTATTGTTTATAAGTAAAATTGAAAAGAAAAAATTTTTATGAAGCAACTCATCGTTATTAAATTTTTTAAAATTTAAAAGATATCATTTTCAATTTTTTAAATACCTTTATTATTTTGTCTACAATGTTGAAATTTGTTGTCTATAAGTCTGATTAAAAATTTATATTATATATTAGGTATAAATATTACTTTTAAGAAATAAAAAATCATATGTATTTTTAATTTCTTAATTCAGCAGTTACATACAATTCTACTTTCAAAATTTTTTAATACTTATTCCGTATTTCACTTCTATAACCAGTTTTCAGTAATTTGTTTGGAAGTAGTTCCTTGTTATCAATTCTATAACTAAATCCTAGTAATGGGTTTGGAAATAATTTCTTGTCATTAGTTCAGTAACTAATTCTCAGTAATGCTGAAAGGAGTAATTACTACCCGCCTAGGACATCGCGTAACAAAGTAATGCAAAATTAACAAACTACTCCCAAATAGAATGTATTACCTACTTCATTAGTATACAAAAATCTATACAAAACTAGGTCGGAACTACAGATTTCCGACTTGGAATTTATAACACATAACCATAAATATGCATATACAATTATTTAATCAAAACAGCAAAACATTACCAAAATCTAAATTTCGATAAATATTTTAAACTGAATAAAGGATAGTTAAATACCACTGTCAACTAATAATATTGGTGTAAAATTAATGTAAATTATTTACGGTTTTCTTGCAATAAAATTGCAAATTTATTTTGTCAAAACTTTTTATTTTAGTTTATGTAGCTGTGGTTTAGAGGTTCAAAGGCAACCCGTAATTACAACAATTAAAAAATTTGTCTAGCCATTACAATACACAATTACACAATATTACTAGTGGTACAGAATGCACTAAAACATGAACATATATTGATATGTAGTTATTTTATTATGTTTTTGAATTCATAAAAACTTGAAGTTAAGAATTTAGATACCTATGTAATAACCTATGTTTTTCTAATATATGTAGAAGCAAAATTTGTGCTGAAATTCTTTAGTTTATAATAGCAGATTTTTCGTTTCCGTATAAATTTATTTAGAAAAATTCTCCATTACGATGATATAATGCATTTAAAATTCTATCACGATTTTTTGACCAAATTCTCCAACAGCACAAGTAATTAAAATATAGAGTTGTAAAAATTATTCCTTCATTCATGAATGTTCACTAATATATTTCGTATAAAAAAACACCGTACTTCAACTTGAAAACTTCAATTAAAGTATTAATAGTGAATAATTGAAAACTGAATAAATAATATCAAATTAAACGCCACGATGATACTATGACATAAGTCAGATCCAACCAGAAGTAAACCTTAAATTTTATTTTGAGTAACAGATACAAACACTATTCCAACCTCAAACGCCAGCGAAAACATTGCGTCCTACTATTATAAGGTTATATTGGCGCATTATCTAAAACTAAATGAATTTAAATAATATATTAATTTCGTTTACTTAATAAATAAATACTTAAAACTCTAAAACTTGATATGTTTGGCAGTTATAAATTTTTTAATTTATTTTTAAAAATTTCAAATTTTATTTTTAATGAAAGGAGTTTTGTATTCTTTCGTCTTCACTTGAAATTTCAATTAACTTCTCATGATTCAGTTATGGATTTACCAATTCAAATTCCAATCCATAAGTTACTTTAAATTTTGTAAAATAACTTTTTATGTCTAAATTTTCGGCTACAAAAACACAAATACTTTTTTTAATAACTATTCTGCCGTCTTCCTTTAACCATAACGAAATGTCAAAATGTATGTATATTTTTTTTTTGCAACGGAAAAATAATGCCAACGACATTATAAAATGTTAAAATTACAAATTTGATACAGATGATTTACTTCAAATCTCGCAGTTATCTGAGAGAGCTTTCCTATAATATATCATTTCCTATTAAATTATAATCTTTACAAGTAAGACCCATTGCATTGCAATATTATGCTATCGCGCAATTAAAATATATGCAATTTCATCTGATATCTAAACAAAACGCGAATTAATAACTTACTTTAGCAATTTTTACTGAATGTTCATATTTTGAAAAGTTAAAATTAATCCCTTAGTAAGTTGTGGAGCATAAAATAATGATTTTGCCGCTTTATATTCTATCAAATATTGGCATTTTAAAAATTTGTTTTCTAAAACAAATTCATTTACAAATAAAAAACAATAGGTCTCTTCACGAACAGAAAAATTAAACTTAATTCAATTAACTTATTATTTTTGACATTTCAATTCCGTTCGTTTATATGACAAGTTTGCTTTTTGAACCAATCAAAAAACTAGAAAAATGACATTGCCATATAAAAAGTTTGCTACACTTTTCAAACAAATGGAATAAACGAACGGAAGATTTTAATTATTTCAAAAATAATAAGCCTCAGGAGTAATTTTTAAACAATTCAATGAAAGTTAATTGATTTATTTTACTTTGACAACTGATGACAACAAGTTAGTTTATAAACAAAAGGTAAATATTTACATTTTTCATGTTAATAAATAAAAGTTAAATTTTTTAAAGTAATTTCTAAAATAATAATTTTCTAATTAAAATTTTTTATAACTTTTTTGTTTTGTTTTAATTAATTTACTTTTCGTTGACATACTTATTAAATTTCAAACTTATTTTACATACATATATATTTGTTCTTAGTAATAAAAATAAGTCTCAAATATCAACACTTTTCTTTTAAGGATAATTTTCATTAGAAAAATTTCCTGGGCAAAAGTTAGAGCATAGGCAGAAGATACAAAAATCTATTCGTGCGACAAAGAAAAAACGATAAATTACTGAGAGAGTCATCCATAATGCTTAGACAAGTATTGAGAGAGTAACCATAATCCTTGGCTAACCATACTAATACATGTTTTTATAGATACATGACATTTGAATTTTGTAAACAAACAAGAGAATGTAAACAAAAAAAAAAAAAAAATTTTATATTATGGTTAGATGAAAGAATTTTTATTTAAAATTATTTGCAATTGATTAAAATTTTATCATTTATTTTAAATTAATAAAATTTTAACTTCGAATTGAAAAATTCGGGAAATATAATTTTAAAAATTGAAAAATAAGGTTATGTAATATTTTTTTGTCAAAACATATAAAAAAAATTTTATATAAATTTAATAATTTTTCTCTTTCTCTCCTTTTAAGAGTATGCTATATAACTCTCTATCTAAAGTTAAGAATACTGGGAAAATTTTCTCATGAAAACCTGTCTTTAATTTAGCAATTAATATAAACAAATGAAATTTCAAAATCAGCTGTTTCCCAAAATAATATAACGCAATCATTTTTTTGACAAAAAACATCCTCACGAGACAAACGATTTTAATTCAATTAAGTTTAATTATTATAATTTAGTTCATGAAGAGACCTAATATATTATAATTTTGCAATCATAGAAAATTACAAGTACTAGAATGAAAATAGAGGAAAAATTTTCAGACAAATTTCAAAAATAAGTACGTGTACCGTTGGTATTGGTTTACTAGTTTCTCGGCGAGTAATTATTTTTTGAAAGTGAAATATAAAAGAAACTGAATTATTTAAATTATTTCAAAGGTATTTTCGTTTTGGTTTCTGCTTTCCTTTTTTCGTTAATATTAAGTGACCGTTCTGCAAATTTACCAAAAAATTTTCTTTATTTAAATAGAACAAATTTGAAAATCATATTATAATACTAAAATTTTTAAATAATAATTATAATTTTAATTGAATAAAGCGTAAAGAAAACACCTTTTAATTCTTTTTTCGGAAACGTTAAGTAACTGTAACAGAAATCAAAAACCTCCTTACCGATAACATAAACGTATCATATCTGCAAAAGGTTCATTCATATTTAAAAATGGCTAAAAATGTTTATATATTCACAAAAGACTATAAATACTTTTTGTTTTGTTCAAAAGATTATCACCCTCTTTCTGTAAGTCGCTTCATGCGATTAGAAGCGTTGAAGCGACTTACAGCATTTCTGTAAGACGTTGAAGCGATATTTTCAAATTGACGCGATAGAAATGTCTAATTTACCGTGTATGGCATTTCTGTAAGACTTTTCCTACGACGCGATACCCTTTATTCAGTCACTTTAAAATTTTCGTACGATCAACATCTCCGTTTTATTTTTATTATAAACAAATAAATTTTTTTAAACAAATATATTGTGTTAGTGATTTTTCTTAAACTTAAGATTAAAATAAAAGATGAGCTCCTTTTTTTTACATGATTCTGAAGAAGAATTGCAAAGGAATGTAAGTGTAATGAGACTAAAATTGTAAAATTTTTTAAAACGGGAAAAACCATAATCGCAAAATTCAAAAGATAACGAATGAAAAATGTAGGTATGTAGGTAGGTATAAATGTTAACCTATGTAGGTATATATACTTACTTTTCTACGCTATCCGTTTGTTCCATTTTAGCTTTTTACTTTATTTTTTTGTTTTCTAATTATTTATTCTAATAAATTGTTTATTACTTTATAAAAATAATAATTTTTAACTTTATAAAGTAAAACAAAATTTTCTTTGTTTACTTTTCTAATTCAAAACAAATGTCAAATAACAAATTTCATACTAATCAAATTTGAATTTTTTTTTTTTGAAAACAAGTACTACCAACATAACAACTGTTTCATCGCGCGTCTTACAGAAAGTAGTACATAAACTTTTAGACATGACACGAATAAGTTTCGTATCACTCCGCTCGAGCGAGTTAGAGAAAGAGGGTGTATGATTCGTTTTTTAATTTACTTATTTTCATTTCCACGATGAACAAATACCTGAAGATAAATCAAAATATATAAATTAATTAAATTTCATCCAAAAATTAAATTATAATAAATTTCATCCATTATTTTTAAGAATAATTTACTGCAATTTTTTCTTCTAATATTATTCAAATTTGTTTCTTGATGTTTTGTTCAATTATTTATATAATATTAAGAAGTACATATTTAAAATAAAAGTGACTTAAATCATATAGTAAATATCTTTTGACATTCTGGCTTTTAAACGAACTTTATAACAAAAAACTTGGTTGATGACTAAGTTGACAACATTGAATGTCGGTGACAATTTATGTTATGAGTTCGTAAGATTTGTTTACTTTAGGCAGGTTTTCATAAGAAAATTTTGCCCATTATTCTTAACTTTAGAAAGAGATATAGTATACTCTCAATAGGAGAGAAAGAGCAAAATGATTAAATTTATATTAAAATTTTTTTATATCTTTTGACAAAAAAAAATTACATAACTTTATTTTTTAATTTTTAAATTTATATTTCGCGAATTTTTCAATTCAAAGTTAAAATTTTATTAATTTAAAATAAATGATAAAATTTTAATCAATTTCAAATAATTTTAAATAAAAATTCGTTCATCAAACAATGATATAAAATGTTTTTTTTTCTTTGTTTACAAAATTCAAATGTCATGTATTCATAAAAATATGTATTAGTATGCAAAAAATTTTAGTGTAGACTGTAGAATACATACTTTTTTTTGTATGTAGGAGCAACTTTATAGGAAAAAGACTTTAGAGAACATTTTTTTGCCAAGGATTATGGTAACTCTCTCAATACTTGTCTAAGGATTATGGATGACTCTCCAAGGATTATGGATGGTTCTCCCAGTAATTTATCGTTTTTTCTTTGTCACACGAATAGTATTTTTGTATCTTCTGCCTGCTCTAACTTTTGCCCAATAAATTGTTGTAATGAAAATTAGTCTTTAATGAGAAAATTTTGCCCAGTGTTCTTAACTTTAGAAAGAGGGGTGTATAGTATACTATCAATAGAAGAGAAAGAGCAAAATAATTAAATTTATATTAAAATTATTTTATGATTTGACAAAAAAAATTACATAACATTATTTTTTAATTTTTAAATTTATATTTCGCAAAATTTTTCAATTCAAAGTTAAAATTTTATTAATTTAAAATAAATGATAAAATTTTAATCAATTGCAAATAATTTTAAATAAAAAATCGTTCATCAAATCATTATATATTATAAAAACTTTTTTTGTTTGTTTACATTCTCTTGTTTGTTTACAAAATTCAAATATTATGCATCCATAAAAATATGTATTAGTATGCAAAAAATTTTTTGTAGAATACACTTTTTTTTGTATGTTGTAACAACATTGTAGGAAAAAAACTTTAGAGAACATCCTTTTGCCAAAGATTATGGTTACTCTCTCATTATTTGTCTACGTATTATGGATGACTCTCTACGTATTATGAATGATTCTCTACGTATTATGGACGCTTCTTCCAGTAATTTATCGTTTTTTCTTTGTCACACGAATAGTATTTTTGTATCTTCGCCTATGCTCTAACTTTTGCCCAGGAAATTTTTCTATTGAAAATTAGCCTTTAAGAGCACAAAGTTTTCAACTATGTTTATAATTTATACAGTAATATCAATGTTGACAACTTAAATCGCAACGTCGTTTGAAATTGAAAATATTTTTTGCAAGAGTAGGCTATGGATGTATAATTTGTGTATTTAAGTTTTGCATTAATATTTTTTAGAGATACATATATTTTTAGAAAGTAATAAGAAAGTCTGGAATTGTGGAAGGTAAAGTGTGATTTCTTTATATAGTTTGGACAATTAAAATTAAAGACGTATGGGAAAATTTACTTTATTATTTTTATACCCTACACCTATGAAATAGGTAAAGCGGTATATTATCTTTGGTATGGTGTTTCTAATCATCTAAAGGAAGCGAACTAGATATGGAAATGTATTTATATTTGTGATCAGCGTGACACCCTGAGTCGATGTAGCCATGTTCGTCTGTCCGGTTTTTAATTGTAAATTGAAATTTAACTGTACGTTACTAGTACTGAAAGTAAGGCGGGGATTGCATATGGGGGAGATCGGCTAGTGACAAAAGAACATATGTCAAAAATCACAACAACTCAACAACTAAATAAGCTATCTTGATGAAATTTGTACTGAGGTTACTAGTAATGAAAATACGGCGAGGTTTTTGCGTACCGCCGAGATAGATCCGTGGATTCGGATCCTAGAAGCTTTTGAACAAATTGAGGCCAAACGAGAATAATACCGAAACTAAAGAAAATAAAACCTTAAAATTAAAACCCATAAGCAGAAACGGAGATTTGGCAAGAATATCTTCGAAATGAATAACGACTGACACCTAAAATTTGGAACACGAGTGTTTTTTTCCTATTTGCTTATTTAATTTTTTTTTATTTTTAAAAGCATAACTAGGTAATTATGTTTTAATATAAAATATATTATGTATTATATTTTATAATTTAAAAACTTAAATGTTTTTTTAATTAATTAATACAAATTTTTTTTTTTTTAATATTTATTATATCAGATATTTTATTGAATTATAACCATAGCTAATATACTGTGTTCATATGTCGTGTTCTTCCTACAATATCAACGTCGTCAGCAAAACCTAGTAGCTGAAGTGATTTATAAAAAATTGTTCCTACCATATTAACACCAGAACGACGTAATATGGAGTACATGGAGTACATATTACGTCGTTCTGGTGTTAATATGGTAGGAAAAAATTTTTATCAATCAGTTCAGCTACTAGGGTCTTCATGTAAACGAGAATAAAACAAAGTATATACTTAGCCATCGACAAATTCGGAATCCAATCAACATCCTATTGGATGCAATATCACTGTCGGTGCATATAACTTTGAGGTAGTTAAGGAGTTTGTCTACCTTGGGACCAATATTAACATTGAAAACGATATAAACGTAGAAATAAGACGGAGAATAACCATGGCTAGCCGTTGCTACTTCGGTTTGTTAAAACAGCTTGGTTCAAAATTCCTATCGCGGAATACCAAAGTGCAACAATACAAAACGCTCATACTCCCAGTTCTGCTGTACGGTTCAGAATCGTGGACACTGCCAAAAGTAAGTGACCTAGCACTAGGTATTTTCGAAAGAAAAATTCTACGCAGAATATATGGTCCAGTAAGCGGGGCGCGGTCTGGCGGAATAGATAAAATGCCGAACTCTACGAACTGTATAATGACGTTGAAGTAGCCACGAAAGTCAAAATCGGACGCCTTCATTGGCTTGGTCACGTCGAGCGAATGTCAACCGATGCTCCAGTTAAGAGGATATTTGAAGCCAGACCTCAGAGGAAGCGACGCCGAAGGAGACCGAACCTCCGTTGGGGAGATGAAACATCGGCAGATTTAAAAAAAACTTTGCATCACCAATTGGAAGAGATCTGCGCAAAACCGAGAGGAGTGGAAGCAGATATTACATCAGGCCCAGAACCTTCATGGTTTGTAGTGCCTAGCAAGTAAGTAAGTAAGTAACCATGGGTAATATACAATTAAGAAATTGCGTACTATACTTAAATTGTGTTTAAAGGTCCTTGCTGGAAGTATGTAAAGTTCATGTTTATATTTAAATGAATTATATGAAATAGTTTTACATTTCTCATTGACAATCATATTTTTAAAAATATATTTATAGCATATTTGGCATTTATTAGCTTTTTTATATTAGTGATAATATATATATATATATATATATATATATATATATATATATATTAAAACAAATTAACATTTCTTTCGAACAACTTTGAGTTTAATGAAAATTAATGTAACAGATGACAGGAAAATTAATTCTAATCCCAATATTTCAATCTGAAATTAATATTTTCCATTCCTGAAAGGTGGATCTGGTTTTATTTCCAAGAAAAATAAATAGCATTCCTATAAATCTATAAATTAAATCAAACCAGAATTTTTCAAATTAAAAGAATTAAACTATTAAAAATTCAAATATGTATAGCATTAAAAAATAAGAAAATTAATTAATAGAATAAATTTTAAAATTATTTAAAACTGAAATAATCAATCAGAGGTACTAAATCATTCAGTAGTTAAAGCAGTACAGCGAAAATTAATAATCCTGAAGTGAGGTAATTGCTGCTGAGTAAAATTTGATGGAATTGCATAAAAAGTTTTAAATCTGTTATTTTTTATTTGCCTTTTATAAATACATTTATTTCATGTTCTTTTGCTTTTAATTAGATAATTTTTAAATAGATAAAATAGTAAAAATTTTTAATATTTTTGAATAGATAAATTGATTAGAAAATGTTTTTAGTATTATAAAATTAATTTCATCAGTTATGATCGTCTACCTAAAAGCTGAAGTCAGTTTGATACATATTTTAAATTTAGGTACAGTCTGATTAAGTAAAATAAGCGTAAAGTAATGTGTACCTTAATGTTAAAATCAAATGAAATATATGTCAATTCTACAAATTTCTACAGATTAAATTTTTAGTATGCATTATAAATATTTTTTGGTTTTAAATTTTATTTGTAATATATTTTAAATATTATATTCAGAGAAAAATGGACAAAAAGTTTATTAAAGCTTTTGATTGAAGAAAGACTAGCCTTAGAAAGCGGTTTTACTGGAGGAAAATTTCAAAAATAAACACTTTGTGCAAAAGTCTTGGAAAAAATGAAAAATACAACGAATGTAAGTTTCACAAGAGAGAAAATCATGAAAAATTTTTCAATTTGTAGGCCAATTACAAAAGAATCAAAAGAAGGGGTAATAAAAGTGACAATGTTACTTATTGCGAATTTTTCGATTTGTTTAATGAGATTTATGGATCTCGTCACAGTATTAATCCACCTTCAAATTTATTAAAAAGTTCGTCACCGTGCTACATCGAAGATGACCATAATATTGAAAATGATTCGCAAATTCCGGTACCTTGCAAAACAAGAAATTGACAGCCTGGAATTTCAAAAAGAACAGGCAAAAAAGGATGAAGAAAGGTATAAGGATTTACTAAAAGTGGAACAGGAAAAACTAAAGTTGGAAAAAGGCGTTTGACAGTATTGGAGTCGATAAAAGATATGCTACAAAACATTATGGATCAAAGTAATTATTAAGTTGGTATAATAAGGTACATACATATAATTTTTAATCCTATTTAATTTTTTAGTTTTTAATAGGCCGTGGATTTAAAGTCAATTTTTTTTTTGTTTTAAACATATTTGGTTTTGCCATAACCTTATGCTATATTTTTTATACATATTTAACTTTTCAAATTCTGAAAATAATTAATAACTTAAAAAAAAATTCTTTCTTTCCTTGAATGTGTCATATTTTTTAAAATTCTGAAAATAAAAGACTGAAAAAAAACTATTTCTGATTAGGTTTATTTTTAAATTAAAAGAAAAATTGAAAAAAAAAATTATGAGCTAAATAACAAAGCTAATCTATCCCTGATCGCTTCTTCATTATTTATAAAACTGTTGTGATCGTCACTTTAATCATTAAAACTTAAACTAGTATTGGAATTTTTATCATCCATTACATTATCGGTTAATGGTAATCCATTATTTTTGTGATCTATGATAAAATTATGCAACACAACACAATACATTACTATATATTTAACATAGCTAATGTCTTTTGTATCTACATATTTCAAAATTCTGAACATCCCTTTTAGTCAACCAAACGATTGTTCTATAGAGCATCGAGTGGAACTATGGATATAATTAAATAATGTGATTGATTCTCACGATTAAGTATTTGGACAAAGGATATGCTGAATCACCTAATAAAAAGTTGTTTTCCAATAATTTTCTTTTCCCTGTTTTTATAGCTCCTTTCCAAGTAAACTGTTTTCCCACACACGTGCATCATGACAACTTCCTGGGTAGACCAAGACGACATCTATAAATTTCAAGGAGCTGTCGCAAACACCCTAAAATAATTTAAGTATTTAATATCATTTTAATTCAATATATAGTATTTACACTTTCATTACCTGTAATATAATTGAGTGAAATTTAGTTCTGTTATAATAGCTAATTGCATCTTTTGCATCTTTAGCTTGAGCAATAATAGATGTGACATCCGTCCACACAACAAAAGGAAATGGATTTTTTCATAAATTTTGGAAACTCATTCAGGTCGTTTCCACGCAGGCCGTAACTTTTGTAACAATAACTTCAAAATATATACTTTTAACGTTATAAATAGAGATACATTTATTTATTTCATTTACCATAAATGTACGTTTTCCAATTCGGAACTTTCCCTTTTAAAAACCTCATCTTTAAATTAGTTAATAGTTTTTAAAAATCCTTTTGATTTCTGTATAAATTTTTTTTTTTTTGAAATAAAATTTATTTGTTCCTTCGTTTTTTTATGTATATTTCTAATATTTTGGTAAAATTTCTAAAAGGTTTCAAAATTTCTAAAAGGTTTTTTCCAAAACTCAAGGAGGCTTCTACGATTACTTGGCTAATTATTGCAATTAAAGCTTTATTACCATTATTATTGATAACACTTTTAATTTAAAAAAAAAATTATTTACGTTTTATTGTATGTTTAAAAACAATTCAAAAAAAAAATTTCTGTTTTACAAATTGTTTTCAACATTTGGGAACAAAAATTCAAAGAATCAAATAATTAATAATCTACAATAAATTTTTTTACCCAAATACATAGGAAAAGTATAATGGACATCTAACGTCAAAACTTTGCAATTAGGTAGACGCCCTATGTCTTAAGATGAAACTAATAAATACTTTTATGGTTTTTAAATGACTTATGGACTTCTAATTTAATTTGAACCGATTAGGTGTAGGGTATTTCTAAGTCGGCTGCAACTTACTGTTTTTTTACTTGTTTTGTTACTACTTCGTCTAAATCAATAATTAAAAAAAAAAAACAAATACTAAGTTCGAGTTTTTTCTTTTTCTTAAAAAATATATTTCGGTCTATACGTCTTCTTCTATTTAATTCACAATAATAAATAATAATGAAGTTGATAATTACGTTTTAAATATAATAGTTTATATTTAATATATTAAAATAATAAATAAGTTTTTTTGTGGACCTTTTGAAAACCTTTTCCCAGCATAATAAAAGGATAATTCAATTAACTAATTATTTTTGACAATCAGCTGAATTTATATTCCGTTCGTTTATAAGGTTATTTAGAATTCTCGATCAATCAGAAAAATCCAGAAACAAAAAATTTATGTAGAAAGTTTATTTATTTTCCAAATAAGTAGTAGAATAAAACATAATTCAATTAAAAGTAAAAATTAAAATGAAGTTTAAAATTCAAAAACCTTTAGAAAAATTATTTAAGTATCAAAAGTCTTATTATCAAACTATATATTTATTTGACAAATGTCAGTTGAATAAAAAACTGAAGTTGTTTACTTTTTTTTCAAAACAAATATAAGAAAAATATTAATAATTCATAAAAGAAAACAATTTTATTGATTTAAAAAATGAATTCTTTTTTAAAAATTCCTCATCTGCGAATAGGGTTGAGTTGGTTATGACTTGAGAACTAATTTAATAAATTAAAGTCATAGTTAATATAACACTTTAAGTAAAGTATCATTTGCTTCATACAAACAACCTAAATCGTCGGCAAAAGCAGTAAGATTAACATTAAATTCTAACTTAAGTTAAAAAGTTTTATAAATGCGTCATAGACTCTATTTGTATCATTCTGACTTCTTCCAAAATTTATACTTAAAACACGTATCAAAGTCGATTTTTGTACATTGTTTAGTATCCATAAAATTATTCCTCTTTTTTTAAAATATCATTTATAGTTAAACCTATCATAAAGTGATCAGAAATATTTAAATCCAAAATTATTTTCTCATATCTTTCTATCGAGTATTCCGAAAAGCGAACTAGCCGCTGCATTTCCCTTATGCTAACTTTTTTGGTTAATTTACAATAGGTTTGTTTTTTTTTTGTCTTTATTATGTTAACAAAGGCTATCAGATCTTATATTTATGTAAGTTTAAGATAGAAAATATAAGTAATTAGTTTTAGTTTTATCGATGTCCATCTTCTTTGGATATATTTATCAACATCAATTCTTCTAATGAAATCTGTATTTCGTGAACTATCCAAAATTTTATTTTGCCAAAACTGATATTTCTTATCTAAACTCCTTTTTTAGTTCACATAACTTTCAATCTCTTTTTTTAACGCCTGATTTACCAACTTGTCTTTATAATATTTATGAATAATTATAATTTTGCTTTCGTTTAGCAAATCCCCTAAAAACTCATAAAAATTGTAAGTACTCTAAGCCAGGGTCAAACAGGAAATTGGAATTGTTGAGAAGCGATTGTAATTCGGCCCGGAAGAAATATCTAGAATCGAATTTAATCGATCATTTCCATATGTTTATTACTGCCTACAAAAGAAGACGTTTTCAGTAATTTCTTTATATTTTTTATTATTTCAGGAATTTCGTATTAAACGTTTTCAAATTTAATAATTCTAGGTTTAAATGAATTAATAATTATATTTCTTTATAGTTGTGGTTTAGAGCTGATATTGTACAAGTGTGGGTGTTGTTATTATTTCAATTTTTGAATGATCAAACGAGTTGAATTTGTTGTGGTCGATATATTTTTAACAGGAGTAGTGTAATTAATTTGGTGTTGGTAAATTGGTAATAAATTCGTAAATATTTAATTCAATTCAATTTAAAATTTATTTCATATTTTGTCATTTACATTGTGCACTTAACATAATAGATAAAAAATATAATATATAGTAAAATTAATAAGGAATAATATAAAAAAAATATAATAACATAAAAAAAGTAATTTACCTCTATTATAGATACAAACAATTTTTACATGACTTAACTAAATTAGAAAAAATAAGAGAACACTCTTTATTTATTACAAAATAGTCTTCGTTTACTTATTAATCATTAAAAGTATTATAATTTACTTATAAGCAAGAAAATGTTGTGGAGTAATTCATGTTGTAATTCCGTAGTTCAGTTAACTTTAAATTATTTTATCAAAATTAAGATAAAATTCTTCGTAAAGATAAAATTAAACTAAATTAATACAACAAAAAAAGTTGCCACCTGATTATAATTATAATTAAGAAGCCATAACTTAACTTGAAGAGAGTAGCTGATCTAAAAATTCTATAGTTAATTACTTTTTCACTTCTATAGTTATTTCGGTAGTTTATTAAACAAACGACATGAAAAGGTTAAATAGAAATTTCGTAGTGAAGTAGTTCGAAAAGGCGGGTTGGATACGAGTGAGCTATGTTTTGTGCGAAGATTGTATTGGAGATGTTAATGGAGTTTAAATACTCTGATCTATGTTTTCAAAACCTTAAAACAAAACAAACGTCTTAAAGGTATGATATTTAAACTAATAAACAACGATAAACTTTTGCAAAACCTATTTTTTTTTTGCAAATACGTACAGCTTGTTTTTGTATAATATAATAGATTGTATTTTGTTTTAGTTAAGTGCCCAGCAGTTAATACTGTACTGGATTTTGGATTGGAAGAACCCGTAGTAGTTTGATTTCTGAATTTTTAATGAAGATAAGTTTTTCATCTGGTAGAGGATTCTCAAGACTGACCTGCAATAATTCTGAAAATCCATAACGTGTTATATCCAATTTACTTAAATACTTAGAATTACAAACTTTTTATATAACAAAAACTTAGAGCTACATTTAATTTTGTGACGATACAGTACATGAAATTATTTCAACTTATATTAAACATTCTTACAGCCTTATATTCTGGAGTATGAAAGATAATATTTACTTGGGTTAATTTTTGTTTTCTTAATCAAAATGGAGAAACTTTCCGTTCTTTTATTCTGTGTACTGTAAACCATTTTCCTAATAAATATAAATCGTAATTAATATCGGAAATTAAATCTAGGATGCTATAAGCACCATAAGAACACCCAATGTCATCAGCAAATGCTGTGAGTTCGGCTCTAAATGGAAGCTTAAACAGTGAATTTATGTATATTAGAAAAAGAATGGGTCCTAGGACTGAACTTTAAGAAAACTTGTTATAATAATATCCGGACTGCTAAATTTTGAATCTTCTTTCACCTTTTGATAACACAGATTTCATGATATAAACCAATTTAATATAAAACCTCTTATACTTTCAAAAATTGTTTGAACGTCACTTTTCGTATGGAACTCAAATAAATCCAACGATATCTGTATTCAGTGTCCAAACTTTGGAGTTTTTAAGCCACGTCATCACTCTTAAGAACATTCAACTAAGTTCTTCCAAAGTCGAAGCTATTGCTTCATTCCGTGTACCAGAGAGCCTTACACACCATAAACGGTTTTTAGCCATGATAAATATTTGTAACTGTTTCATACCAAATATCGCTCAAGACTTATCACCCATCTATATGCATTTGGCATTAGTTCAAAAAAAAAAAGCAAAATTATTAACAGTTTACCTAGCAATAAACACTTTAGGAATATTATTATAAGGTAGAGATTTTTCAATTTTTACTGATCATAAACCACTTACTCATGCTCTTTTTTCCAAGACGAATCAAAGTCACAGACAGGCAAACCAGAGACATTGCACGACCGCTTCTACGATCCGGAGGAAAATCCTATATAATCACTACAGCCGATAGGAATAAGCGATGGCCAGAAGCCTATCCTATATCAGATATCTTGGCAAAAACTATCGCCAAAACATTCGTTGAAAATCGCATTGCAAGATTTGATTGCCCGACCGATATAACCTCTGACCAAGGTACGCAATTCGAATGTAAACTCTTTAAGGAATGTAAGCTCTCTGTCATGCGAACTCCTAATCATCCCCAACGGAATGGTGGAACGGTTCCACCGACTGCTTTATGCTGACTTAAAAGCTAACACAACTAATTTGTGAATAGAACCTCTCGTACTATCCAGCAGAACTGGTATATGGCCAATACATCCGATTACCGTGAGAGAAAAACTGTTAAATTTTGGTTTCAAAAACTTATTTTTGACCGAGAAAGTTCTACCCGGAAATAAATCTCATGGGGTCAGCATTTCTTGTCTTATATTTGTGTATGTCATTATTGAACATCGTGTTGTACTGAACAGTATAAAAAAAATTATTTACCATTATTTCAATTTGAAACTTTGCAATACATAATTCCTGAAAAGAATACCAAATGTTGTGAAACAGTTCGTTTAAAGACAAAGCACTTGTATCCTACTTTTCTAACGGTAAAGAAAATAATCAAGGTTTTATCTTGTTTACAACTATAAGAATTATACTTGCTAAAAAACGTTTGAATCCTACCAATCTTAATACATTACAAAGTTTAGTTATTAGGCAAATGGTTTCTCTTCCCCATTAAAAAATATTAAAACATTGGTAATGTTGACTTATGATTATTAGGTGATGTTAACTATTGAATCAAAAGAAAATATTTTATGAACTTAATGAAAAGAGAAATATTTATTACAAGGAATTTCCTCTTTGCTAGTAAAAATCTGAAATACCAGGAAAATATTTGTTAGTTTTGCAGCTAAAAGTATATACAAAATTTAATCTGGATTCAAAAATTTTTTACTAGAAGTTATACTTTCAATGATAAAATTTTATAATGGATGTAGCTGAAAATGTACTCAAATGTTGACCACATCTGTGTTAACATGATCTACACTTGCCCGTTTAAGGGTTAAATATACGTTTTGTTCTTGTATAAAAAATTTTATAATATGCAAATCTGCATTTAAAATAAATAAAATTATTAGGTAATTGAAAAAAAAAAAATTTTTAAAAATTATTTTTCTTTACATATATAAAATAATTTTTTTAAAAAAAAAATATAAAATAAAATCAACTATAAAAATTAAATATAAATATTTAAAATATATCATAGAAATAAAATAAATAATATTACTTATAAAATTAGTACGAACTGTTGGCCCACATTCAAAAGGAAATGGGCAAATGCATTGTATGCCCTAATAATTATTTAATAAATAATTTTTTTGAAGAGCAATAATTTATAATTAAAATATAAATTATGTATACATTTGCAAATAATGCTAATGAAAGACAATTTTCAATGCTTTGGAAAAAACAAAACAATATAGCTAATACATAATCGATTGATCTTACAAAACAAGCAGCAATTTAAATAAGTCAGTTTAAAACATTCTTCCGGAAATAAGAATATGCAAAAAGTAATGTTAATTAATAAATTTTATATTAATAAAATGTACTTACGAAAATAATTTAAAGTTTCTCTAATTTGATCTCTTGTAAGCTCAAAGCCTTCCGGTGGTATTTCTAAAGCTGGTGATGGTATATACCAATCGTGATTTTGATATCCTGTAAATTCTGTTATAAAATCAGATCTAATCTTATATTTTGGTATTTTTTCTTCAATTAATGATATTATATCCACTTCAGGCAAGTTTTCAGAGCAACAGAGTTCTAAAATAATTAAAAAAATTTTTGTATTAGAAAAAACTTAATTAAAAATTCTCATTTATATATAGAAACTAAAAACTTTCAATTTATTTCATTCAATGTTTGTAAATTAAAACTCATTAAAACTCATTCTTGTTATAATATGGATGGTAGCAAGCTGCTTAAGAAAAACTCTCCTCTTCTTCTTAATTTTTTTTTGAAGTGTAAGTCGAAAAAAATTTTGAAAAAAAGAGGCCTCGGTGGTGCAGTGGGTAAGCATTTGGCTTATTAACCGAGGGGGTCTGGGTTCGATTCCCGGTCAGGTCATACAATATTTAATTAAAAAAAATTATTGAAAAATAATTTTTCATTACGAGTCCCCATGGTGACCAAATATAATATAAATACACAAATATATAATATAAACCAAATAAATAATATAGTAGTTATAAATAAATAGAAAGTATTTAATTTAAGAAGCCCAAATGCCAAATAGGCAAAGGACTATGAAAATATCAGGCAATATTTACTCTTGTCCTGGTACTAATTATAAATAAAACAAGTAAAGAAACAGTCAGTCGGTGCAACCGACTTAGAAATACCCTACACCTATTTGGTTCAAATTTAAGGACATATCCATAAGTCGTTTTAACACCATAAAAGTAGTTATTAAATTGATCGTAAGACATAGTGCGAGTTCATAGTTGCAGTACCTGCGCAACAAAAAAATTTTTAATTCGTAGTATCCTGTGTTCAAAATATTCCTTAAATTTAAAAACTGTACATAGGGTTAACAATTACAATTCCCAACCCCTGGAACCTGGTTTTTAACTTAACATATTCTTTGAAGATAGGATACTATAAATAAAAAAAAATTTTGTTGCGCAGGTACTGCAACTATGAACTCGCACATAGCTACCCAAATTAACTTTATAATACTTAAAAACATTTTCTAATTATACTATCTATTAAAAAATATTACAAATTCTTAATAATTTATCTATTTAAAAATATTAAAAAACAAAAAAACTTGAAATAAATGAAAATATATTTATTCCAATTCAATTACAAAATGTAACAATTCTAATTATTAAATTTTGTGATAAAAAGCTAATCAAAGCATAATATATTTAATAACCCAAATTTTTCAAAATTTCAATTATTTTAAATGGTTAGTTTATATACCTAATAGAAAAGCTTATAAACCCAAAATATGCAAGAAATGTATTTCTAAAATACAATTATAAATTTAGACCTTTTCATATAATTCATTTAAATATAAACATAAATTTTACATAAATGCAGCAAGTACCTTTAAACATAGCTGAACCACTACAATTAAGTCAAAATTTCGGGGACACATAGGAAATAGGCAATAAATTCTTTGGCTTCGAAGTTAAACTTGACCAGAAGCAATTCCCATGGTACATTCATTAGGTATTGCATTGATTAAGAATTATATATAGATAAACATTTTCATGTTAAAAATTTGTATGAAACTTTTTTCGCATATTTTTTAAAATTCTCTCAAAACGATTGGCACGTTTTAAATGTATTGTAACTATTTCTATTTTATGGTATACCCTTTATTTTTATTCTCTCAAAAATTTTTCACTCTACATAGTACATGTAACATGATTCAAGAATATGAATACTACGACACTAAAGAAAAGAAAAGAATCGAATAAGAAAAAAACGAGGAAGTGTGTAGTAGAGTAGATTGTGTCAACTCTGGGATACCCGTATGACCGTAGTGTAAACATTATAATATCATCCGATTAACTACTTTAGGCAAAATTTCAAACACACAGCTTTATTAGGTGTAGTGTAATGCTCATATAAAAAAAAAGGAGTTGTATGGCACTTACTCGAACCCTCTGCAGTAGACCAACCAAATTTTCCAGTAACTTCGGCCATTACACTTAACTACTTTTGGCAAAATTTCAGATACCCAGCTTTAATAAGTATAGAGTAATGGTCATATAAAACAAGAAGTTATATGGCAGCTACCCGAGCCCATTGTGCAAACTGGCTGAATTTCAATGGCGATGACGGTTATTTTTAAAAATCCGATTTGTTGAAAGTTCCAGAATCCTAGCTCCTTTAATTTTTGAGTTATCGTAATTACGGATGGACAGACGCACGGACATACATAGCTAAATCGATTTATTTTTCAATTCTGATCCGATCCATACACTTGAGTCTATATCTACACCCCTACTTCTCTGCGTCATAAACGTAATGGCAAATTTAGTATACCCTTTTGACAAATAGTCGTACTAGTATAAACTATGATTTTTTCATTCATAAATTCATAGTTCATTTTTTCGAATTGATTTAATTTTTTCTAAAAAATTATTTAATTTTGTATGTACTTGCGTACATACCTATATAGATATGTATGTATATAAAGGTTCTAAAATAATTATTTTAAAATCTAACTTTATAGATCTCAATAACAAATAACCTTTATGAATATTTGAAGGTGACCAAATATTTTATTTTCAATTTCTTATGAGGTTTCAATTGTTTTTTTTAAATAAATAAATTTTTCTAAAACTTGCAAAGTGCATAGTTGTGAATGGAATCTATGAAATTTTATAAAGTGTTTATGTATAGATGTATGTATGTATTCAAATTTCTATTTCTAAATTCTTTAATCTTTAGAGGTTTTTTGTTGAATTGAGATCAATTGTAATTTTGTTTTAACTGAAAATTTCTAAATTATCTAAATTTTCAAAATCTTATTTATTATGGTGAGGTGGTGCGGAAAAAAGAAAATAACTTCTTATAAGTAGGTATTAAAATAAATAAATTCACAGAAAAATTATATACCTAATAAATCATAAAAAAATGATATCAATATGTTATTGAAATCTATAAATTTAGATTTTAAAATAATTATTTTAGAACATTTTATGCATAATAAGATTTTGAAAATTTAGATAATTTAGAAATTTTTTTTTGAGTTTTTTTGGTGTTTTTAAGATAGATGTTTTTTAGCCCTTGAACTTTTCAAGGGCTTCAGAACCCTGAACCATGGTACGATTTCGCCCATATGCAGTTCCCGTCATACTTTCAATACTAGTTAATTCTTGTACACAATTGGAACGTGTTATCTTAATTTTAAGCTACTAGTTTTATTAATTTCGATGATAAGATTTTACACTTTGGGGGGTCTAAGAGAGGTTCTGAACCACCACTCCAATTGATCCAAAATTTGAGGGACACGCAGGAAATATTAAATAACACCCATGTGCCAAATTTGAAGTTTTTACATTTGTTTCAAGTTACTATCTTTATTCATTTCGAAAATATGCTTTAAGGTCCTCGGAACTGAGTGCCTGGTCCCCGACCCACTAGTTCAATGGGGCCCAAAATTTCAAAGACACTTACGCAATAGGAAGGGACACCCTGATACCAAATTTGGAGGTTATATCTTCATTGGTTTCGGAATTACGCTAGTTTGGCCTAAATTCGATCAAAAAGTTCTAAGTTCCGAACCCATTGTCCAATCCTCACCGTACGTAGTCACCGCCGTAGTTTCATTACCAATAACCTACAGCACAAATTTCATGAAGATAGCCTCATTAGTTGTTGAGTTATCGTGATTTTTAATATATGTTCGTTATCCCTGACACCGACTAAAAGGTTCAGAATCCGAACCCAGGGGCTGATTTGGCCCTTATACAGCCCGCGCTTTACTTATAGTACTAGTTAACCCTTGTACACAATTTAAACGGTCTATCTTAATTTTAAGTAACTGTTTTTAGTAATTTCGATTAGAAGCTTTTAAAACTTGGTAGGTCTGAGAGGGGTACTGAACCACCACTCCAATTGATTCCAAATTAAGGGAACACGCAAGAGATAGTAAAGAACACCCTTGTGGCAAATTGGAAGCTTCTACATTTTTTCAAGTTGTTATCTTTATTAATTTTAAAAATATGTTTTAAGGTCTTCGGAAATGTGTGGCTGGTCCCCGACCCAGTACTCCAATGGGACCCAAATTCCCAAGACACTTAGGAGATATGAGGGGACACCCTGATACCAAATTTGGAGGTTCTGTCTTCATTGGTTTCGGAATTATGCTCGTTTGGCCTAAATTCGATCAAAAAGTTCTAGGTTCCGAACGCATGGTCCAATCCCGACCTTACGGAATCCCCGAAGTAGTTTCATTACTAGTAACCTACAGCACAAATTTGATGAAGAAAGCGTCATTAGCTACTTTATTTAAATTTTGTGTATAAATTGTATGTAAATATGATCTAAATATTTTCATTTCTTTAAAACAAGTTTCATTTTTTAATAAACAATTTTTATAATTATCTAATGTTAAAGAATTGACAACATATTTCTTTATTCCTTTAGCTTTTTTAATAGTTTTATTTTCATATGTTTGAAGGAAATACATTTTAGATTTTAATCCAATAAATTCAGAAACAATTTTTCCATTAAATTCATCTTTAAAAAGACCTAGAACTTTTTTATTCATTTGAGGAAAATTAAATAAATTGTCAGATGGATAATCTGATGTATCAAAACGTTTTGGTATTTCATTAAATATGTCAGCGTAAAAATCATCTGTCTGTATAGTATAAATGAAACTGTCAGTGTCTGTATAATTTAAAAAAACCTTACTACCATATTTAGGTTCAATATAATCATAATGAAAATCATACGTAAGAATTTTAGATTGTTCGAGTACCGTAAATCCCAAATATGTAGGTTTGTCATAATATATATTTGTATGTTTAAGCTGAATGGCTATCAAGTTTTCAGTAAATCTAGAGTGACTATGATAATTTGGTTTTGCTATTAACGCTCGAGCACCTAAATGTCTTCCTTGACTTTCCCAAGATGTAGCTATTTTGACATTTTTTCTTTTATCTACATTTTCCATTGTTTTACCAAAAACAGCATTATTCATTAATTTAAAATAATCTTTTTCAAAAGCATTTTTAGCCATTGGCCTGTGTGCGTTATTTAAATCAATATATTTTTTTAACCAATTGCTTTGTGTGAATTTTTTTTTTTTTCTTATTACTCTTCTTGGGAGCATAGGATATCTACTAGGCATCTCCATCTGACTCTATTCGGAGCAGTTATCTTTGCTTCCTCCCATGTTTTCTCAATTGAGGTTAGTTCTTCCGAAATCGTTCACCTCCAGGTGTTATTAGGGCGGCCTCGTCTTCGGGTTCCTTGTGGGTTCCATTCTAGTGCTTCCCTTGCTATGCTATCTTGCGGCTTTCTCAGTGTGTGCCCTATCCATTTCCACTTCTTCCTTTTGATCTCTTGCCCAATTGGTTCTACTTTGGCAAGTTTCCATAGGTCCTGGTTACTTATTATGTTCGGCCAGTATATTCTGCATATTATCCTTAGACATTTGTTAATGAAAACCTGTAGTTTCTGTGTGATGTTGTTCGTAACTAACCAGGTTTCACTTCCATATGTTAAGGTGGTCTTTACGCAGGTTCCAAATATCCTCAATTTTGTCCCCCTGGACATTTGTGCGCTTTTCAATACTGGCTGCAGGCGACCGAACATTGCCCTGGCCTTTTTGATCCTGCTTTCGATGTCGGCGTTTATGTTACCGCTGTTATTTATGATGCAGCCTAAGTAGAGGAAATTATCTACATAGTAGATTGGTGTGTAGTTTATCACCGGACGGCATGGGTTGTTGATGTTAATGGCCATCGCTTTCGTCTTTTCGATATTTATTTCCAGGCCCACACTTCGAGCTAATGTTGCTAGATGATCTATTTTAGCTTGCATATTATTTATTGTGTGTGATAGCAGGCAGATGTCATCGGCATAGTCCAGATTTTCTAATTGCCTGAAGAGATTCCATGTTAATCCAGTTCTTTTGGTACTAATCTCTTTCATTATGTCATCTAGCACTACTGTGAAGAGGATTGGTGACAGTGGACAACCCTGTTTTACTCCTATGTAGGTGATGAATGGTTCGCTGGTATTACCATTATGGAGTACTGAGAGTTGTGTTTCTTCATACATGTTCTGTATTATTTCTATTATTTTTTCCGGCACGTTTCGGTTTCTAAGTGCCTTCCATATGGCTTTTCAGCTTATACAATCGAACGCTTTCTTGAAATCGATGAAAACCAGGTATAATGTGGCTCGCCATTCTATTGACTGTTCAACGAAGATAATTTGTAGATTGTGTTTAGCACTGTTATGCCTCTCCAGTTGTCGCACTTGGTCAGATCACCTTTCTTTGGAAGTTTGATGATTATTCCATTTTTCCATGTGACCGGTAGTCTGCCCTCATCCCATGCTGTTGTGATGTGAGGTTCTAGAAGCTCGGCTGATGTTTCTGGATCTATTTTTATAATTTCAGCTGGGAGCCCATCTTCGCCTGTTGCTTTGTTTATTTTTAGCTTTCTTATTGTCTCTTTGATCTCTGCTTTGGATGGTTTATTTATTCTGATGTTGTAATTGTTATTATTTGTGCGATTTTCTGGTCTGGTTTCTTCTAGGTTGGGGTCGTTGTTATTACTGGTTTCTGCGAAGTGTTGTCTCCATATTCGGGTTTGTTCTTCGGGACATGCTATTAGTTCACCATTTTGGTCCTTGAATGGGTGATTTTTGTTGTTTCTTCTGCCAGTGAGCTGGTTTACGATTTTATGTAGCTCTCTTGTGTTGTTGTGTATTGCAGCCGTTTCAGCCTTATTTGCGAGATCGTTAATGTATGTTCTTTTATCTCTTCTTGCAGCACTTTTGACTTGTTTAGCTATATTATTGTATTGTTGTCTTATAGCGTTATTGGCATTCAATTGCTGGTTTAGGTTGTTTCTTTGTGTTATTAGATTCCAGGTGTTATTGGAAATCCATATCTTTCTTTGCGGCTGAATTGTCCCTAGATGTTCTTCTGCTGTGTTTTTGAGGGTCTCGACAATGTGGTTCCATTTGTGTGGTTGGTCTATTGGGAGGGTTTGGCGTATTGTTTCTACGATGTTATTTCTTATTTCAGTGTTATGGAGTTCTTGGAGGTTTATCTTTCTTCTTATGTTTCTTCTGGATCTTCTTTTATATTTCTGCCATATTCTTACATCTCCGGTTATTAATTCGTGGTCGCTTCCTATATCTGCACCTCTCTTGTTTCTGACATCTTGCAGTGTGTTTCTCCATTTTCTGCTGATACATATATGGTCAATTTGGTTTTTCGTTTGACCGTTTTGTGAGGTCCATGTATACTTATGTATGTCTTTATGGGGGAATAACGAGCCGCCGATAATTAGTTGGAATGTCTGGCATATGTCTATGAGTCTCTCTCTGTTATTATTTCTAACTCCGCAGCCATGTGTCCCTATTGTATCTTCTACACCTCGATTGTCTGATCCTATTTTAGCATTGAAGTCACCCATTAGTATCGTAATATCTCCTTTCCTTATGCTGTTTAACGCCGTTGTTAGTTGTTCATAGAAGTCGTCTTGAATCTCGTTTTCTGTATTATCGTTATACTTTTACTTCTTGTCGCAAATCGTGCCATGAGTATTCGGTCTGATATTGGCTTCCAACTGCTTAGTGAGTTACGAAAATTCCTTGATATTATGATACCTACTCCGCTTTCACCACCCCTATCTTTTCCACTGTATATTAGTTTGTTCCCATTTGATGTTATTTCTTCTCCACTTTTGTTTCACCTCATTTCGCTAATTCCGAGGATATCTAATTTATATTTGCTCATTTGCTGTTCTACTTGCGCCAGTTTGGATGCTTCACGTAGCGTTCTGACATTTCACTGTCCTATTCTTGTCCTTTTGACTGCATTAAATGTTGTTACCGTAAATTCATTATTGTATCCGAGGCTCTGCCTGGTGTTTCGAATCGTTTTTCCGTTTTTCAATTAAGTAAATGATTGGTCTACTGTAATCTATCTACAAGATGTCGCTTCTTAATTTTTTCCCTAGTGTCATCTATCGGTCAAGTAGAGAAACCGTGTCATGTTTTAGGTGCGTACTGCCATTGTAATTGCATATGACAGTTGCAATTACATTGTTGTTTCTGTCACATATGTCATCTCTGATCATATGCACATATAAGTTATTGTTTATTCAGTATTAGTTATTAGATTATAGAGTATAGCTGGAAACACGATTATAGGTATATTTTTATATTATTTGTTACTAATTATTTATTATTATATTTTTAGGTATAGAATTATTATATTATAATTTATTATATATTAATTTATTATAATTGATAATTTTATTGAATATATTATCTCCCACCAGGATTCGAGCCCGGGACTGCCACAGTGTTTAGATTGCAAGGTTGCGCTCTAACCACCTAGACTAAGGAGGAGATATGTTTGAGCATTAACTTAACCAAAAAACTTCTGCAAAAAGGAAAAATATAAACGTTTGAAATTATATTAATAATAAAAGCTGTAATCATGAAAAAGTTTAAGTTAAAAATAAACAAAAATAAAAAACTTCGGTTTAAAATGTTGTTTTTTAATATTAAATAACAGCATTGCATTTTTTACTAAAAGTTTATAAATTATTATTCATTAAATGATATCTTTTTTATTTATTCATGAATTATGACTTTTATCAAAGCCAAGCCACCTAACCAAAACTTGATTTCCTTTTTTTCTTATTATTTTTTCTACAAGGTAAACGTTAAGAAATTTAACAGATGTAAGTTCAGGTTCATAAAAACTGCCTTTTATTTGTTTTTGTGTGTAATCAAGTAAATTGTATGTTATTGGATCAGTTCTTTTTATTTTCGCTATTGCATAAATTTCTGTTGAACAATTAGGTTGATAATCTTTTGCAAATGTACCTTTAAATTTACTTATACGAAGAAAATCTCCAACTTTGTATTTTGTTTTTGGGAATACTTTTAATTAATTGTAGACAGTTTTTAATAATAATTTCTCATTTTTCTTTGTAACCTTTTTAGGTGAAAGTTTAATTGTATGATATGTTGAGTTATATTTTTCAATTAGCGATAGCAGTATAGTTAACAATTTATATGTGCCTTGTAAACTGAATTGTGTCCACATCATATTTTTTAGGGTACGATTGGCAAGTTCTACAATTGATGCTTTTAGTTCTGAATATGTATGTTAATGGTTAATTTTATTTTTCTTCATTAGATTTTGAAATTTATGGTTGAAAAATTCCGTACCTTGATCAGATTGTAAATTTTTTTGGTTTTTTAGCAGCAAACTTAAAAATATTTTTCATTCCGATTAAAACATTATCAGTGCTTTTGTTTTTAATCGGTTCAGCATACGCAAATTTTGAAAATGTATCAATAACTGTTAATAAATATTTATATGCCTTATTGCGTAAGGGATCATTTCAACCAAGTCCATTTGCCAAGTATCATTTGAACCCTTTTGAATAAACTTTCTTCGTTGAAATTTTTTTCTAGCATTTCTATAAATTTCTGACACAACTTGTAGCCTCAACATTATTCTCGTACCATTTAATTAAATTTTCCAAAGTGATTTTATAATTTTCTATTGTATGACATTCACATGTGTCCGGTCCAGAAGTAGAATTATCATATGCCCACGCACAAAGGTTAAAATGAGTACCAAAAATTGAAGTGTATTTTTTTACTCCGGAAAAGTTTTTAATGTGTTTATATAGATGTAATATTAGTCTTTTATGATCATCCAATAAGACGGAGGAATAAATATTTAAGAACTCCTCCACTTCCATAATTCAACATAACTGTGCTAAAAATATGTTTGCTGCTTTTATATTATCTCTAAATTGTATTTTTAATTCAGTTTCTTATCAGACACAGACCAAAAATGATTAATTTTATTCATCCATTTACAATTATGCTAGCGGGACCATCTGGATGAGGAAAAACAACATTTGTGTGTAATTTAATTGAAAATATTGATAGATTGATTTATCCGAAAATTGAAACAATAAAATGGTGCAACTCAGAAATTTCTGCCATTCCAAAAAATCTATCTTTTCCTGATATAGATTATAGACTTTTATACCAGTATCCCAAAAAAAATAAGTGGCAATGAAAATAAGCCTACTTTAATTGTTCTAGATGACTTAATGATTTAGATTCAGGACTTGACTATGACTTCAAAATTCAGGAAATAAATTCAGCAAATTACTAAAGGTTCGCACCATCGTAATTTATCTATAATATTATTAACACAAAACATTTTTCATCAGAGAAAATTATCAAGAGATATTTCATTAAATTGTAAATATTTAGAGCTTTTCAAAAATCCTCGAGACAAATCACAGATTTTTTCTCTTGCCAGGCAGCTATATCCGGAAAATTTAAGAGTTTCTTGAGAGTATATAATGAGTCAACATCAGAACCTCATGGTTTATTGTGTTAGATTTAACACAAGACATTAATGATTTATTTCGTATTAGAACTAATATTTTTTCTAAAGAGTATTGTATATGTTTCTGTGATACGAGTTATTTGACTAATAGTTGCCAAAAATATGAAACGATTGAAGAAAAACCAACATATATTACATGTATTAGGAAAGTGCAACAAGAAGATATTTCGTAAAAATATTCTTAAATATTGTGATGATATTATAAAAACTATTGCTGAAATTGCAATTAATGCATTAAATGGTAATAATAAAATATCACCAAATCAAAAAGCAAAATTAAAAAAACATAAAAAACAATTAAGATTTCTAGGCTGTGCTAAGAAAAGTATAAAAGCCAAAAGAAAAGTACTAGTTCAACATGGTGGATTTTTACCAACTTTAATCGGAACTATATTATCTGGTGTAATAGGAAAAGAAAATGCTCAGTAAGACATAATGCAATGAATGATTGTTATGTCACCAGAAATATTTTCAAAATTAAGTAAATTATTTCAAGATGATAAAAACTTAGATTTATTAGATCAAAAAATAAAAAAAAGGTTTTATATGATAAAAAATTAAAACCATTGCAAAAATGGTACTTATATCGTAAAAATCTCCTCAAATATGGAATTGAGAAAGACACGCAAAAAAATTACCAGAAAACGATAATAATCTTACATTTGATACAGGCACTCAAATAAAATTCTTTTCCAAACGAAATGCATATACAGAAACTGAATTACCTAAATATAAATCAACATCAACACAGACTAATTTTGTACCATTAGTTACTGATGAAGTGTTTGAATATGATCCTAAAAAGAGCATTCCGATATGGATATCGATTTAGATGATGAAAATTCATTTAAAAAATTAGCTCAAACTGAAATGTTGAAAGATGAAAAATTAATACAAAGACCATATATAAGCTCTGATAATCGAAAGTTTGAAACACCAAGTGGTGATGTAATTACCGTTGCTGTACCATCTCCTGAAAAAAAGAAAACACTTAGATTAGCCGGTAGTTCCATTTCCTCAACTATACTTTCACAGTTTCCTGAAACAAAAAAACGAAAACTAAAACCTTTACTAAGGGTCAAAAACTAAGAACTTCATCAACACCGGAATGGACAACATATAAATAATGCAGCATTTTATGTTTTAGAAGAAGTTAACAAAGATGGATGGTCAAGATGACTTCTATGTAACATTGTTTAGTAATGATAATTTAAAATTGTTTCCAAACAACTCTTTAGCTTCATTCGAAAATAAATTGCCTATTAACTTTGATTTAAGAAACGGAACTGGAAAGTAGGTCTTTCAGAAATTTATCAGAATGCTTTCCTACAAACTGAAAAATTTAACAAAGAGAATTGTGGCCTATTAATATTGGGGAGTATAATGTTTATATAAGAAACATTAAAAAACTTCTTGAAAAAATCAAAGTAACCAAATCTATAGGTTACACATATTATTCATATGACGATTCGGAATTACATTTGGATGACTGGAAGTTTAATTTTTTGCCAACGCTTATTAAAAATATAACTCCTAATTCAGGATTTACTCGAAACCAGGTTTTTACTGAATTTTTTAATGAAGTTTTGACATATATCTCCAATACAAAAAATTATGATCATGTTTCATTTAAAAAAAATGTCAGAATCTAATAGTAAGGATTTAATTCGTATATCGCAAACATTTGATGAAGATAGCTTTTATATAAAAGTTAATCATAGTTATAATGTAAAAACATTATTAATTGAACTATTTCAGCAGAAAAAAAATATAAAAAATTTTAAAACAAAATTACCCGAACTATTCAAATTAGCTGTGCCTAATAATAAGGATGAATTGAATGGAATGGTGATGATTTATTCAGATATAGTTCAATCATCTGTTCTTGGAAGTATCAAAGTACGTGCATTAAGAGCTATCAACATAGAAAATAGCAGAATACCTACAAATATTAAATTTGAAAATGTCCAATACATACCTATAGAAAAAAATTGTTTTGAAACTGTAGCAATTAAAATTTGTAACCAATACGGTGATGGAATAAATTTTGTTTCCAGTTACTATCCAACAAAAATTGTATTACACTTTAAAAAGCATTGATTGACCAAAAACAATATAAATACTACTACTCAAATATGATATTATATCAAACATGGAAAGAGCTTACGTGAGATATTATTCCTCTGAAGTAGGTGGAGTAATCAACGATATTGGACCTTTATTACAATTTAATCCAGCTATTCAAAGAGGTCGTTGTTTTGGAAATATATTTGGAAGTTTAATTCGATACTTAAAGCCAGTTTTGACATCAGGTTGGGACTTAATTAAAACAGAGGCTGTTAACACAAGTAAAAATATATTAAATGATATAGCACCTGGTGCTATATAAAAGAAGCTGTAATTGATCAAAGTAAAGGTGGTATGAAAAATCTATGAAAATCAGTAGTTAATCAACTGCATTTGATGTATGGTGGAAAACGAAAAGTCATAAAAAGACGAGCAAAACCTCTGATATATTCAAATAAATATGGAGTGTATGAAATCCGAACTTGATATTTTTCCATCATTATCAGTACAAATAAGTATATTACGTTCAGAAGAGGTAGATTACAATCCTTTAGCTTCTTTAGAGGCGTCACCGTCAACTATTAAATTTGTTTCACTTGGAAACGAAGATACATATCGAGATTTATCGTCAACCTACATCAAATTTAAAATTCAAATATTAAACGAGGAAGAGTGTAGTAGAGTAGACTGTGTCAACTCTGGGATACCCGTATGACCGTAGCCTATACATTATATTATCCGGTTAATTACTTTTGGCTTTATTAAGTGTAGTGGAATACTCATATAAAATAAAGAGTTGTATGGCAGCTACTCGAACCCTCTGTCGTAGACCAACCAAATTTTGCAGAAACTTTGGCCATTACACTAAACAATTTTTGGCAAAAATTCAGACACCCAGCTTCATTAGGTGGAGAGTAATGCTTATATAAAATAAGGAGTTGTATGGCAGCTACTCGAACCCTCTGCAGCAGACCAACCAAATTTTGCAGAAACTTTGGCCATTACACTAAACAATTGTTGGCAAAAATTCAGACACCCAGCTTCATTAGGTGGAGAGTAATGCTCATATAAAATAAGAAGTTGTGTGGCAGCTACTCGAACCCACTGCACTAGACCAACCAAATTTTGCAGAAACTTTGGCCATAAAACTAAACTACTTTTGGCAAAATTTCAGACACGCAGCTGTAATAGGTACAGAGTAATTCTCATATAAAAAAAGAAGTTGTATGGCAGCTACCCGAACCCATGGACCAAAATGGCTGGATTTAAATAGCGATGACGGCTATTGCAAAAAAACGAATTTGCGAAAATTTCAAGATCCTAGCTCCTTTAGTTTTTGAGTTATCGTGCAGACGGACAGACGGACGGACAAACGGACGGACGGACAGACGGACATACATAGCTAAATCGATTTATTTTTCGATTCTGATCCGATCCATACACTTGAGTCTATATCTACCCCCCCTCCTTCTCTGCGTCACAAACGTAATGGCAAATTTATTATACCCTTGGACTATATAGTCATACAGGTATAAAAATAAAGGATCAGTTTGGAGTGCAAATGATAAGGTAGGAACTGGGGCTGATGCAAAAGTAAATAGGAAAAATATAAACGTTTGAAATTATATTAATAATAAAAGCTGTAATCATGAAAAAGTTTAAGTTAAAAATAAACAAAAATAAAAAACTTGGGTTTAAAATGTTGTTTTTTAATATTAAATAACAGCATTGCATTTTTTACTAAAAGTTTATAAATTATTATTCATTAAATGATATCTTTTTTATTTATTCATGAATTATGACTTTTATCAAAGCCAAGCCACCTAACCAAAACTTGATTTCCTTTTTTTCTTATTATTTTTTCTACAAGGTAAACGTTAAGAAATTTAACAGATGTAAGTTCAGGTTCATAAAAACTGCCTTTTATTTGTTTTTGTGTGTAATCAAGTAAATTGTATGTTATTGGATCAGTTCTTTTTATTTTCGCTATTGCATAAATTTCTGTTGAACAATTAGGTTGATAATCTTTTGCAAATGTACCTTTAAATTTACTTATACGAAGAAAATCTACAACTTTGTATTTTGCTTTTCGGAATACTTTTAATTTATTGTAGACAGTTTTTAATAATAATTTCTCATTTTTCTTTGTAACCTTTTTAGGTGAAAGTTTAATTGTATGATATGTTGAGTTATATTTTTCAATTAGCGATAGCAGATTGTAAATAGATAAATTGTAAATATTTAGAGCTTTTCAAAAATCCTCGAGACAAATCACGGATTTTTTCTCTTGCCAGGCAGCTGGAAATCCGGAAAATTTAAGAGTTTCTTGATAGTATATAATGAGTCAACATCAGAACCTCATGGTTATATTGTGTTAGATTTAACACAAGACATTAATGATTTATTTCGTATTAGAACTAATATTTTTTTTAAAGAGTATTGTATATGTTTCTGTGATACGAGTTATTTGACTAATAGTTGCCAAAAATATGAAACGATTGAAGAAAAACCAACATATATTACATGTATTAGGAAAGTGCAACAAGAAGATATTTCGTAAAAATATTCTTAAATATTGTGATGATATTATAAAAACTATTGCTGAAATTGCAATTAATACATTAAATGGTAATAATAAAATATCACCAAATCAAAAAGCAAAATTAAAAAAACATAAAAAACAATTAAGATTTCTAGCCTGTGCTAAGAAAAGTATAAAAGCCAAAAGAAAAGTACTAGTTCAACATGGTGGATTTTTACCAACTTTAATCGGAACTATATTATCTGGTGTAATAGGAAAAGAAAATGCTCAGTAAGACATAATGCAATGAATGATTGTTATGTCACCAGAAATATTTTCAAAATTAAGTAAATTATTTCAAGATGATAAAAACTTAGATTTATTAGATCAAAAAATAAAAAAAAGGTTTTATATGATAAAAAATTAAAACCATTGCAAAAATGGTACTTATATCGTAAAAATCTCCTCAAATATGGAATTGAGAAAAGATACGCAAAAAAATTACCAGAAAACGATAATAATCTTACATTTGATACAGGCACTCAAATAAAATTCTTTTCCAAACGAAATGCATATACAGAAACTGAATTACCTAAATATAAATCAACCACAACACAGACTAATTTTGTACCATTAGTTACTGATGAAGTGTTTGAATATGATCCTAAAAAGAGCATTCCGATATAAATATCGATTTAGATGATGAAAATTCATTTAAAAAATTAGCTCAAACTGAAATGTTGAAAGATGAAAAATTAATACAAAGACCATATATAAGCTCTGATAATCGAAAGTTTGAAACACCAAGTGGTGATGTAATTACCGTTGCTGTACCATCTCCTGAAAAAAAGAAAACACTTAGATTAGCCGGTAGTTCCATTTCCTCAACTATACTTTCACAGTTTCCTGAAACAAAAAAACGAAAACTAAAACCTTTACTAAGAAGTCAAAAACTAAGAACTTCATCAACACCGGAATGGACAACATATAAATAATGCAGCATTTTATGTTTTAGAAGAAGTTAACAAAGATGGATGGTCAAGATGACTTCTATGTAACATTGTTTAGTAATGATAATTTAAAATTGTTTCCAAACAATTTTTAGCTTCATTCGAAAATAAATTGCCTATTAACTTTGATTTAAGAAACGGAACTGGAAAGTAGGTCTTTCAGAAATTTATAAGAATGATTTCCTACAAACGGAAAAATTTAACAAAGAGAATTGTGGCCTATTAATATTGGGGAGTATAATTATTATTATTATTATTAATATATTTGTCAAAGATGAGGTGTAACAAACGCATTCAATTAAATGTGTTTTGTTGGATGTGTTCAATTATAAATTCTCCTAAAAATATGCAAAAAAATTTGTCAAGAATGAGGTGTAACAAACGCATTCAATTAAATGTGTTTTGTTGGATGTGTTCAATTATAAAGTCTCCTAAAAATATGCAAAAAAATTATCAAAATTATTTTGATGGAAAAATTTTTTGAACAAAAAAAAAATAAAAATTCTGTGGAACACGAATGAAAGAAATTTATGTAGATTGTATAATCCTACCCACATTGCATACTTTTAGGATGTGTTTTATTTTCTCATAATCAATATAAAAAATTAAATCAAAATCTGTAGGTAATAAATTTTAATTATTTTATTGACCTTTCTATTAATTTTATTTTTATTTTAAATTTTCTTAAATATCCATTTTTTTTTCTAAAAAATTTATAAAATTTTATTGATTTAAAGTTTCTTTTTGAAAATCCTTTTGGAAATTTTTAATTTTTTTTTTTTTCCAACTTTCCTAGAAAAACTGTATTGGTACCACCTGGCTTTATTGTAAATATTTTGAAAGTTATGATCTAAACTTTATTTATATTTTCATTCATTTATTCATTCAGATAATTTTTTAAGCATCTAAATTTTCCACCACCATTTTTCCAATAAAACGTATATTTCTTTTGATTATTGGATATTATAAATTTGAACTTTCATTTATTATTTAGTTATTTTTAGAAAATTCAACATTTCCTTTAATTGTGTCTATTTAGTACAAGTGGAATTTGGGTTTTATACAATTCGACCACACCATAAAGTAGGGCGCTTCCCACCCCTTAAAGCTAAAGTTATTTTATTTAAAACATTAAACTTCTTAATTAAACAACTTCGACATTAGATATGAGTATTATTATTATTATTATTATTATTTATTATTATTATTATTATTATTATTATTATTATTTTATTATTATTAATATATTTGTCTAGAATGAGGTGTAACAAACGCATTCAATTAAATGTGTTTTGTTGGATGTGTTCAATTATAAAAAAATAAAATATTGACGTTTTGTTGGATGTGTTTTATTTTAGAAAATAAAATATCATAAATTATCATAAGCAGGCCAAAAAATATTTTATTTATTTTTAATAAAAAAAAAAAAATTTTTTTTTGAAATAAAATTTACTTATTAGTTTATGAAAAATTTCATTTCAGTTTTAAAAATCACAGAAGATTTTCTGGAAATTTTAAATATATAGTAAGACATTTTGTCAATAAAAATTAAGAAGACAATGCTTCACAAGAACATTTGTGTAGTTGGTCTTAATAATTTTCAGTAAATATCTGAAATAAGGGCGAAAGCCCAATGTATGCTTTGATGCATTGCTTGATTTGCTTAAGCAAATAAACCAAGAAATGTATTAAAGTAATTTCAAAGTTTCCCCTCATCTCGCTCTCAACTCTACCTCATCTATCTCTCATCCCTTCCTTCATAACTTTTTAATTATTTATCTATTTAAAAGTTAAAATGGAAAAAAATTATGTAACAACTGACGGTTGGGAAAGTGGGTTCAGGTATACAATACCTCTGAGTTCAATGCACCATAAAAACCAGACAAAATAGATTTTAAACTTAGTTAGGGTTAGGTATATTAAAAAAATTTCAAATAAAATTTATAATTTGCATTTGATAATGCAAAACTCAATTCAAAAATCAACATTTATTTAATACAATTTCACGTACATATAAATAGATACATTATTTAGCATGTTGAATAAGTACATTATAGAACGGTTAGCCTTCAAACAAGTATTTTGATTTGAATCTAAACAAAGGAAACAATATAGAATGTATAACAACATTTTTTAAAAATGTATATACAAAACATTAATAGTTGGAGAAATAAATCATTATTGAAACAAAATAAATCTATTTCACATCTCTTATTAACACAAATTTATCGAACTTAATTTTAAAAAGTACGTAATTGAATAAAAAAAAAAATATTAATTGAAATTAAAAAAACATTTCACCAAGAAGGGATTTGAACTAACAGCCCCAAAATTTTATCAAATTCAAAACATAAAAAAGGTAGACTAAATAAATTATTCATCTTCAAATTTTTAGATACAACAACATATAAGTTTTTGTTTTTTTTGTACATAACTAGAATTGAAGCATAGTCTGTATTACGTAAAATGCAACGGTTACCATTTTATTTAAGAAAATGGTATTGATATATAATATATGTTTATGTAATATATGTAATTAAATTAGAAATAGTTCTTAATTAGAAAAAGTTCTTCTTTCAACTGACCTTCCGTCATTCTGTGACGGGCCAACAGCTAGTGTTTATATAAGAAACATTAAAAAACCTCTTGAAAAAATCAAAGTAACCAAATCTATAGGTTACAAATATTATTCATATGACGATTCGGAATTACATTTGGATGACTGGAAGTTTAATTTTTTGCCAACGCTTATTAAAAATATAACTCCTAATTCAGGATTTACTCGAAACCAGGTTTTTACTGAATTTTTTAATGAAGTTTTGACAGCCCAGTGTTATAAATAATTTATTACATTCTTTAATTAAACAATATAATGTAACTCTTAATGGAAAAACATCACTCCGTCAGACTCCCTATACCATTATAAAGCATACTTAACTACTTTACTAAATTATGGGACAGATTTGAGTCAAACACATCTGGAAGCATCTGGTTGGGAATTGGATAAACCAGATGTAAATGATTTTAATAATTTAGGTTCTAATCCAAGGCAAAAATTTTACGACAATTCTACAATAATAGAATTAATGGGAAAATTACATGTAGATATCTTCAACACTTCAAAATTACTATTAAATAACGTTGATATTCGAATTGCTTTGGCATTAGAAAAACAAGATTTTTTTATTTTCTTTAACGATAACGATGAAAGCTATTTAAAAAATCTTGAAGCTAAATTATAAAAGAAACATTTAACAATTAATCCTAGCATATTAATAGCACATAATACGGTTTTGGAAAAGGCTAACGCAAAATATTTTTATACGAGAAGTGAAATTAAAACATTTACAATTCCAGCTAACACATCCAATATATCTTTTGATAATATATTTATTGGGCAAATACCAAAAGCTCTTGTATTTTGTATAGTTAATAATGAAAATTTTAATGGTAAAAGATAAAAAAATCCATACTATTTCGATTATCAAAATCTCACACACAATTATATGTGAATGGAGTACCTACACCAAACTCTGCAATTGAAACAAGTTTTACATCGAATACACCAGATGGAATTACCATTGTAAATGTTGCATTGTGTTTCCAGAATTTGATGCCTGTATTGAAATTGATAAAAATCGTAACGTCTACTTAAACATATAAAAGAAAGTTTAATGTACCATCTCTATTCATTTGAAAATGGCCTGTGCTCTAGTAGATTTATCGTTTTGTACGGACGAAAATAATACTATATTTGTGAAAAATTTAGCTGGAGCTGGAATAAAAGAAAAATGTAAAACTATTTTAAAGGAATTAAAGTATAAATTTCCGACCAGAGATTTAAAAAGAACAGATATTCAGAATTACTTTTTTGGTCATATCGATAACGAAAAAACAAAAAACAGTTTCATAAAGTTACTTGCAAAATTCGATATAGTCTTAACAAACGGAAAACTAAAAATTGAATTTCTGACAACATATATAAGAGGTATTACTCGTCTAATTGATATTTCTCGTTTACAGATAACAAATAATGAATACAATTTAGATAACGAAAGCGCTGAACTGTAATACTGTAACACGTAAACTATTTAAAGGTGTTTTTGTTCTCGATCAAATACCAAAAAAATTTTCCAAACCTGCTATTTTAGTAATAAACACCGACACTTCTGCTGAAAAAGGAACACACTGGTAGCAATTTTTGTGCCAGTTTAAGGGTGCGCAGAGTATTTTGATTCATTTGGAAATCCACCATTAGACAGTGAAATTATAAAATTTCTTCAAAATCAATCAAAATGTTTTGTTTTTAACAGTAAACGTTTACAAAGCGATTGTACATCAGTTTGCGGTCAATATTGTTGCATATATTTATGGATGCGATGTAACGGCAAAAGTATGAAAAATTTTATTAATTTATTTAATACATTACCATCCTCACTCAAAAATGATAAAAAAATACAAAGAATGTTTCGGACAATTTTTTTAGAAAAAAATGTGACCAAACACTATAAATATAAAATGTTTCATATAAAAATTTTCAGTAAAAAAAAAATAAACTTTTATATGATATTAAATTTAAAAAAAAACATTAAATATTACAAATATATATCCGAATCCGCCAGACGCCAGAGTTCCGCGAATTCGCAAGAGTCTGACCGAATCCGCCAAAGTTCCGGCGAATTCGCCAGGCGCCATGGCCGAATTTGAATTTATTCTCCATCAGCCGATAGATCTGAAAAGGCTTCGATTAGAGCAAACCGTGGCTGCTAAAAAACTCTTAACTGTAGACCTGCGTTGTTATGAAACAATGCCAGAGAAGGAAGAGGAGGATAAAACTTAAAAATATCACCAGGGCTGCTGCCCGTAAATAATCTAAAAACAACTAGAAGTAAAAATAAAAACAATTAAAATATGGTAGAAAATTTAAAATAAAATAAATAATATTTACTTACCATTTTGTAATGGTAATTGCAGCTGACTTTTTACTTGTTATATAATGATATAAATCTGCAGTTTATTATTTACAAATCAATTTGTTCACTTAATTATTATTTTTTGATGATTGACAGTTTTTATATTTAATTTTGGTTGTTATTAATTTATAACTGTGTAAATTATCTCTATCAATTGAAAAGTTTAAAAACAGATCAAATCTTACTTAAAAGATACCTTATAATCATGTTTTATATTCTATATCAAACAAGCGTTTATAGCTAATCATTTCACAAAAGTTTAATATGTAGAAAAGCTTTAATTAAAATGCTACTTTGTTAATATTATTATTTTTAATGTAAATTAATCGACTATAATTAAAATTGAAAAGGTTAGTAATAGATCAAGTAATTAAGAAAATATTCTAAAACGATGCAACATTGTTACAATCAAGAGTTATGTTTTAAATCAAATGCTACTTTTTTTATATTATTATTGATAAAAACAAAGTTGCAATAATTATCATTTTATGATTTTTGGCAGCTTAATAACTTATCCGACTATAATTAAAATTGAAAAGGTTAGAGATCAAATCTTATTAATTAAATAAAAATAATTAATAAAATATTCTAATACGATGCAACATTGTTACAATCAAGAGTTATGTTTTAGATCAAATGCAAATATGTTTATATTATTATTGATATTGATATGAATTTCCTAAAAAATTATAACAAAAGTTGCATTTCATTGTTACACTCAACTTTTAATACGAACTGGCAAAAGAAGAATTAATAAATATTTTTTTATATATAAGCAGCTAATACAAATAATAATTCTTCCGCTGTAATCCATAAACGTAAGCTGTTCTCTGTTAAGTTATTAGAGTTAAAAAGAAAAGAAAAAAAACAAAAATGAAATCTAACTTTTGTATTAAGTGCAATGTAAAAGTTGCAAATCGTAATGGACATGTACGGTCATTTCTGCATAGACAAAATGCAGCAAAAGAACTTGCCGACAAAGTCAAATTAATTGAAACAACTTTTAAGGGACGAGTAAAAACATTTTTTTTCGAAAACAAAGATGAATCACTTATAAATGCCTTAGAGCTTCTTTTAATTAAATATTCTAACATTTCCACACTATTGAAAGATTGTTTGTTGGAACATGAGCGTTTTAAGATAAACACTGAATTTTTTGCCAAGTATATACAAATGAATGGAAACGAAAATGATGTGCAAATATCTATTAAATCGTTTCATACACCGATGGTTTCTGTGTTGAGTATTGAAGATTTACAAAATGCATTAGAGAATATCATTCTAAAAATACAGGAACGAGCAGAAGATTTTCAAGAGAAAGATAGCAGATGGGCACTAAAATAATTGTATTAGAAATAAATGTTAATGAATATCAACCTCTTAGAGGATCAGGTTATATTTAGCTTCCTCGAGAGATAGAAAATAAAAAAGCTTGCATAAATATTAAAAATTCAGATATTTATTGCTTTAAATGGGCCTTAATATTAGCATTTCAGTCAGCAAAAAATAATATCTCACTACCTCGATCGTATAAAATAAAAAACATTAATTCAGTTAAAGTTACACAAATAAAAATATTTGAGGACAAAAATCCAAAAATAAGCATTAACGTTTTTGGAGTTGAAAAGAATAAATTAATAGGACCGTATTACTTATCAAAAGATGAAAAAGAACATCATGTCAATCTAACACTTCTCGAACAAAATGAAAAAGCGCATTATGTTTATATAAAAAGTTTACCAAAGCTACTTCACACTAATTTAACTAAACATAAATCAAAAATATATATTTGCAACAGCTGTTTACAAAACTTCCATCATACAACACAGCTTCAAATCCATAAAAAGCAATATAATAATATGACAACAATTTTACCAACGGAGACTGAAAAAAGTTTAAAATTTGAAAACCATAACCAGCAAATGGAAGCGCCCTTTGTAATATATGCAGATAGTGAGTGTATATTAAAAACAATTTCACAATTTCAACATGTCAGCAAAGTACAGAAAAGTCATTTACAACAAATATTCAAGAACACGTCCCTGCAGCCTTATCATATTTTATAAAATGTTCATTTGATGCTTCTCTAAATAAGTATGTAGAGTGCATTGGACCAACTTGTGCCAACGACTTTGTTAAAATGTTAGTTCTTAAATTTGATGTGTTTATCTTTATTTCTAATTTTGCATTTCTTACAGATTAACTAAAGAGTGTACAATTCCTTACTTAACATATTTCAAAAATCCAAAACCGATGACCAAAATGACTTTAGATGAAGAACTTAGGCAGTGAACGGAACCTATATGTCACATTTGCAGTAAGTTTTTAGACTTTACTGATCGAGTAAGGGACCATTGTCATTTTAGTAGTCAATATAGAGGTCCTGCACATTTTAGTTGTAATATTTTATATAGAAAACCTTCATATTTCCCTGTATTTTTTCATAATTTCTCGGCATATGATTGCCATATCTTATTTAAGTCATTAAACATAGTACCAGGTAACATATCGGTCATTTCTTTGAATAAGGAAAAATACATATCGTTAGCTAAAAAAATTATAGTACCTGAAGAAAACTATACTTTTGATATTAGATTTTTATACAGTTTTCGTTTTATGGCCGCTAGTTTAGATAGTCTTGCTAAAGATATAGATAAAAATAGTTTGCAAACATTTTAAATTCTTTTGGAAATAATTCTGATCTTATGTTTAGAAAAGGAGTATATGATTATTTGAACAGCTGGAAAAAACTAGAAGAAGAAAATTTACCACCGCAAACAGAGTTCTATAATAAAATTACGAACACTCACTGTTCGATAGAAGATTATAATTATGCAATTACCGTATGGAACTTTTTTAATTGTCAAAATTTAAGAGATTATTTAAAATTGTATTTAAAAACAGATGTTTTAATATTAGCCGACGTTTTTGAAAATTTTAGAAAAATATGTAGAAATATTTATAATTTAGACCCTGCAAATTTGTACACTGCTCCAGGTCTCTCTTGACAAGCAATGCTTAAATTCACAGAAATAGAGCTAGAATTATTTACAGATATAAACATGTACAATTTTATAAAATCAGGAATACGTGGAGGTATCTATCAATGTTCTTTGCGTCATTCTGTAGCCAATAATTAATATATGAAAGAAAAATTCAATACAACTCATACATCCAAATATGTAATTTATCAAGACGAAAGTAATTTGTACGGTTGGGCAATGTCCCAAGCCATACCATACCATATAAAGATTTTGAGTGGGAACTCAATAAACGTTTTAGAAATAGCTGATAATTCGGATGTTGGTTATATATTAGAAGTAGATTCAGAGAATCTTCACGACCTCCACAATTATTTACCTTTTTGCCCTGAAAATAGTATTGCTCCAACAGGAAAAGCAAAAAAATTGTTAACCAATTTTAATTAACAAAAGACAATATATAATACATTATAGAAATTTCAAGCAATGTCTTGAAAACGGGTTAGTTTTAAAAAAAAATACACAGAGTTTCGAAATTTAAACAGAGTGATTGGTTAATGAAATATATTAATTTAAATACTGAATATAGAAAAAAAGCTAAAAATACTTCGGAAAAAAACTTTTTTAAAACAATGGAAAACGTTGATAATAGAAAAATAATTAAAATAGCTAATTCATGGGAAAGCAAAGGAAGATTTAAAGCGACTTTTTATGATAGTTTCAAAAATTTTAGAAAAGGTACTAAGGATCGAGATTGGTCTGTAATTGGACCGATTTGTTGCATTTACGCTTTTAAAAAAAGGTGTAACTATTGCGGTTTTCAACGCGTCTGGAAAAATTTTAGTGTGGAAAGATAAATTTATAAATTTTACAATAGTTGGAACCAGACGGTTTTCCTTATCAATCAAGAATCTCGCATACAATACTACTGAAATATTACAAATATTAATTATAAAGTCCCTTTAAATTCAGAATTTGAATATAGATAGTATATGCACATTCTCGAAAAAGCGACTACCCTAATTTTAAATCCAATTCCAAAATTCTTCCTAATGTACGCATTTGCCAGGGATTTTTTTGTTTGTGACATGATAACAAATTTTTGTTTTTAAAATGAAAAAAAAATTATTATATTAATATGCTATATATTATTAATATGCTATATACTAGTATTTTTGGATGTATTGTTTCACTTAAAGTGAGACTTAATGCCCTAATAATTTTTAATATTAATTAAAAATTAACTTAAATGATTGGTGGGTCATTAGATCCTAAAGATTTTTATGGTTATATAAGCCTTAGCTGGTGGGATATATTGTTAACGTGTCTCACCGACTTTCGGATATATTTCCCCAACAATATTTGGGCAATATATTCCTCCTATGGTGCTACATATAGCCCAAGGGCCACATGACACAGGCAAATATTTTCTATTTTTAAATTAAATTAAAGAATTGTTGAAACTAAAAAGAAACATTTTGTAATTTTAAAGTAACGAATATTTCTAAATGAGAACAAGAAAAATCAATAAAGTATTATAAATAAAACTATAATAATTGCTTTTGTTTTTTTCGAATTAAAACTATTAAATGTATTTTGATTTTTTGTTTCTTTGACTGTACTTTGTTCGTGTTTCGTTTTTGTTTGTTCTTGGGTTTCTAGTCGTTGTTTGTTTTTTTATAAATGATACACATTTTTTGTTTTATATTATATTTAATTTTTTATGTGACTAATTATTTATTTTATTGTTAATTATTTTTTATTATTTATTTATGATATCTTATTTAATTGAATTCCACGTTTTAGGAATAATTTTCTCATCATTTTTTATACTATGTTACGGAAACTAAGTGTGGTGTGTAAATAACATTTTTTATTAAAATAATTTTTTTACAACTAGGTATCATAATAATTTAATATTAAATATTTGTATTTTTAATTTTATTTTACATTTTACAATTTAACGAAAATACAAAAATAATTCAAAATTTTATTAAAAACTAATATTAAATAAAATTTGGCTTTTTTAATTATCGACAATAAATAAAAATGAACAAAAAATTAAAAAAATAATTACAATTGTTATCAAATTAGAAAGAATGTTTTGATGTCGGGACGTTGGCTACGAGTCCAGGTTTTGGAGTGTTTGATAAGACAAAAAAAGCTGAAACATCCGGAGTAATATACAAAATTGACTGTCAATGCGGAAAAACATATTTCGGACAAATTGGCAGAAGACTAAAAGACAGAATAAAAGAGCACAAACATACATAGAACAAACTCTCCAAAATCTGGTATTGCGGCCCACATCCTGGAAGCAACACATTCTTTCCAATTTGACAACAAAAGATAATAACCGAAAAAATCGTGAGAAAGAAAACCTAAGAATATATGAAAACAAAAAAAAATCTATCAACATCAATTAAGACACAGAAAAGATAAAAAGAACTTATTCCCAAATTTAAAAGAAACGAGGAAGATTATAGTTGCCCTTGTCAACTTTTAGATACCCGTGCATACCCACTAACCGTTATTTGTTTCCCTTATGCTATTATAATATTACAAAAAAAATATAAATAAGTAAAATACCTAGTTAAAAAAAAAAATTTCCCATAATTTGCTTAAGAACGAAAACAAAAAATATAATTTTTAATTCATTATACCATAATTTTTGTTTAAAAAAAAAAATAAAAAAAAAAGTAGCCCACCCTGAAAGTTGGTCCGAGTGATGTCCAACTTTCCAACTAACTTTCCATATTACTTTACCTGCCCAGTTTTAATTTTAAGCTCGTAGCTTCATTAGATCGAATTGACAACTTTGTATGGCAGCTGCCCGAAAACAGGGCCGTAACATTTTGACACTCCATATAAGTGCTCGATTCATTATATAACTAACCGTGTATAATTTCATCCTCGTAGTATAATTAGTTTTGATGAAATTCATATTGGTGCAAAGAAGTTGTACGGCAGCCCCCCGAAAATGGGGCCGTACCATTTTGAAACTTTATATAAGTGCTCGATTCATTATATAACTAACAGTGTGTAATTTTCATCCTTGTAGTATAATCAGTTTCCAAGAAATTCATATTGGTGCAAAGAAGTTGTAAGGCAGCCCCCCGAAAATGAAGCCGTAACATTTTGAAACTTCATATAAGTTCTTGATTTATTAAAAAAATAACCGTGTGTAGTTTTCATCTTCCTGGTATAATTACTTTTGAAAAAAATTCATATTGGTTTAAATAAGTTGTGTGGCAGCTCCCCGAAACCTTGGTCTGGTCTTAACCAAAAAGAATAGGGAACCTCAAAAATGTTTAAAAAATGTTTTGTGTGAATTTCAAAACTCTAGCTCTAATTTTTCAATTCTATCTCTTTTAATTAAATTTTAATTCACGAACATATTAAACTTAAGCAAAATAAGCATCATATAATCATTTTGATAAAATGATCATCATGATAGATAATAATCATCATATTCATAATGATTATATCTCTCAACTTCAAAATAAAAAGCATGCAAAATCTTACACATATATACATATTATATGAATACATATAAATTATTTATGAAGCCATTTACTTAAAAAAAAATCTTTGTGTTCTTTTTTGCTTATCTTAAATGTTTTTTAAACTACGCATCATTTAAATCATATGAAATCTTAACTCGAAATCGTTATCTGCAAAAAAAAAAAAAACAACAAAACAAAAAAAACAAAATTCATATAATTTCATGTTAAATACAAGATGCATAGCAAAATTTCAAATTTTTGTAAAAAATATTGGAGTTAAAAAAATTAGTTGTTCGAGAGCTACCCGAAGTTTTGGTCCGATCTTAACCAAAAAAAATAGTGAACCTAGAAATTGATTGAAAAATATTTTGTGAAAATTTCAAAACTGTAGCTCTTTTAGTTTTTGAGTTATCGGACGGACGGACAGACACGCATACCTAGATTTTTTTTTTTTTTTTTGTTTTAAGCCCTAACTGTTCAACTGTTAGGCTATAAACCTGTCTATACCATAGGTACATGTTGGAACAGGGGGTCATATTATATTCGTGTTATTAGAATTGGTCTTATTGAATTCCACATACAATTTAAACATGAGATAGTACTAGGCCTTATAACATGTAGAAACGTCTTAGATTTTCAATATTTACAATTATATTTTTTGTTTATATTGTAATATTTTGTATTTGAGTTATATGGTATTCTATATCTGCGAGTTATATTATTTAATTAAATTATTTGATTATATTTTGCATTTGTTTATATTTTTATATTAAAGTATTTTTTATTAAAGATTTATAATTATTAATTATTGACTATGCCATTAATTTGAACCCAATGGCGAATGGTAGCTGAGTCGGGTCGAAAACCCGAAAATTTTTTTCACTTTCACTAGAATTCGAACCAGGGCCCTTCCGCATGAAAGGTCGGCACTCAACCACTGCGCCACCCAGCTGTTTAACTCATCGACTTATTAACTAACTAACTCGCGACCCAGCTGATCGATTCATTTTTCGATTCTGAGCCGATAAGTACCCTAGACACTATATCTAGCTCGTCTAGATCGATGCGTTACAAACGGAGGAGCAATTTTAATATATCCGATGTCATATATGTATGCGCGGGTATAAACATTAACACAATAAAACCATTTTTTTCAAAATAATAAGAAACAATACCGCACATCCCATCAACAAAAACTTAAAACTTTATTAAATTCTGATACTTCATAAAAATACATATACAAATACAAAGTCATCCAAAAACAAAAAAACATACTAAAAGCTCTCGAAGATCAAACTCTACAAAAATCAGCTGTAAAACATAAAAAAATTATTTTCATATTAAGCAAACCATACATAAAATTAAAATATAAAATAATATAAATAACAAAATTTAAAATAATAACATAAATAAAAATTTAAAATTAAAATAATAAAATTTAGTGTAATTTAAATAATAATGTAACTTAAAAATTATAATGTTAATAATGTAAAATAAAATTATTATGATAGTAGAAAAAAAAATATTTTTATAAAAAATATTATTTAAATACCAAATTTAATTTCCGTAACATAGTATATAATTCCAGAAGATGCGACAAAATATTCCTGAAACGTCGAACTCAATCAAATAACATATCCTAAATAAATAATAAAAAGTAGTTAACAATAAAATAAATAATTAGATTTAACATATAACAAAAAATTTGTATTATTTTGTAAAAAAACAAACAAAAACTGGAAACCCAAGAACAAACAAAAACTAAACATAAAACTGTTAAGTTTACTCTCAAAAATTTGTTTTTAAGTCCAATGTTGAAAATATTTTTCCTTCTTACAAACTGTCTAGAATACTTTTGATAGTTCCTACTGGAAAATGGCTTTTAATCATCTTGTTGATTTTCCGGTAATTACGCATATTCTCGGTCCATTTTTTTACAATCTACACCAATGGAATAGGTAAAGGGGTATATTAACTTTGGTATGGTGTTCGCAACCAACTAAAGGAAGCGAGCTAAATATATAAAATTAAGAAAATTTGAGTACTTTTTGATCGAATTTACGCCAAACTAGCATAATTCCGAAACCAATGACGATAGAACCTCCAAATTTGGTATCAGAGTGTCTCTTTCTATTTCCTTATTGTCCTTGAAATTTAGGACCAATTAGAGTAGTGTAGTAAGTTGGAAGAGAGAAACGTCAGAAAGAACGTTAAAATTTTGTGCACAAGTGTTTCCTCTTATTTGCTTTGTGTACGTGAAATTTGCATGAATTGGAATAGCGGTTTTCGTACCCTCACTACTAGCAATACCTTAAAACATATATTAGAAATTAATAAACATAGTAACTTAAAATAAATAGAGGACCTTTAAATTTGGTATAACGGTGCTTCTTTTATTTCGTTTTTGTCCCCGAAATTTAGACTTATTTGTATTGGTGGCTCATGTGCCTCCTAAAATATCCCAAAATTAAAAAGCTTAACTTCGAATTTAATAAAGATAGACACTTCAAATTTGACACACTATTTCCTATTTCCCTTCTTATTTAACACTTTTATATTTTCAAAAGGTTAAGAATTTTACTATTGAACATATTATGTATTATATTTTATAAATTAAACACAAAATATTTTTTTAACAAACGATATTTTTTTTTTTTTTTAATATTTATTATATCTAATATTTTATTGAATTATTACCATATGTAATATATAATAAAAAAATGTGTACGATACTTAGGTTGTGTTCAAAGATATTTCCTGCATGTATGTAAAATTTATTTTATATATAATAGAATCAATCATATGAACAGCTCTTTGTATTTTAGAAATACATTTATTGCATATTTGTTTTTCATTTATAAGGTTTTCTAACAGGTACATATACTATTTCTTTATTTTTTCAATTTTGGAAAATTTGAATTATTTAATTTCATGATAAAAAGCTAACCAATTTTGTAACTGAATTCTAATAAATGTATTGAACATTTATTTCAAGTTTTTTTTCTTTTGTAATATTTTTAATTAGATAAATAAGTAAGAATTATTAACGTTTTTGAATAGATAAAATAATTAGAAAATATTTTTAGTATTATATTTTTAGTATATAGTTGTTGTTTCAAATTTTTATTAGCTTTTATGGTTTAAAAATGACTTCTGGACTTCTCATTTAATTTGAACCAAATAGGTTATTACATGTTTTCTTTACAATTAATACTTGACTGGTAAATGGTCTTATTCAATTTTTGAATTTGGCTTGTCACTACATTCCTCTCGTATACGTGCAACCATTTTGATTAAATGATATATTGGAGTTGCATTCTTCAGAATTATATTTATTTCGACTATGCATATCTTCACGATTTTTAGGATTTAATTTTCAATTAATTATATTTTAAAAAATATTTAAAACGATATCTTAGGAATAAGTTTTGTGTAGCAAAATTCAAAATAATTAAACTAATAATTAATAAAAAAAAATAACATTATTTGATTGCACTAAAAAAGCTTTTCATTAGAAAAATTATGCAAAAAATTATACTTATTAGTACGGGACTGACTTCAATTTCCTGATTTTCCTCAATTTGAATTTTTTTTTTTGTTAAGCGCTAACTGTTCAACTGTTAAGCTAATAAGCCTGTCTAAAACATTGGCATATGTTGGAACAACGGGTCATATTATATTCGTGCTATTAGAATTGGTCCTAATGAATTCCACATGCAATTTAAACATGATATATTACTTATAACATGCATGAGACCTTATAACATGCAGAAACGACTTAAATTTTCAATAGTTACAATCCTATTTTTTGTTTATATTGTAATATTTTCTATTGGAGTTATATGGTATTCTATATCTGTGAGTTTTATTATTCAATTAAATTATTTGTTTATAATATATATATATATATATATATATAACAATAATGTATTTTTTATTAAAGATATATAATTATTAATTATTAATTGTGCCATTAATTTAAACCCAATGGCGAATCGTAGCTAAATAGTGTTCATTGTTAGAAGCCCTAGAATATGAACGTCCTTCAATGAATATAACTTTAAATTTCTGTATGTTCTGCTTGGCTATTTCTTGAATTTTGGTCGCTTAAAACTACTGGTTCAATTACTGCTTCAAAGTGTTCTAACAATAAACCGACCGTGATTGTATGGTCGTTTCCAGAAAATTTTTCTAATGGAGGTTCAACATCTTTCAAAGATGGTTTTTCTTCTCATTGATTACATATTTTTCGGCTATGTGAAGAATGTAAGAAGTCAATATGTGCTCGAGAACGAAAAACATAGAATCAAAAAGAAACCTACAGAATACACACATTCTCCTCCTGTATTTAAACAAGAAATTGATAAAACAAAATCTTACATAAAAAAATAAATAGTATCGCTTCTAATTCAGAATATTGCATAAACGTACTCTCGTATGTAAAATACAGTTTTATAAATATTTTATAAAAATCCATATATTATATGTAATTTTATAAAAATATTATTTTATACAAAATTACATATTTAAAACTTTTTATCCAATTCAATAAAATTTTACACACATGCAGCAATTACTTCTCTTTAGGTTTTTAATGTTTGCGGTACTGCATTTACTGTTGAAAGATATAGTATCCTTAATATTGGGATTCAAATTGCTTAATTCTCATCTTTTATATTTATGATAAAGAATTTTAAGCACTTCTGTTATAAAAAAGTAATACAATCATAATGCTGCTGTTATCTGTGCCACTAATTTTCATTAAACTCAAAGAAATCGAAAGAATAATTATTTGTGATAATACTCGTATTTATATAAAGGCTTATATAATTTGATAGTTTTTAAAGAACATTAAAAAAATTAGTGTTTTGATTAGCTTTTTATAACAAAATTTAAAAATTCTAATTTTTCAAAATTTAAATTACTTTAAATTCTTAGTATATGTTAGAATAGTATGAATATGTAGTATATGTATAATGTATATGTATATTAGAAAGGCTTATAAACGCAATATTATGCAATAAATGTATTTCTAAAATATACTGACAAAATTAAAAATTTTCATTAATTCACTTAAATATAAAAATATTAAAGCTTTTATATTTATTTCAAGTTACTATCTTTATTAATTTCAAATATATGCTTTAAGGTTTTGGGAGTACTGGAGGTGGTACGCAAACCGCTATTCTTATTCCTAAATTTCACAAACCAAATAAAAAAATATACCTAAAAGAAATAGAGTGGAATCCATATTATCAAAAAACAATGACAAACAATAATTTACGAGTGCAAATTTAAATAATTTAAGTACATAATAAATATTTTAAATAAAACTTCCCTTAACTTAACAATTTTCAATGCAAAAATTTTGAACTTTCTATACATTTAAAAAAAACCGCTAATTCTTATAACTAGAAAAACTAACGGCTGGGTGGTACAGTGGTTAGAGAGCCGACCTTTCGTGCGAAAGTCCCGGTTTCGAATCCAAGTGAAGGGGAAAAAACTACTGGTTTTTCCCTGGTTTTCGACTTGACTCAGCTAACATGCTCCATTGGGTTCAAATAAATGGCTAAATCGATAATTAATAATTATATATCTTTAATAAAAAGTATATTAATATAACAATATAAGCAAATAAAAAAATATATAAAAATAATTTAATTGAATAAGATAACTCACTGATATAGAATACCATATAACTCAAATACAAAATATTACAATATAAACAAAATAGAATTGTATCTATTGAAAATCTGAGACGCATCTATAAGTTTTAAGGCCTAGTACTATCTCATGTTTAAATTGTAAGTAGAATTCAAGAAGATTAATTAGTAATAACACGAATATTATATGACCCCTGTTCCAACATATGCCTATGATAAAGACAGGCTTTTAAGCCCAACAGTTGAACCGTTAACGTTTAAAAAAGAAAAAAAAAAAAATTTAATCACAGAAATTAGAAAAATAATTTTGGCTAACCATAGCTACATTACATTTGATTTTATAAAAAAACGCATAGAAAAAGATAAAATATAACACCTGATAAACATTTCGCATCAATTCTCCATCAATCAATATGGTTGTAAACTTTAGCCGTGGCCGTCCATCCGTACGTAGGCACGATAACTCAAAAACTAATGGAGCTGTGTTGACGAAATTTTAACAGTAGGTTACTAGTACTTAAAGTACGACAAGGATTGCATATGGGCGAGATCGACCCATGGGTTCGGAATCTGCACTTTTTTATCGGTCTAATGGCTAACGAAAATATGTCCAAAATCACGATAATTACAACTAATGACGTTATCTTGATAACATTTGCACCACAGGTTACCAATAATGGGAAGGGATTGCGTACATTCGAGAACGGACCATGGGTTCCGATGCTAGATCTATCTAGTCTAGTGGATCTTTTATTGATCTATTATACGTCAATTAAAACAGTTAACAACCTCCCAAACGAATTAAAAACATGTAATAAACCATCCATAAAGTCAAAAATAAAAACAAAATAAAAACTTGGAATTAATAAAATAAAAAATAAGATTTCTTCGAAAAAAAAAAAATGGAATTATATAAAACAAATGATGCACCTATTAATTTTTTAGCAATGAATTCTTTTTATATATTTACTATAATATAATTTTAATTTTGCTATGATTTTTTTTCTTTCTCTAATATTTGTTATTAAGTATTTGTTTTTGCTAATAATATTACTATAATAAAGACTATATTCTTACAAACAATGAAGTGATCATACTCTAAACGAGATCTTAAGCTCTTATATAAATAAATAAAATAAATAAAAATAAATAAAAAAAATGGAAGCTCTTGATCGAATTAAGAACAAACGAGCATAATCCGGAAACCAATGAAAGAGAAATTTGGTATTAAGGTGTTTTTGCCTATTTACTTAGTGTCCTTGAAACTGGGACTAATTGCAGTAGTGGTTCGAGTAGAACCCCGACTACTCCCAAGACCTTAAAGCATATTTTCGAAATCAATAAAGATAATAACATATAATAATTATAGCAGTTTTAAATTGGGTATAACCGTGTTCTTTCCTAATTCCTTCGTATCCCGTAGACTTAATTGGTGGTAGAGGTACTTCCTAAGAAAACATAAAAAAAATAATCTTCGAGAATAATAAAAAGAGTAATTAAAAATAAAATGAAACCTTCATATTTAGTAGAAAGGTTTTTTTTCTCACGTTTATGAAATGCGCGGTTAACTTGAGTGGTGCTTCGCGTATCTCCCACGCACTTCCAAAGATCTGACAAGCATATCTTCAAAATTATTAAAGATAGAAACTTTAAATTTGATACACGAGTGTTCTGTTTTGCTTCCATTACTTTCCTAACTATGGATTAATTGGATTAATTTGTCCTGGTTCAGGTACCTCCCCCTCTCTTAATAAGGATAGAAAGCTGAAATTTGAAACACGAGTGCTTTTTCCTATTTGTTTCTTATTTAACACTTTTATATATTTAAAAAGCTACGTAGGTAATTATATTTTAATATAAAACATATTATTTATATTTTATAAAATAAAAATTAAAATATATTTCTAATAAACCACTAAATTTTTTTTTTTTTAACTTTTATTATATTTATTATATTTTATTGAATTTTTACCATAGGCAATATATATAATTAAGAAATTGCGTACGATACTTAAATTGTGTTAAATAAGTTAGTACTGCTTGTAATATTTTTATATTTAAATGAAAAGTTGAATTTTATAGAATCTATGAATAGTTCTTAATTTCTCTTTATATTTTAGAAATATATTTATTGCATATTTTGCATTTATAAGCTTTTCTAACATATACATAAAGGAGAAGTTTAAAGTATTTTCAATTTTTAAAATTTAGAATTACTAAATTTTGTGATAAAAAGCTAAACAAAAATTAATGTGTTTAGTTCCTTTTAGTTTACATTAAAAACCATCAAATTATATAAACCTATATATTATATATATAATCTCAAATTAATATTTTTCTCGAATAACTTTGAGTTTTAATGAAAATTAGAATCAAAGATAACAGGAAAATTGTGATTGTAATACTTATTTATAGCAGAAGTGCTCAAAATTCCATATCATAAATATAAAAGATGAGAATTATCGAATTCTAATCACAATATTTCAATCTGAAAAGTAATTCCTGCATGTATGTAAAAGTTTATTAAATTGTATAAAAAGTTTTAATCTAAAAATTAAAACAAAATAATAAAAAATGTTTTTTTTTTGTTTTTTAATATTTTTAAATAGATAAATTAGTAAGAATTTTTAATATTTTTGAATAAATGAATTAATTAGAAAATGTTTTTAGCATTATAAAATTTATTTCATTGGTTATGTATGATCAAATTTAATAATTTATTTATTAGTTTATTTATTTATAAGCAGTCCCTTAAGTCATTCAATAAGATAAGTAAATAAAACGTCTTTTCCTTTCAGGCGTAACAGATTATACTATTTATTAATTTTACAAGGAATATTATTTATTTAGTTTAAATCATATAATTTATATTTCAATTTATATTTTTGATCACCACAAGGATTTATAAAATTCCAGTGAAATTCAATTAAAAATACATGACTCGTAAGAGAATCGAAACCTCACACCTCGGTTAATAAGCCTACTATTTACCCACTACATTACCGAGGCCCCAATATATAATAATAATTAATAATAAAAATTAATGATAATTTAATATTAATCAAAAAAATAATAATAAATATAACAATAATAAAAATAATAGTAATAAAAATAATAATAATAATTAATAATACTAATTAATAATAATTAATAAAAATAACAAATAATAATTAATACGAAATAATTTAAAGGGAACTCTATTAATTTAAAGATGGATGTTACTTTATTGGATCGTACATATAAAAACTACCAACTTTGGGGAACATATTATGTGGTAACTGATTCTATATTCGCGATGTACGTATAAAAAACGAATTTCCATAAGCCGTGTTTTGCCATCTAACTAATTCAACAGTGTAGGGATGAAAATCTGTCATGCTTTCACGTTGAAAAATTAATTAAAAACGAGGAAGTAGAGTAGTAGAGTGTAGTAGAGCAGACTGTGTCAACTCTGGGATACCCGTATGACCGTAATATCGACATTATATCATCTGTTGAACTACTTTTGACAACATTTTAGTCAACCACCTTTATTAGGTATACGGCGAAAATTCGAACCAAGTACTACCCCACTTAAATTTTGTACAAACTTTGGCAATAAAACTAAACTATTTTGAGTAAAATTTCAGACACGCACCTTCAATAAACATAGAGAGTCATATTAAAAAAGAAGTTGCACGGCAGGTTCTTGAACCTGGCTGGATTTTAATAGTCATGACGGCTATTGCATAAAAACGAATCTGTGAAAATTTCAGAATCCTAGCACCTTTATTTTTTTAATTATCGCGGAGACGGACATAGCTATGAACGATTTAGTTTTCGAATCTATATCCACTCCTTCCTTCTCTACGTCACAAACGTTATGGCAAATTCATTATACCGTATTGAAATAAAAATTTTAGTAAAAATAAAATTATTTATTGTAAATCTTATAATTAATTTTTAATTAAAAGGATAAAAAAAAAAGGATTTTTATTTAAAAGGAATTAAAAAAAAAATGCTAAGTATATTATTTTTTAATCTTTTAAACACAGTTTTCAACCGATGTGGATACAACGCAGGTCGAAAAGACAAATGCCAATAGTAACTTAAAATTAATTGAAAAGTAAAGCATACAGACAAATTTCGATACGCAATTTTTTTTTTTTAAGCGCTAACTGTTCAACTGTTAAGCTAATAAGTCTGTATATACCATAGGTACATGTTGTAACAAGGGAACATAATATTATATTCGTGTTATTAGAATTGGTCCACATTGGTATTGAACTCCACATACAATTTAAACATGAGATAGTACTAGGCCTTATAACATGTAGAAACGTCTTAGATTTTCAATATTTACAATTCTATTTTTCGTTTAAATTGTAATATTTTGTATTTGAGTTATATGGTATTCTATATATGCGAGTTATATTATTCAATTAAATTAGTTGTTTATATTTTGCATTTGTTTATATTGTTATATTAATGTATTTTTATTAGAGATAGATAATTATTAATTACTAGCTGTTGGCCCGTCACAGAATGACGGAAGGTCAATTGAAAGAAGAACTTGTTCTAATTAAGAACTATTTCTAATTTAATTACATTCATTACATACACATATATATTGATATATATTGATATGCAATATATCAATACCATTTTCTTAAATATAATCGTAACCGTTACATTTTGTATTACGTAGGCTATGCTTCTAGTCTAGATGTACAAAACAAAACAAATAACTTATATATCTTAAAAATTTGAAGATGAATAAGTTATTTAGTCTACCTTTTGTCGGCATTCAACCACTGTGTCACCAAACCGTAACTATAGTCTATAAATGCATATCTATAGCAACTAACATACATTTAGAATAATATCAGCTTTTTGTTTTCTTTTAGAATCATGTTACTTTGTGTTGCGAAAAATGTGTTTGGTTAGTATGAGATTGTAAAGTTTCAAATTAAAAAGAGAAAACGTTGGTTCAGTTGTATTTGTTTGCAATATTGTTTGGATTAGATTTGTTAAATTTGGTGAATTAAACTGTGATAAACTGAATGAACTAGGGTGTGAAATTGATTGAGATATTGTGTTAAGGTCGGATAAATTGCTTATATATTATATTTTTATGAACGTTGTTTAAAAATTGGGCAAATGATGACCTTAGTGAATGTGAGTCGTTAATGGAGAAAGATTGTGTAATTCTTACAGTTTGCTTCTTTGTGGACAAAATATTTATTTTGGTTGGTAAGATAAGTATTTTATGTGAATGTGATGGTATATGATTCTCTTGTGTTTTTAGTTATATGTATTTGGAATGTTTGTTATTAATAGATTTAAATTTTAAATTTACAATTTACTATTTAAATTGTGAAATTTTAATTTTGCATTACACAAATGCAATGTTAAATTTGGTGAATTAAACTGTGATAAACTGAATGAACTAGGGTGTGAAATTGATTGAGATATTGTGTTAGGGTCGGATAAATTACTTATATATTATATTTTTATGAACGTTGTTTAAAAATTGGGCAAATGATGACCTTAGTGAATGTGAGTCATTAATGGAGAAAGATTGTGTAATTCTTACAGTTTGCTTCTTTGTGGACAAAATATTTATTTTGGTTGGTAAGATAAGTATTTTATGTGAATGTGATGGTATATGATTCTCTTGTGTTTTTAGTTATATGTATTTGGAATGTTTGTTATTAATAGATTTAAATTTTAAATTTACAATTTACTATTTAAATTGTGAAATTTTAATTTTGCATTACTTAATAAAATGTCGAACTCTTCAGCTTTTGTCGCGAATTTGAAGCAGGTGAATGTTTTCTTTTTACTAAATAGGAATTTTGGGATCGTGCTTTTGCAATCATGTATTTCTTTTAACGAAGCTTGACATCCATTTAGATTTCGCTCTTTGTGGTGTGGCTTTAATAAAAATAAACTTTAGCATAATGTTTTCTCGAACCGAATTGTTGAGATTAAGTTTGCGCACATATTATGTATTTTAGAAAATTATTTATTATTTAACTTGTTTTGTTGAAGGAAATCTTTAAACTCAACTTTCTTTTCTTTTTACAAACATATTTGTAATAAATAATTATATTAAAAGAAATCTTTCACAACAAATTGAGTTCGATTTACAAATACTTATAATATATTTTTTTTAATTTTTTTATTAGTATAAAATACTATAAAATAATAACAATTAATATTTTTCCTCTTTGTTTTTTGTTTTGTTAAAACTGTTTTAGCACTGTTTAAGATTCAATAAAATATTTCAAATTAAAACAAATTATAAAAAGTAAATTAAGTATATAAAGATTATATCAATAAAATTATTTAAAAATAAAACAAATTATATAAAGAAAATAAATTACTTATATAACGAAAATTAAATAACAAAATTAAAATATATGATCAAAATCCATTATGTATTAAATAGTGTATTAATATTTTTTTAAATTTATCCAAATTGTCTATTTCCCGAATTACAACTGCTAACGCGTTGAACAAATGGAGGCCTTTGTAAAATAAACTATTTTGTGTGTTGTTTCTTCTGAAAAGTGGAAGTCTTAACATGCTTGCTGATCTTAAATTATAATTTACTGTTTCTCAGACATAGCTAATAAATCTCGTTAAATATTCAGGTAACATGTTGTACTTCATTTTAAAAACGAAGATTAATACATTAAAATGCAGTCTCTGCCATACAGAAATCCATTTCAATTTTCCCAGCATATATTGCACATTTGTTCTCCTACTACATTTTAATCTACATTCACGCATCGCTTTATTCTGTAGAATTTGAAGTCTGTCTTTCTTGTTTTCATAAGAACAGTAATCAAAGTGTGGTAAAATCATTGTGTTATATACAGTTGTTGCACATTTATGTGTTAATTTATTTCTGATTCGACCAAAATAGCCAATTTTTTGCGCAATTTTGTTTCTAATGTACTCTGCATGATTATCAAATGACAGATTTTCATCTATCAAAACTCCAATGTATTTAATAACGTTTACGCGATCTATATTTTCATTTGCTATATTTATGTTTGTAGTATCGTTTGTTCTGTCGTTTATAATCATGTACTTTGTTTTATCTAAATTTAATTTTAGCTTGTTCATACAAAGCCATTTGAATAAATGTTCAAGATCTGAGTTAATTTTATTGCAGCATTCTTTTAAATCTCGACCAACTATGTATATTAAAGCGTCATCGGCAAATAAAATAATTTTACAAAACTTAATACACGACATTGATGTGGATTAGAAAGCTCAAAACACCTTAAATCGTCCCTTGCGGCACGCCATTATTAATTAATTGACTATCAGAAAACTCACCATTTTTACTCACCACTCAAAGATAGATTTAATTCTTGGATTTGAAAGATATTACTTAAATTTTCAGAGATCAAAAGGTTTTTAAATCGTTCAGTATTTATTTTTATTGTATTTATTTCTGTGAATTTAAATGTGTTTTGTTTAATTGCATTTATACGAATAATTATTGCTTGATGATCGGCAATTTTACAATCGACTTTATCTTCTACTTTTATTCTATTTCTTTCTGCACAATCTGTCACTACATAATCAATCAGACTTCTCGAGCTTGACGTTATTCTTGTTGGAAACGTAACTATCTGATTTAAATTATATAGTTCAATAACTCTTTTAAGTTTATTTTTGTCATTGTTTTCAAGAAACCAATTTACATTAAAGTCACCGAATATTATATTTTTGTAGGATGGTATATTATCTTCAAGCCATTGTTAAAATATTTCACAAAATTCATTGCACCCGAAGTTAGTTGGTGACTTATATAAAACAGTAAAGTACCAAATTTCTTTATTTATTTTAATTTTGTTTTGCATAATCCACAATTTATTATTATATTCAAAAAATTTTTGTGCCAATACCTTAATGGAATTTTTTACGTACATCATAACTCCTCCTGTATGTCTTGACATAGAGTTGCATCTATAAACGTTATACCCTTCTAATAAAATTTCATTTTCATTCATATCTTGTGTTATATGCGTTTCACTTAAAATTAAAAAATCGAAATAATTAAAACTATTCATGTGTTCTAATGCTGGTAGATATTGTGTTAAACCTTGAATATTCAGGTAAATTGCTTTTAAATGTTGTCTTGAATCTTGGGTGCTATTTAATTGCTAGTACATTATTTTGCTTTTTTCTATATTTAATTTTCTTTTATATATCGGACAGTCACTACTTTTTGTATCATGATCAACACTTAAGTTTTCGAGATTTAAATCAATTTTAGCTCTAGCACAATTTAAACATTTATTTGTAGTTTCCGTACATTTTGCTGCTAAATGATCTTTACTGCTACATTTATAACAACACGATCCAATTGAACACTTATCTGCGTTGTGGCTATAACCCAAACACTTATAGCATCTGTGACATTTAACATCTCATACACTTTACATCGATCCCACTCAATATTAATTTTTCCTTTTTCAATAAATTTTTTAAATGCACTACCATCTATATCTATTATTGCATTATGCGTTATTATTTCATTATTAAATACTATCTTTTTCTTTTTTGATTCATAAACTTTAAGACATTTAATATTTTTATCTCTACATTATTTTGGGCTTTAATTGCTTTAACAATTTCTTCTGCACTTAGTTTTTGACTCATACCAACTACTAATATTTTTGGATTAAGTAAAGAAAGTATTTTCACTTCATAATTTTTGCCAAATTTGTTTTCTATTTCTGACTTAATTTTATCAACTGATTGCTGATTCAAACAACTTATTGATACCGCACCATTATTTTTTAAGCCATGAATACTATTTACTTCAACTGCAAGACCTGAGACCAGATTTATATTATTTTTTATATCTTGAATTGTTTTTTCACTATTCTGATTATTTTCTTTTGGTTTAATAATTATAGGCAATTTTAATTGATCAGCATATGTTTCTACTTTTCTCATTTTTTTATTATTGTCTTTTTTTATTTCAACAAGAATTTCATTTTTAGATACTTTTATACTTTTATTTATATTGTTTGTATTTTTTTCTATTTCTTCACTTTTACTCAAATGATTTTTATTTTTACTCATCTCATCTATTGCTGCTTTTAGCTCATCAATTTTTTTATTCACACTTTCAAACCCTTTTTCATTACAATTATCACAAAAGTATTTTATGTTATTATTTGCATTTATAATATGTAATTCATTAGCGGTGAGCTTGGTACATTTTACATGTGACGCTCCACCACATCCAAATGCACACAATATAAAACTCTCAGTACTCTTTATAGGTTTTTTACAGTTTTTTTCGAGACAAATTATATTCATTTTGCTTTTGATTTAAGAAATTAAAAGAAGAAGTAAAAAAATGTCATTGCAATTTAATTTTTACTAATGCAAATTTTGCATATATTAATTTACTGTAAGTATATCTTTTTTCTATTTTAAATAAAGAGACACTATTAAATTAATCTTTTTTGTAAACTTGATAATTTTAATTGTCAATAAATATTTTAATTTTTTTATTTTAAATATAACCAAAACAAACGCGAGTTATGTTTTTATTTTAAATGAAACAACTTAATTGTTTGCAATTGGTCTTAAGACTCATTTTATTATATAGCTAAATTTTTTAATTCCCATAAAAATTTACAAAATTATATTTCTATGTCAACATAAGCATTTCTTAACATAAAAAATAACATTACTTAATACTAATTTTTGAAATGCTTATGGATTTGTTTTTATTAAAATAATTTATTAATTAAAAGTTAGTAAAGAAATGCTAAATTGCATTTCCTGTTTTCAATTAATTATTAATTTATTTATCAAAAGGTGAATGAGTTTTACATACTTTTAAATTAATGAAGGTTATATATAATATAACTCCTCCACCCTTTGACAAAAGACTCTCGTGAGTCGTTAAGTTTAATATATATTTGTTTTTTTTTTTTGTTTATTTATTATTACATTTTTTATTTTTGTAATGTTTTAGATTTTACGATTTAATAAAAAGTCAGAGCATTAATTTTAGTTATATTTATTTTATTTAAACACATCTTATGTAATTTATAATTTATTAAAAAGTCAGAGAATTAAGTTTATTTAATCTTACTTTGATACATCTTACAACTTAAATGTTTTCAACAATAATGCCTCGTCTTTTACTGAAAACAAGACTTTTATTTATTTTCTTTTTTACATACTAATACGATATTCAATACAATGCAATATTACAATTTACTTTATTTTACTTTATTTGTTAGAATACAATATTTATTACAAAAATAGACCAATATGTCAAGTATCATGCTGGCAATGCAAACTAGCATGTATTTACAAAATATGTAGTTTAACATTGAAATATGATAAATTAGTTCAACTCTCTCTTATTATGTTTTTAAAAATAACCTAATAATAATACTCTTTGTATTAATATTCTTTAAAACTCTAAGTGAGAGCATATGTAAACCATATGTAACATTATATTTTAACCTACTTTATTTATAGTTAAAAAGAAATTGAAAGTAACTTATGTTTGTTATAAATTATTATGTATTTAGTTATAAATTTTGGAGTGGCATATTACACCTTCCCCCACGGAAAAAAAAAATTATCAGAAATTGTGATAATTTTTAGTTCAATATTACTAGTAATTCATTTTTTTTTTTTTTAATTTGAGACATTTGTATTTTGCTTTACATTAAAGTGATTTTCTATTGAATATATAAAAATTATTGTTGTAATTTGAACTTAGTTGTTTTTATTTTATTTTATTTTTTTTTTTAAAGTAATTATTATCTAATATACAAAAAAATTATTATGCTTTTATTTTTAATTTTATTTTTTTTTTAAATTTTTTTTTTTTTTTAAATTTTTTTTTTTTTTGTTATCCAATATAATTATATATGCGATAGTAAAACAAAATTATTATATTATATGTAAACAAACATTTTTGTTATGTATATGATTGTAAAAAAATTAAGATTAAGTTTAATTTGTTAAAAAAAGGAATATTTTATTTATATATATATTTATTCAAAAAACATTTTTAACATATTATTATGAACTAGTTTTGTTTACCTACCTATTTTAATAGGTAGGAAAACAAAATAATATCTAGTAATCTAGTATTCTTATCGTAGATTCTTTTGTTTATTTCTTTGGATTTAATTAAATTATTTCTGATTTCGTTATAACTATTTTGAAGGCGTGATTTTAAGTTGAGAACGTAATCGTCAACATTATACAAAGGTTCAATTCAAAGGTTTTAGAGATAGTTGATGGTAATTCGGGTTTTATACCAAATAATATTTCATACGGTGTTAATTTTGTTGAAGTACTAGGAGTTGTATTATGTGCAAGATTGTGCTCTCGTAACTACAGTAATATTGGATGTTTTTAATCTAGATAAGGCGTCTGCATTCGTATTCAAATGACCCGATTTGTGGATAACAATATAATCGAATTCTTCTAATTTAATACGCCAGCGCATAATTCTAGAAGTTGGATTATTAATGTTAAAAATCCAAACAAGGGGTTTGTGATCGGTTACAACCGTAAATTTTCTGCCGTAAAGATATGGTCGAAAATAAAACGTTGCCCAAACGACTGCTAAAGCTTCTTTTTCATAAATGGAGCAATCACGTTCGGCTTTATTTAATGTTCTACTAACATAAGCGATTGGTAGATCCATTACTTTGCCTTGTTCTTATGTTTGTTGCGATAAAATGGCACCTAAAGCTGTGTTGCTCGCAGTTTTTTCACGATCTTTTTCTGCAACACCGATTTGATGGAACCCGTTTGCTAAATCTAAAGTGGAAAAATATTTGAATTCTCCCAACTGTCCAAGAATATCCAATATTTGGCAGGGGATATGAATCACTTATGGTGATTTCATTTAATTTCCGATAATCAACCACGACACGCCATTTTTTATTTTCGTTAGCAACTGGTTTTTTAGGAACGACTAATAATGGACTGTTCCAAGAACTTTTACTATGTTGGACTATTCCTTGCGTTAACATTTCATCAACTTGTCTTTTTATTTCGGATTTATGAATTTCCGGCAGTCTATAAGGTCTAATGTTAACAGGTGGTTTATCAGATTGTATGTTTATTTCATGTTTAATTGATAATATTCTCTACATATATTTATGATGGAAGTTTTTTCTTCCGAATTAGGATGAGACAGATCTAATTGTTCATTTAAGTTTTTTAAACGATTTTCTATTAAATTAGTAATTTCGGCTTGTGCTAAAGTATAAATATTAAAATTTTTGCTAGGAGAAAAATTTATTTTTAATTCTTCATTGCGTAATTCATATGGCTTTTCATTTACGTTTATTATACTAAAATATATGTAATCCTTTTCTGGTTTTACGATAGTATTGGTTATAAATATCCCATTTTCATTTATTGTATTAATTAATTTTTCTGTGCGTGGTGGTATTACCACAACTTTATTTTCTGTTTGAAATATGATTGGAACCTTTAATTCATTAAAATTAAAAATTACTTGATCATTACCATAGTCGATAATTGCTTTAGTTTTATTTAAAAAGTCTTCGCCAATTATACCATCTTGTGCGATTGGAAAATTAGCGGAAACTACATGAAAAAGTATAGCATATTTTTTCAGTTTATGACCAGGAACCTCAATAAATAATGTAGTAGCTCCAATTGTATTAATAGGTTCAGGTGAAATACCTTTCAATTCGATGGACATGAGATAAACATATGTTTTGTCATGCAAAGCATTTACTTTAATAAAGCTTATATTTGCACCAGAATCTATCAACAAATTAGTAAATTGATTTTCCGCACCCTGTATTTCTAGCTACAGGATACTGGAAAAAGTACGATTGTTTGATTAATTTAACTTTATTGTTTCTGTTAAATTTTGATTAAATTTTTGATTTGGAATTTGTTTTGATATAGGATTTAGATTTAGATTTTGAATTCGATTTTGATTTTGATTTTGAATTTAATTTTGATTTTGAATTTGATTTTGATTTTGAATTAGATTTTGATTTTGATTTTGAATTCGATTTTGAATTTGATTTTGATTTTGAATTCGATTTTGAATTTGATTTTGATTTTGAATTCGATTTTGAATTTGATTTTGATATTGAATTTGATTTTGAATTCGATTTTGATTTTGAATTCGATTTTGATTTTGAATTCGATTTTGAATTTGATTTTGAATTCGATTTTGATTTTGATTTTGAATTCGATTTTGAATTTGATTTTGATTAAATTTGGGATTTGGCATTATGTTTGATTTAGAATTAGGGCTCTCTATTTTAATTGGCTCGCCTGTGTCCTGAAGCCCGAGGGACCAGGCTGTTGGTAGTTTTCCCCATTTGTATGAGTTTGGGAATGATTAATATTATTCTTTTTACTTTTAATAAATTCTAGTTTTCGGAATTCTTCTAAAGTATGTTCAGGATTTTTACAATAGCGACAAATTTTCTCTTGTGTTATTGTATTTACTTGTGGACTGAAATTGGAGTTTGTAAACCGCGGATTATTAAATTTTGCGGAATTATTTAAGTTAGTTCTGAAATTTTGATTAAAATTTTGACGGACAACCGACCGTCGACAATCTCTAGTGTAATGTGTATTTGTTTTACACAAATTACAATAGGGCATTTTGTTGTGATTATTATTATAATAATTTTTATTCTGGTTGCTACTTTTATAATTGCTATTATAGTAGCTAAATTTAATTTCTCTTCATTGATAGCCAAATTTATAGAGTCACTCAATGAGGGCAATCTGGCTGTGCGAACAATTATTCTTAGTGGATCCGATAATCCATTTATAAAATTGTTCATTACTAGAGATTCATTTAATTTTTGTATCGCTAGCACACCGTCTTGGGTCATGGAATCTTTAACACTTGCAATATTCAATTCGTCAAGAAGCCTTTCAGTTCTTTCCGAATAGTGTGTTACCGATTCCCTAGGACCTTGACACAAAGAAAATATTTCTACTTGAATTATCTGGGTGGATCTCGTTTTGGAGAATTTCTCTGTAAGAGAAGTTTTGAGGTCTTCCCAGTTATCACATTTTTGATATCGTAATGTGGCGTTATATGCCCGTCCGGTAATGACTTCTAAAAAGTCTGTTAGGTTGTCGTCCCTTTTTGCTTTGTCGTGTTGTATTTCAGCGAGTTGCAGAAACCTATGTAATTCGTTAGAATCTCCGCTAAACACGGGAATCATTTTGTTTGCTCTGTCAATGTTGAAATGAGTCATTTTGTTAAAATCATTGTCTTCTAATTCCTCTGATTCCTTAGTCAATACTTCAGATTCTATCCCTAAAGGATCTGTAGTCACTTTAATTAAGGGCAAGGGCTTTGGTGGAGAGCGAGAGATAGGCATAGGGACTGGTTTTGGAATTTTCCTCGTTCTTAAACTGAGGTTCATATAAAACCAAAAAATATAATTTTAACAAATATAATTTCTCTAATATGTTAATTTGGTAATATGATAGAAGAATAAATATTTTCTTCTTTTTTTTCTTTTTTTTTTTTTTTTTTTTAATTTAGAAATCTTAATCTTTTTTTTTTTTTTATATGTTTGTTGATAATTTATTTTTGTAAATAAAAAATTTAATAGCAAAAGTAAAAAAAAATTTTTTTTTTTTTTTCGTTATATGAATAGAGAAAAATTTATAAATGTTTAATAGCAAAATGTTTAGAAAGTTTTTTTTCTTTTTTATAGCAAAAATTTTATATTTGGTAGCATATCATATTTTATATTTAATTTAATTTAATTTCAGTATATAAAATTTGATGTAACATAATTTTTTTTTTTTTTTTATTTATATAATTAAATTTACCACTTACTTTTAAACTGGATTTTGGAATTGTCTGGATGCCTTCTTGATGAGACAATGCTTTAGTTCATACAATGATCATCATATACAGTTCATACAATAAATATCATATACAATAACAACGGTGATGGATATCAACATCTCTTTTAAAATCCCCTCTGTACTGTTCTTTAAATAAACGCTCTGCGCTGCACCCATGGAATCGGATGGAAACGGCGCTCTTGGCCCCCTTTTCAAATTTTCACAAAATTTATATTTATATATTATATATATATACAAATAAGTTTTTTTTTTTTTTTTTTTTTTTAACGGCTCTTTTGGCCCTGCATGTCTTTAAAATTCACTTTTTTTTTATAAACTTTGATAGTAAAAATTAATTGAAGTCTAGAATAATTAACACATTCCAGACCCCACACCTGACACCAATGTAATGTTTTAGATTTTACGATTTAATAAAAAGTCAGAGCATTAATTTTAGTTATATTTATTTTATTTAAACACATCTTATGTAATTTATAATTTATTAAAAAGTCAGAGAATTAAGTTTATTTAATCTTACTTTGATACATCTTACAACTTAAATGTTTTCAACAATAATGCCTCGTCTTTTACTGAAAACAAGACTTTTATATATTTTCTTTCTTACATACTAATACGATATTCAATACAATGCAATATTACAATTTACTTTATTTTACTTTATTTGTTAGAATACAATATTTGTTACAAAAATAGACCAATATGTCAAGTATCATGCTGGCAATGCAAACTAGCATGTATTTACAAAATATTTAGTTTAACATTGAAATGTGATAAATTAGTTCAACTCTCTCTTATTATGTTTTTTAAAATAACCTAATAATAATACTCTTTGTATTAATATTCTTTAAAACTCTAAGTGAGAGCATATGTAAGCCATATGTAACATTATATTTTAACCTACTTTATTTATAGTTAAAAAGAAATTGAAAGTAACTTATGTTTGTTATAAATTATTATGTATTTAGTTATAAAGTTTAGAGTGGCATATTAAATTTTTTTTCTTTTTCTAAATTTTGTGACAATAAAAAGTGAATTACAATTATATACTTAAACATAGTTTGCTTACAAATTATGGAGAGTAATATGATCTTAAACTGAAAATAATTTTTGAATGAAAAACAAATGAGAAAAAAAATTTTTGTTTATTTGTCTAAACTTTATGTATATACATATTTACTTTTATTAACAACTATGATTTATATTCTATTGCAGAATATTAGCCTTATTTAGTCAAATTATGTTATAGAAAAATTAATAAACTACCATAAATATATAAAAATTTACAATTAATATATAAAAAATAGGTAGTATTATAAATAGGTACATTTGTTTTCTATATTCTTATATTGAGTCATATTTCTTTTTTTTTTTTTTTTTTTTGAACAAAAAATTTTGTTAGGTTTTAAATTTCAATTTGTTACTTTTTATGTATGAACTTAGCAACATATCTAGGTACATATTGTTTTCTTTTACATTTTAAGTTTTATTTTATTTTATTACTAGTAAAAAAGCCTGTCGGACGACAGATATAATTTTAATTTCTCTTTTTATATATAATATTTTTTCCTGCTATTGCGCTACTGAATCAATAAAAGGAAATTCGTTATCTAAAGAACATTAAGTTAACATTATAATAATTTGTTTTAGTTTTGTAAGTGATAATAAAATAGAAGTATACATCCTAAAGTGTTAAAAATTTCTTTATACGTTTTTATTACAATTTTCTGTATCTACATGTTAACAGATTTCTCATACGTTTTGATTTTTTTTTTTTTCTGTTCATAATTTACATTTTATCAGTTTCATTTTTCCTTCTTCTTTGTATGTAAGAATTTGTAATTAGAAGTATGTTACATTACATATGTGCATAAAACTTAACATTAACATAATTAAGGCAGGTTTTCATGAGAAAATTTTGCCCAGTATTCTTAACTTTAGAAAGAGAGATTTATAGTATACTCTCAATAGGAGAGAAAGATCAAAATGATGAAATTTATATTAAAATTTTTTTATATGTTTTGACAAAAAAAAATTACATAACTTTATTTTTAAATTTTTAAATTTATATTTCGCGGATTTTTCAATTCAAAGTTAAAATTTTATTAATTTAAAATAAATAATAAAATTTTCATCAATTGCAAATAATTTTAAATAAAAATTCGTTCATCAAACCATAATATAAAATTTTTTTTTCTTTGTTTACATTCTCTTGTTTGTTTACAAAATTCAAATGTCATGTATCCATAAAAATATGTAATTGGATGCAAAAAATTTTTGTGTAGAATACATTTTTTTTTGTATGTAGTAGCAACTTTATAGGAAAAAGACCTTAGAGAACATCTTTATGCCAAGGATTATGGCACTCTCTCAATACTTGTCTAAGGATTATGGATGACTCTTCAAGGATTATGGATGTTTCTACCAGTAATTTATCGTTTTTTCTTTGTCGCACAAATAGGTAGCATTTTTGTATCTTCTGCTAATGCTCTAACTTTTGCCCAGTAAATTGTTGTAATGAAAATTAGCCTTTAAAGAGCAGCAGCGTCTTTTATTATATTTATAAAAAATTTTCTGTATCTACTTGTTAACACATTTCTCATACGTTTTGATTTTTTTTTTTTCTGTTCATAATTTACATTTTATAAGTTTCATTTTTTCTTTCTCTTTTGTATGTAAGTATTTGTAATTAGAAGTATGTTACATTACATGTGTGAATAAAACTTAACATTAACATAATTAAAGAGCAGCAGCATCTTTTATTATATTTATAAAAAATAAAAACTACATATTGTAGTTAGTTATTAGTTCTGTAAGTGATATTTAAATAAAAGTATGTATACATACTGAAATGTAAAAAATTTCTATACGTTTTTATTAAAATTTTATGTATCTAAAATTTTCTGTTAACAGATTTCTCATACGTTTTGATTTTTAAATATTTTATAATATCTTAAATAATAATGAATTAAAACTATTAGAGTTACTACTATTATTATTATTATTACAAAAATCGTAAGAGTAAAACTAAAACTAACATTTTTGTGTTCTGTTAATTCTTTTATATTATTTTCCTGATTTATTATGATTTCGTCAAAAGTTAATTTTTGTTCTGTAAATGTTACATTGTTGTTATACTGCTGTGGTATTACAAATTTAGTTTTGCTGTTATACCTGTTATTATCTATTTGAATAGTGCAATTATGAAAAGTTACGAAATAGTTTCCGTTAAGTATCGGAACTCTTTCGTCACAAGTACTATTTAATTTCTTTTGGTTCATGTTTATTAGAATTAAAATATTGTTTTCTATTTCTATGTATTTTACTTCTTTTTTTTGTGACAATTAATTTACAATTTCCTTTAAGAACACAATTTTTACTTAATTTTAGTTCTTTTACTGATTTACCTTCTTCGAAAGTGTTTTATTATTAATCCTAACTATATATTCCATTTCTTCATCAATTTGTTTATCTTTTGAATTTGGAATTGGTATTAACAATTTCTTATTAAAAATTGAAGTTTCGGTTGGAATTTTAATGGCAAATATAATTGCATTATCAAGATATTTGGCTATACCTAGTCTTATATTTAAAAGTTTCTTAAAATCTATATCATAACTATTTATTTCCTCATTTGTTAAAATGTTCGGATGCAATACTCTTAATCTAACCGAGGCAACATTATTTTGAATGTGTTCTACCTGATCCTTAATTAAGTCTAATTTAAGCATAAGTTGTAAGAAAAAGGTTTCTTCTAAAAATTCGTTTTTTATAGTACCTATTTGGTTCAACTTATTAGAAATTTTTATTCTATCTAATTCTATTGAATTTTTTATTAGTTTTAATGTGTTATTGAAATTTTCATTTATTTTAACCTGTTGATTAATCGTTTGGATAGAAGTATGACTATTTTGTTTGACGATCATTGGTTTTTTTTTTAATATTTTGCCTATCTTCATCGTCCACATTTCCAAACAACCATTTTGTTGCAGAACCAACGAAGTTGATTAAACCTCTTTTTTGTTTATGAGGTAATATAGTTTTAATTTTATTTTGTATGTTTTCTATTTTATTATTGGCAAATTCTTTGTTACTTTTTGAATTCGGAGAATTTATTATGGTCTCTAAACTATAAGGCATTTCTAAAATTTCTGAAGAATATACTATATGTAAAATGATATCAAATTCACTTACTATCTCTACTTCATCAATTTTAACTTCTACATAACCTAATTCAGAGTCCATTTGTTCTATGATCAATATTGGAGATGTCATTGGAAGAAGCCACAGGATTACTAACCAGGCTAATATTACTTTCATCTGTAAATTTGAAACCTCTTTTAATGTTATTTTCATGTACATTCAGTATATTTTCAGTATTTTCTAAATTTAGGTTGTTCTTTGTGACGTAAACTAGTATAATTTTTTATATAACCTACATTACGAGTTTCATTGTAATTTTCTCTATTTTTATTTAATTTAGTAATTATTTTATTTTTCATTGTTTTTATACGATCTTTTACCTTTTTGCTATCTATTTTATTATTTTCTACATTGAATGGAGTAGATTTGATGGTAGAGTGATAAGTATTATTACAATAATTAATGGCTTTTAGTATTTGATCTTTAATATTAATTTTTTCTTCCAAGTTTAATATTCTAACTTTTAACTAACTTTTCCAAGTTTAATATTCTAACTGGTGTTATTTAATCTTTCTATGTCTGCGTTTCCTGTGTGATTATTTAATGAATGTCTATTTTTTCTTCTTTACAACATTGTCTAATGTTTATGCTATTGAATTCGTTATCACAGATAAGTTTTTCATTTTACCTTTTATAGAAATAAATTGGCGAATTTTACTTATTAGTGTCTGATTATTTCTATCCTCTAAATAGAAACTAACTGCATTTTTTAAGAATTTATCAATAAAAACAATAAAACAGTGTTTAGAGTTGACGTAAATATCAACATGAACTATGTCATTTATTTGAGATGACGTTTCTGTTATTTTAAATGTTTTTTTTATAGGATTCCTATCGTATTTCGCAGCAGAACAAATTTCACAATTATTTATTACTTTGTTAATTAAATGTTTCAGATTAGGATAATAATTGTGATTTTTAATCCCTTCATAATTTGCTATTATACCCGAATGTCCCGATTCTCTTTTATGAAACAGAGCAATTTGTTTTAACACTTCATTTTCATCTTCTATGTCTCTTGCAAAATACATTTTACAAATTTTACTTTTTTATTATTTGGGAAGAGTTCTATTAACTTTGGTTGTAATTGGTTATAAAATATAAATGGAGTCTCCTAGTTCTGAATAAATTGCTATTTTACCGTAGTGGACATATCTTCGGATTATATCGGATACGTTATTTGGTATATCATTTATATCAAAAAAAATTCTCAATCAAATTGATTTCGTTATTACTTTTATCAATCATACTCAAAAAATCGGCTACCTTATTATCTTTTACTTTTATGTAATCTATTTTTATGTCATACTCTCCTAGTTGTATTAACCATCTTTGAAGTCTAGGGTTTATATTTTTCCCAGAATTTTTTGCCTGTAACCATTTTATAGGCTGGTGGTCAGTATGTAAATGGAATTCTTTTCCAAATAGATACGGCCTAAAATATTTAGTACCCCAAACAATAGCTAACAATTCTTTCTCCGTTGTCGAATAATTTTTTTCGTGATCATTTAGGGTACGAGAAGCAAAAGAGATAGGGTGCCAATCTTGAGTTAAGACAGCTTCTAAAGCAAAATTGCTAGCATCTGTGACTAACTTAAATTTTTTATTAAAATTTGGATATCTCAGAACTGGATGTGTGAACTCAGTGATAATCTCTTTTAGTTTCTCAAAAGCATTTATATAGTTTAAGTCGTTTATGTTTATATTGCAATCTTTTATAAACTTACTATAGTATCCAGTTATACCAAGGAAAGATTTAATTTGTTTTATTGTTGTAGGTAGTCTGAGATTTCTAATTGTTACTATTTTTTCTGGATTTGGCTTGATGCCTTGTGGGGTCAATACGTGTCCAAGGTACTCTGTTTCTTTAGATAAGAAATTGCATTTATCAATTTGAATTTTTAATCCAGCTTTTTAATTTGTTAAATGTTCTTCTAAGGATGTACTGAAAATAAGGATATCATCCAAATAAACAACGCAGATTTTGTTGATAAATTCTCTTAAAACTGAATTCATCAATCTTTGAAATGTGGCTGGAGAGTTCTTAAGACCAAAGGGCATTCTGGCAAACTCAAAATGGTCAAATGGAATGGAAAATGCTGTCTTTTTTCTGTCTTCAGGCTTAACTAAGATTTGATGAAATCCCTTAGCCAAGTCGAAGTAAAATATTGTGATTTTTCCAATTTGTCTAATATCGTGTCAATATTAGGAATTGGAAATTTATCACTTACGGTGACTTCATTCAGTTTCCTGTAATCAACTACGATTCTCCATTTTTGTTTGTCAGAATTGTCCTTTTTCTTAGGAACAATCCAAGGTGGACTGTTATAAGGAGAGTTGCTCTCAGTAATAATCCCTTGATCCAGCATTTTTTTGTTTTGATGCTCAATTTCTAACTCATGAATTTTTGGATAGCGGTATATTTTCGAGTATATGGGGTTATTTGAATTTGTTATTATCTCATGTTGTATTTCATGAGTAAAAGTTAGTGAACCCCCCTCTATAAAAAATAAGTTTTCATATTCTTTTAAAAGTTTAGTCATTTTTATTTTTTCCTCGTCATTTAAATGTTCGAGATTTATTTTGTCATATAATTGACCATCAATTGGTTGAAGTGTATTAATATTAGAAATATCGAATGGATAACTATGATCAATAAAAAATATTTTATTCCCTTTTACTTCGATATATTTATGCTCTAAATTAATTTTCGTTTTGAATGGCAGTAAAACATTTTGCCCTATAATGGCGTCATAATTTCTACCAAATAATTCTACTCTTTCCAAGAAATAGTTCCAGTAGTATTAAACTGTTTTGGTATGGGAGTAATTATTTGATTTGTTACTTTATTTGTACCATTTATTGTACTATAAAACATAGGTTTGTCGAGTTTTTCTTCGTTATAGTTTTTTAAAATATTTGGTCTTATTACACTTGTTGTAGAACCGGTATCAACCAGACATTTAATTATTTGGTTTTCGATATTTAAAGAAATTATGGGGAGGTTGAATTCCGAGGCTCGCTTTGAAAATTTACGGCATTATCCTGTAAATTTCCGATTTCCATCGAATCTGGCTTATTACTGAAATAATTACTATATCGTCGATCATTAAATTGAATTCGTTGTCTACTTTGTCCAGAATTACTATTAAAATTGTTAGGTGTTCTATAATTATTTGGATTGTTATGAAAATATCTACTTTGGTTTGCGTTGCAATTATGTTTGAGAATATTCCTAGAATTTTGGCTAATTTGATTATTCCCCACTGTAAAATTGTTATTATTACTGTATTTATTGTTATTATTATTATTACTTTTATTATAACTACTATTTCCTAAAAGATTGGGATTTTTCTGAGTTGGTTTTTGAAAAATTTTATTATTGTTATATCTATCATTAATTTTCCTATGGTTAATATCTATAGTTCTTACATCATCTAAAAGTTTTAACTTAGCGTACCTATTATAAATTTCTATCATATTTGAATTATCAGGAATGTGAGCTCTTATATTCCCATTTATTTTTTCTATTAAAATTTCAAATAAATCTCTACTAATATTTTCCGGTTTTCTAGCATCAAGATCATATAACTCATTTAGTTGGTAATTAACACTAATAAACTCATCAAATAATTCTCTTAAATTACATACCTTAATAAATCTGGAATAGTTGAATAATTCAGAATAACTTTTGTGTGGTTGGAAGTGTTGTTTTAGTTTTGTTTTCACCTCTTCCCACGAAGGTTCATTTCCCAATTGTCTAATGCATTTTTCAGCTTCATTTTCCAGTTTTTGATTTAAGATTATTTGGTGACAATATTTTAAGAGTTGTTGGTTGTTTCCGCATAACTCTCTTGAATTTTCCACACATTTTATGAACGATGTTAAACTGTGGTCATTATTACCACAAATTAAAGGTTTTAAGATGGCTAAATTGGCTGATAATATTATCAGTACTTAAATTAAATGTGTTTTGTTGACTTGGTTGTGGTTGTTGTTGTTGGATTTGTTGTTGTTGTAGATTTATTCGTCCTTCCTGTTGTATGATAACTCTAGAAAGTTCATTAAGTTGGTTTCTTAATTCATCGATTGTAGACATATTTGCAATGTTTCTCAAAAGATTTTTGTTTCAGAATATTATTAGTTTTAGTGTTAATGTTTCAATTTTTGTTAAAAAGCTTGATTGATTTAGTTATTTTTATTTGATTTTACTGTATTATTTTAACTTGATTTAATTAAATTTTATATATTAATTTTTTTTTTTTTTTATTTATTTAATAATTTTTTGTTTTATTAACTTATTTGTGTTTTTGTGATTTTGTTTTATTTAATTTTATTAACTATTTTTATTTTATAGTTTCCAATTTCACCAAATTAGGATGTTACTGAATTCACTTACATTAATCGATATTATCTATATGTACTTTAGAAATTAAAAATTTTTAAATAATTGTACTAAAAAAATTGTTTAAATCACTGATTATTATTGAAAAGTTTTTTATTTATTAAATTAATTATTATTAAAAATTGTCTTAAATTTATATTATTAAATAGTATTATTAATAATCACTATAATCACAATTATTATTATTTAAAATTCTATATACTATAAAAAATAACCACGTTGGGATTATTAAAAAAAATTTTAGACTTAAACACTTATTTAGGTTCAAAATTTAATCTTTGGATTAAATTTTCCACGACTGCGCCAGTTATGTTTTTATGTTAAATGAAAAAACTTAATTTATTGCATTTGGTCTTAAGACTCATTTTATTATATACCTAAATTTTTTAATTCCCATAAAAATTTACAAAATTATATTTCTATGTCAACATAAGCATTTCTTAACATAAAAAATAACATTACTTAATACTAATTTTTGAAATGCTTATGGATTTGTTTTTATTAAAATAAATTATTAATTAAAAGTTAGTATAGAAATGCTAAATTGCATTTCCTGTTTTCAATTAATTATTAATTTGTTTATCAAAAGGTGAATGAGTTTTACATACTTTTAAATTAATGAAGGTTATATATAATATAACTCGCGTGCACTTGTAAAAAAAACTCAAAAATATAAAATTGTTCGAACTTAAATTTGTGTACATATTCATATTAAAAATAATAGTTTAAATATTTATTCAATTCTTATTCTAAAACCAAAAAATGCAATTCACTGATCTTGAGATTTATTATAATTTTTTAATCGAATGTATTTGATTTCATTTTTGTATAAGACTTTTTAAAAAAATTAAAATAAAACAAGAAAAAAAAGGAAAGAATAAAATTTGGTCATAAATAAGTTTGTTTTATTTAAGGAATATTATTATTTTAGATTTTATATTTATAAAGTTTTGGGTAACCAGCTGCGGCGTAACTCCTCCTTATAACTAAGACTCTCCTGAGCCGAAAACTTAAATAATCTAAATTTTTTAAAGAATATTATGACAAATATTGTTATGATTTATTAGAAAAAATTACAATGATCATAAAGCTTAAATACTCGTAGAGATAATAATTATTTTTATGGTACTTTATTTCTCTTATTTGTTTTATTATTATATCACTAGCAGATTTACCCGGCGTTGCCCGGAAGCTTGCAAACTGTAAAAATGCAAGCTTCAGCCAATTTTTTGAAATACTGCTTAATACTTTGCTTATAAATGAAGCCACAAAAAAATATTTGTGGAGTTCCGTTAACCCATCGTGGCCCAACAGCTTTTTATAGGTTTTTTCGTTGCTTTGCTATATATTAGAAATGATTTAACCGATTAACTTCAAATTTTGTATATGTGTTCTTCTTTGAAAATGAAGTTCAATTTACTAACAGACTTGGAAGTTGTTAACCCCTGTCGATCCGACGATTGTTCAAAAAAAATTTGTAAGTAAATTACGTCCAATTTCTGAAAGTAGGTACAACTTCTTTGAATTAGGGGAATGCTTAAAAAAATGTTTTGTCGAGTTCTTTTAACCGATTGCGAAACAAAAACTTTAAAAAACAGTTTGAACGATTATCTCTAATTTTTCTATACATGGTGCTTCTTGAGAATTTGGTGCTCCTTGACGATAGAGTTGAGGATGTTAAGTTTCCGGCGAATAATGTTATCTGAATTAAAATGACCATTGGTCAAATGGGGATACTAAGTTTGCCATTATGTCATTATACTATGTCAATAGTAGTTTTCTTGAATTGCCAACGTTTGAATAAAATATAGTCGATGGTTTAGAAAAGGTTTAAAAATTTGCTTTTCAACTTTTATTTTTTTTTAGTACTCACCTGAAAGTTGTAATACGGTCTTCCTCGTTTTTTTATGATTTTATGAGAGAAATGTGGGCTTATTTTTTGGAAAAACTGTTTTAAAATACTATGTTTTTAAGCATTATATATAAGAAATTGAAATTTTTGATTTTTAGATTTCATTTGAAGAAAACTGAAATTTTCATTGAATCTTTGTTCAAAACGCACAAACAGGTCAAAACCAAATTAACCATGTGGGTTTTAATTAAAATGTTGGTACAAAATTTTCAATAAAATACTTTTAATCGTATAAGAAAATAAAATTTATAGAAAACTTCATGGCGTCGTCGTGGAAAACGGGTTAATCGAACTTAACTAAAACTTTTTGCAGCCACTCTTTAGACTGCAAATTCAACCTGTAAAATTGGACACAAATCGAAAACACAAAAGTTTTTGAAAGTCCGCAATGCCGAATTGGGTTAAATTATTCCAACCAAATTTATACAACTAATTGCGGTTGCCAAGAGGAACATTTGTGCAAAATTTCAAGTCAATTTGTCAAACGGTTTTGACTCGACATCAAAAACATTGAAAAAGCTTCTTTGCACCCTCGTGCCCAAACGGGTTAACCGAACTCAACAAAAATTTGTGCCAGACACTATTTTCGACTGCGAAACCACCTTGTAAAATTGGACACAAATCGGAAACACAAAATTTTTTGGAAGCCCGCCACGCCGAAATGGGTTAAATTATTCCAACCAAATTTATACTACTAATTGCGGTTGCTAAGAGGAACTTTTGTGCAAAATTTCAAGTCAATCGGTCAAATCGTTTTGACTCGACATCAAAAACATTGAAAAAGCTTCATTGGGCCCTCGTGCCCAAACGGGTTAACCGAGCCCAACAAAAATTTGTGCCAGCCTTTCTTTTTGACTGCAAAACCACCATGTAAAATTGGACACAAATCGGAAACAAATAATTTTTTGGAAGCCCGCCGGGCCGAAATGGGTTAATATTTTCGAACCATCTTTATACAACTAATTCCGTTTGCTAAGAGGAAGATTTGTGCAAAATTTCAAGTCAATCGGTCAAACTGTTTCGGCTCGACATCAAAAACATTGAAAAAGCTTCATTGCGCCCTCGTGCCCAAACGGGTTAACCGAACCAAACAAAAATTTGTGTCAGCCTCTCTTTTTGACTGCAAAATCACCCTGTAAAATTGGACACAAATCGGAAACACAAAATTTTTTGGAAGCCCGCCGGGCTGAAAGGGGTTAATTTATTCCAACCAACTTTATACCATTAATTCCGTTTAATAAGAAGAACATTCGTGCAAAATTTCAAGTTAATCGGTCAAACCGTTTCGACTCGACATCAAAAAAACGAAAAAGCTTAAAACGGCTCTGGAGCCGCAACCTGTTGACTTATAAAAATGCGACATAGCCTATGTCACCCGCCGGGCTCCCAGAATTATTCCTTTAAAATTTTGTGACAATCGGACCAGTGGTTTTCACGTGAATCCTGGACAAACAAACAAACAAACAAACAAACAAACAAATAAACAAACAAATAAACAAATTTTCTTCTTTATATATTAGATTAAATGTTAGATTTAAATTAATCCCTTCATTCATATACAAATAACTTGGTATTATAAAACTTTGTTTAAATTCTCTTAACTTATTACTATAAACATTTCCATTTATTTCTATTGAACAGTTGTTAAAGTTAAAAATGTAATTTCCATTAAATTTTAAACTTCGCTCAGCACAAGTATTATTAAAGATTGATTTTTTTGTAAGAATTAGTCCTGTTTAAAATTTTAATGTAACTATTTCTGTTATGTTATTATGCATTTTTAAACAATTTTACTATATATACAATTTTTAAATACATATTTGTAAATTTTTTTTCTTGTGGTTCAAATATTAATTCATAATTTAACGTATCTGTTACTGGTATTATTAGTATTTTAGGTAGAACAATTGTTTCATTAGAGATTTTAATAACAAATATAATATTATTTTGATTATCAATTAAAGTAGCTACTTTAATATTTTGCAATTTATTAAAATCCATATCATATTCTAAAATTTTCTTTTTTTCGTATGTTGCTGTGTATTGTTCCTTGTCTAACTGAAGCAATATTGTCCTGTATGTGGTCAATGTTCTCTTGTAAAATTTTTAGCTTAAGTACTAAATCTATGTAAAGTAATTGTTTGTATAGTCTTTTATGTTGGGTTTCGATTTCGTTCAGTGTATCGTTGATTAATAATCTGTTATTTTCGATTATTTGTTTTAGTTTTATGAAATATTTGTTGGAATTACTATTAATTTTGATTTGAGAATTTGAATTTTCTATAATTCTATTACTTTAAAATGATCTTCTATTTCATGCCGATCAGAATCATTCGGTGTCAACCAAATTGAGTATACCTCGTTTACGTCTATGTGTGATTAATGTTCTAATTTTATTTTTTAGAAAATTTAATTGATGGATTAAAAGAATTGATTTATCTCCTATTTCGGAAATTTTTATGTTATTTTCTAAACCATCTAATATTTTTTCAATTTCCTTAGCATTAATTAAATGTAAAATTGTATCATAATTTTCTATTAAAATTACATCTTATTTTCACGTATCCAAAGTCCGACTCGACCTTCTCAAATTTGAGATGGGCCTGGATGATCGTCAGTATGGTCGACAACATCAACAATATAGTGAAAATCAATTATACTCGAAAATTAATAACGTCTTTCAATATTTGATGGTTAATTTTGTCTAATTTGGATTTTATGAATTTAGTTATCTTCCTTTTTAGGTACTTTCCATAAAGGGCTGTTGTAAGGAGAACTACTTTCCTTTATTATATTTTGCATAAGCATGTCTGAGATTTGTATGGATATCTTTTGCTCATGTTTAAGTGGATATCTGTATATTTTTGAAAATATGGTTTTATCGATTTTAGTTATTATTTGGTGTTGGATGTTTGAAGTGGAAGTTAATTGATCACCTTCTTTATAGAAGAGATCATTATATGATTTTATCAAATAATTTAAAATATTACTTTTTTCTTTATTTTGATAAAGATTGAAAAAAGATTTTAAACTGATTATCATTAAGATTTGTTTGTTGTGATTGATTGATTTCATCAAACTTGTGTGGACAACTGTTTATAAATTTTATTTTATTATTATTAATTTTTAGGACTTCTTATTCATATCGATTACAGCACCTAATGGTTTAACTAGATTTTGACCTATTATAGCATCGAAACATTTATTTTGGAAACTTGTCAATATCCAAATCATAAAAGCATCTTCGTTAAATTCTACAGTAAGCCCGTTTTAATTTTTTTCTTTACAAATATTTTATTATTTAGAGTAGTAAAATTAATAGGATTTAGACTTAACTTTCTTTTCTTTTTCAAACATATTTATAATAAATAATTAAATTAAAAGAAATCCTTCACAACAAATTAGAGTTACTTATTCCAAGAAGTGTATTTGTTAACAAATCATCGTTTTGAATTTTGTGTGGTAAAATTTGAACAAGTCTTTTCTCAAATTACTATACTATTGTATTTAAATGAAAAATGTTGCAAATGCAATTGAACTCATTGCTGATTGTAGAAAAATGTGTGTAATTGCATTTTAGTATAAGAATGAAAAATTAAAATAAATCAAAAAAAAAAAAGAATAAAATTTGCTCATAAATAAGCTTGTTTTATTTAAAGAATATTTTTATTTTAGATTTAAATTTATAAAGTGAATTTTGGGTTAGGGTTACGAGCTGTGGCGTAACTCACACGTTTTTTCCATTCGTCAGCAGACCACGGAGTACCAAATTTATAAATTGATTCATTTTTCTTATTTATGTTCGAGTCAATTTTGCATTTCTCTTTTTGATCTGGAGAATTATTATTTTTGTTGTTACAATTGTTCTTTAACTCACAATTCAGAGCTTTTGAGCAATTGTAGTTGATTAAATCAAAGTTATGCTTAAATTTTTTACTTAAATTAGTTTTTAAGTGTGAATTTAAGATTTAATTAAGAATTTAAGATGTAATTTAAGTTCAATACATCCTTAGTTTTTTCTTTCTCGAATTAGTCAAGTTTTTAAGAGAAAATTTTTTATTAAAGTACTATTGGATAAAACATTTTTCTTAAAGGTAAATATTTCTTTAGGTGTTTGTTGAATTTTTTTCTAATCTTTTAAGAATGAAATAATTGCAACTAATTTAGATTTAATATTGTTTTTCCTTCTTAAGTAATTCTGGTAATACTAATTACGTTTTTGAATTCGGGATATTAAAGCTTAATGTTGGTTTTGACGGTCCAATGAGTTGGGACCATCAATTCGTTGACATAAATCGAACAGGACATTATTTACGTTGCCTATCACTTTATTGACCTTTTTTAAAACTTGCATTTGGCCATATTTAAGTGCAATCATGATCGACACTTTTTTATTAATTTTTTTAATTGATCATGGATGTTAAGACATTCATCGCATACAAAATTAGTGCACAGTCTAGAAGAGTACTAGTTTGTTTCTTAACCGATGTACCGTGCAATTTTTGATTACACTATCAGATTTCCAATTTTTACCATGGTTATTACAAAATAAATGAGAACATTTTAATTTAAACGAATGATTCATATTTTTGGATGACATGGTAATTATAATTTAAACTTTAACTCAAATTATCAAAATAATAATGTACTTGGTAAAAATTAAGTAAATATTAAAATTTATTTGATTAAGTAAAAAAACACGATTTCTTTGTTTTCCAGGACTATAATTACAACATTTTTTCACTTTAAATTTTTCAGACAATTAATTCTTACCTAGGCAATAAAATATGACATACTTTAAACATTACATTGTCCTTAACAAAATTTTATATGTAATATATTTTAAACATAGTCCTGGAATACAAAAATATTGTTTTATAATTAACCTTTCACTTATAACAAAGAAAATTTTACTTATAATTTTTGCTTATATTTAATCAGTGCATTTACTAATAATCAATAAAATGAATATTGCTTATTGCTAGGCAAAAACTTTAGTATGGAGCATGAATAAATATCATATCTATAATTAAGCTTACGTGTGTTTATATTTTTTGTATTCTTTTTGTTCTGAGTAATTTATTATTCTTTTTATTAAAAGATTTGTGAATTTCTTTTGTATATTATAGTTTTTTAGTTCTAAATAATCAAATCATTCACTTTGTGTATTAAAGAGAATTTAATGAAATTTGACATATTTTATATTAATTATTTATGTTTTTTTTAATTTGACAATTATTTGAAAATTATTAATTAATAATTTTTTCCTAATAAGATTTATTTAAAAAAAAATCTTGAAAAAGTAAATTAAAAATTTTGTAGATTAATAACTTTAAGCTATTTTAAATTAGTCCAAAGTCTAAATCTCGCAACTACTGTTCCAAATTTTTTACTTGAATATTAACAAAGCACTATTATTATTAAACATTTTTTGTAAATTATATCAATTTATTAAGTGTGTTGACATTATATGAAGAAAAATTCCACAATATCAAAAGCCAATTGTCCTTCTAGTATTCTACTTTATTTGTCATTGTAGTTTTTACTTTGACGTAGTTGAAGTGTGTTTGGAAAAAAATATAGGATATACATTTTAAATTTAACCTACAAATTTTATATTTTAACTTAAAAATGCAGAACCATAATGCAGGTTCACAGATAAATATTTTTGAGCCTGTATAAAAATCATAAAATTATTTATAATAAATTAAAAAAATTTATATATAAATTCATAAATGAAATATAAAAATATTTGTACATATAAAAATATAAATATTTCTATTTTGATTTACGCTAAATAAAGAGTTTTAAAAACTTTTTGTATCAAACACAAAAATATCGTTTCAAGACTTTTAATATATTAAATTTTTATCACAAATGTCAGAATATGTGTCAGAAAATAAAAATATGTATGGCAAACGTCAAAAGAAACTACACCTAGTAAAAGAATAAAATTACAAGGATTGTTTAAAATCTTGATCAAAAGATCAAAATGTTGCTGAATCGATCAATGTTGTAATTGACTTTTTGTAACAATAAAAACAAATCAAAGTTACCAAACTCACCTGTTATACAAGACGCATCGACTTTACGTACGGCCAATATATTATTCTTGTTATTAAGAAAATGCTTTGCTGACAGTCCAGGTAAGTGCTTTTCTAATGTTGCTTGTGCTAAAGGACTCAAAGGGGACTTGGCCCCACAATGGGATGCTGTTAACATTGGCTCGTATTGACCCTAAAAAAATATAAAGAACACAAGTGAAATATTATCTTTAAAATAAGAATTAAATAACGGCAATTTTAAATGTATTTTTTTCTTTAATTTTAATTCTTATTTTTAAAAATATAACCGTCGAAATTCAAGCGAATTTAGAAAGGTGTACACACGACGTACAATATCATCAGGCCATGACATAAAATTATTTGAATGTATTAGTGAATACATTCAAAAAAAATGAGAGCGAGTCTCGAAAAAAATTTTTTTTTTGGTTTTGTAATTTTTTGGAAAAAAAAAAAAACTTTTATGATTTTAACCATATTTTCTTTTAGACTTTTCTTTATTAAATATATCCCTAAACACTCTGAATTTTACATAAAAATAAAATTTGGAGTTTTTTTTTAAAACATATCAAAAATTCAGCTTTCAACTCAAAATTTTTAATATGTTTTCCTAAAAAAATATTTTTCAGTTTTTTCCGCGCATTTCATTACGTAGCCATTTTGATATTTTCAAAAAATAATGAGAGTACACAAGACTAAAATATTTTAAATAATTTTAGAAAACTTAACCTAAAGCATGTGATGCAATTTTGGTAAGTAAATTTTTTTTAATATCGAGTTTTTATATTTTTAATTTAAATATAAATATATAAATTATATATCAAAATAAACTTTGAAGTTTTCTCTTTATACACACAAAAAAATTAAATTTGAAATCGTATTTTTCAGCATAAAATGGAAGGATTCATAATTTTACACCATTCTTAGAATCATTCAACCATATTTCTGGGTAAGCAATATTTATTTGTTTGTTGTTGTTTGATAACAGTAGAAAAAAAAAGTACGTGAAAAAAATAGCCGTACTGTAATAGATAGTTTTTTTTAACTATTTTTTATATTACTCTTTTTAATATTGTAAATTTTTTTAATTTTTAAACTTTTTTAAAATTTTAAATTCAATTTTTTTAAATACATTAATATTAGCATTTTAATTTAAACATAAACTGCAACTTTTTAATAAATTATGGTTCTAAAATGTTCGGTTTCTGGATGTAAATCCAATTATGCTTCTTGCTCGATTAAAGTTTCATGTTTTAAATTTCCAAAACAAGAATCATTAAAAAAATTGTGGGTAAGCGCTTTAGAAAGACCTGATTGGCAACCTACTAATTATAGTTGCGTATGTGCTTATCATTTTACGGAATCGTGTTTTATAAAAAATTCACAACGGCCTATTTTGCGGGCAAACGCTGTTCCAAGTATTTTCCCCAATAATCCGCTATTATCTAATAATAAATCTGAAATTCGAAATTCTTATGACAATAATTTAATTTTAAATTTTTGCAATTTGGTTTCCCCATCTGGATAAAAAAATTAATTTAAATGGCTGGTTAATAAATAAGAATGAACATTATGTCATTTTATATTTTTTGAAAAATGATGACTATTTTGGATGTGAAATTAAGTATAGAATTATAATTGATAATAGTTTGCAAGTTACATGCTTCTCAGGCCTTGCAAAAAAACCAGCCAAAACTTTTAAAAATATTTTATCGAAAAATATGAAACTAGTCTTTTGGTCTCAGCTAAAAACTTTAATATCGTTTTTCAACATGAAGAATCATCAATTTCTAACAATGCAGTTGTACTTCTAGAAAAAGCGTTTCTTTTTCTTAAAGAATATTCTAATTTTGAGGATAATTCTGAAAAACAAGAAAAATTAAATATTATCATAGAGCAAATTGAGCTCATAAGTTCGAAAACTCCAAGATATAGTTGTAATACCATGATAATGTCTTTTTTAATTTCTGCCCATTCGAGAGCTACTTACTCCATCATTTCAAAATTTCTTTCTCTGTTTGCACATATCACATAATTATAAAAATGTTGAAAATGATGAGAGATATTTAACTGCTGCTTTTCAGTCCTTAACGGTACAAAAAGTTTGTAGCCATCTTAATTGATGAAATTTACGTAGAGCAAAGCCTACAATACAGAGCGAACAATGTAGTCGGTATGGCTGGCAAAAGCTCAACTGAAACTGCCAGAACAATTATGGCCTTTATGATAAAGTATGTTTTCGGAAATTTCAAAGAAATTATCCGCCTGTTTCCTGTATTTCGAGCTACATGTCAATTTTTAACGGAGACCACAAAGGCTGTAATTGATTTAGTTCCGCGTTCTTGTAATTATCACTGATAATTACAAAATAAATCAATCTATGTTTAATAATTTGAGTTTTTAAAATCAAAATTCTTTTCCTAATCCTAACGGCAAGGGAAATATATATTTACAGTTTGATACTGTTCATTTATTTGAAAACGTTCGCAATAATTGGCTTTGTGCACCAGACCGTTTTCCAACATATTCCGATTTTGAAACCATAGAAATTAAACATGCCTGTAAATTTTGAAATTAAACAAAATGTTTTGTTAGTAGACAATATATTCCACCATTCTACAATTGCTTTCTTAAAAGAAATTGAAAAAATGCGACCTACTGCTAATTTTTGTGGAATAATTCAAAAATGGTGGGATATATGTAATACCAGGGGACAATTTCAAGGTATTTGAACTAGAAACGAGTGGAATAGACCAAAAAAAGAGACAATAGATTTTCGTCTCACATTTCTTAAAGATTTTCATGATTGGCTATTAGTTTTGTTATTAGTATATACGCAAGTTGTTGAATCCGAAAAAAAAATTAGGGTTCACCAGTTAATATCAGTAAATATAAAAATGAAAAAGAAAATCTGAAACAAGAAATTGGAGAAAATACTTTAGAACAGGAAATAGATTAAGAACCTTTTGATAAATTTTTGCTTCGCGTTATTTAAATGAGGTACAATTTGATAAAGATCCCAATTTGTACACGGGAGGATATGCCTCAAATTCTTGGAAAAACGTATTAAATGCGTCGATTGTAAATCTATATTCCTGAAAGAACGAGGTATTGATTCGGGGTCTTTTTATTTTGACGAACTGAACAGAGGGGGTCTTTCTAGGCCGACAGATCAGATAAATTATATATTATATAATATATGACCGCAATATTTCAGGAAATTTTACTGGGTTTTACTTAAAAAAAAAAAATTTTTTTAGAACATTAATCAAAAAGGCATACTAATTGAACTGACATTAACAAGTTTAAGTTTGGGTAAATATGACATAGATTTAGAATCGACGTGTAAATGCGGTAATAGCAGCCGCAATACATTTTTCCAATTAGCTAAAACTTTCGCTAATATATTAATAAATAATTTTACAAAGCAAACAGGCAAAATAGAAAATTTTTAATAGTTAAAAATAGTAATATTAAGTAGTATAATTTACTGTTTTTTTTTTTTTTATAATATTTTGGTTTTTGTATTATAAATTGAATTGTTTTAGTTTATTATAATTTTTAGTTTTATTTATTATTTTTATTTGCTTAATTTTTGTGATATTTTTTTATTATATTTTTAGATTTAAAATTTTTGTTTTTTTTTTGTTGTTATATATATATATATATATATTTCTAATAAATTGATTTGTCAAATCAATTCTATAAATTGAATTGTTTTTGTTATGTATTAATTGAATTATTTTTGTTATTAAATAAAAGTTTAGTTTTTGAATTTTATGATTTCTATTACATATTTGTAAGTTCTATTAAGTTTTAACGTATTTTTTTTTCTAGATTTAGTGGAAAAAAAATACGTTAAAATACGGATACCACCTTTAAAAAAAACGCTCCATATTCCCTACCTCAAAGAAAATAATTTAAGATATATTAAAATTTATTTTATATTATTTAAAGATAAAAATATTTTTTATATACAATTTATTTCACAATATTATTTTTACATAAACTCTTTTTTGGATTTTTAAATTTAATTTGCTGTGTTATTTTCCAATTCAATATTTTTATTTAAACTAGTTTTGTCGATTTATTTTTTGCCAACACTGTAGCATATTAATAAAATTATCACTCTCATTGAAAGCTTAGTAAGAAGCTTTTAAAAAAAGTAAAATATATGGAGGTTATTTTTTCAAAAAAGAATTTCTAAATTAAAATATTAAAATTTATTATATTTGAATATATTATAAAAATTTTAAAACACGGATTTTTACGGTCATCTTTGAACGAAATTAAAAAAGTTACAAATTTGTGAATTATTATAATTTTTAAAGCAGCCTTCGAAAAAGCTTCTTTTCTCTAAATGTCATGGCCTGAAGATATTCTACGACATGGTGTACATCAACATTAGTTATATTTTTTGCCTGTAGTTACAATAACAATGGCACTGTACAGCTCCTTTTTAGGCTCTGTAAGTTAAACATTTTTCGATGTAATTATAAGCAATTCTACGGTCCGAAATAAAATTATTTATTTATCACCTTATTTTGTCTATATTTTTTTTCGGATATTCAACCTATCCAATGGAAGGTTGCACATGTTTTTCTAATTCTTAAAACAGGTACGATCTTTCTAACTACCGACCTATTGCTATTACTTCGGTCCTATACAAAGTAAATTAAAAAATTATTAACTAGAAGCTCTTAAAATACCTAGATGGCAGGCGTTTGCTTCATGATCAACAATAAGGGTTCAGATCCTGACGTCCAACTGATTTATTTTATAACCTTCCTATGCGAAAAGCTTTAAATTAGTCTTTTCCATTTTTGCGAATTTGAAGTTGCAGCTCTGGATATTTCTAAAGCTATCGATCAATTTTGGCATTAAGCTTTGTTGTCAAAGTGCAGGGCTGCAAGTCTAGATCTCGCTACTAATCTTTCAAATGTTTCACTTGAATATTTTGGAGATCAAACTTAATTTAAAATTGACTTGGTTTAATAATGTTTTGGGTGTAGCTAAATACGCTGCTAAGTTTTTGGGTTTCTTGTATCACTGCAAAACTTTCTTCTCCCCATCTGATCTCATTAACAAGATGTATATTAGGCCAAAAATGGAGTGAAATTCACGCATTTGGGTTCACGCTTTTTTTACGGCGATAGGATATCTTGACAAAGTACAAAATAAAGCTATTTGTCTTATAAATGCTCCTAACGTCACTCCAACTCTTATTCCACTCTGCCATCATCGTACAGTTGAGTCACTGATCTTTCCATAGAGATATCTTGTAGGAACTAACACCAGTTCAAACAAAATTAAATAACTAATGCCTCCACTTATGATTTATGGGCACCTAGAAGAACAAAAATTACTCCCGGCTTATGGAACTTCGTTTGTCATGCAACAAATCACTTTTATGGAACTACATTTCACCAAATGTGTTTCCAAAAATTGATAATGTATATTGTACGACGTAGGTTAATTTATGACGAACATTAACACATTTCTTCTTAATATCCTATCCAATTTACCTCTTGCCTTATAATCCAACAATTCTAAAAATCTTAAACCCAAATCCGCAAATCCTTCCATATCCTCATTCTCGTAACTAAACTAAAAATTTGTATACCGGCCACACTCAAAGTTTGGTTCAAATATGGTGTGCGTTCTGGTGAGTTATATCTGCGCACTGATCAAAGGAACACCGCGTAATTGTAATAGGTGAGTTTTGAAGCTTTCCATTTTCCTCGTAAACAGAAAAAACAAAAATCTCATTTTCAAGACTTCTGTGGTAAGAGTAATTTTATTAGTATTAGAAATATTTTCTATAATTACAGATATTTTTATTAAGCTTGGTTTGTGTTTTTAATTAGTAAAGTTTAATTTTTGGTTTTGTTTTTATCTTTTTAAATCAGTTTATAATTTGCAACCAGTATGAGTAATTATATGATCATAAAATGTAAATAAAATAAAGCTTCAAAACCAAACTGTTGACATCTCGCTATCTATTACGAACTAAGCAAAGCTACGATTTACTCGTAGGAATCATTTTTTCAGTTATATTAATAAAAAAATAATCACTAAAAAATTAGCAACCTTAGTCTCATCATATATATCGACTTTAACTACATTTATTACAATGAGTTTATTTCAATTTTTTATTATCTTTTCCTCTAATTGCCAGTCCCCTTTAATATTACCCGATTTATTTGCGAACTAATCTCTATATATATTATCATAATAGTTGATTGATTTATTTGTGTACAATCAACTTTTCTCTTTACTTTTTTACACATTTTGTTTTTATATTTACACCTTAATCTACTTTGATGCGGAAACCTATGACATTTTTTATATAATCGTACTACATGAAGAGATGTGACACTGCAAGACTCAACTAAACTCATATACCCTTGATATATCACTTTCAAATAAAGCTGGTTATCAAAACTCATATGGCAAACATAAATTTAATTGGAGTAATCAACTTTTGTTGGTTGTTTACAAAAGGTACGAACCACTCTGAACCAATTTGTTAACATAAAACTTGTCAAAAAGTGGTCGGTATTTATTGCCTGACACTTTAAAAATGAGTTTTCGAAAAATCTAACGCTCACATGATCCAAACCAAACGATGATATCCAATTTAAGGTTTTTTTTAGCCCAAGTAAAACCAATGATGTTAGTAGACTGAGCAGGTTACAAGCATCATCCTTCTCTTTTAACAAGTCTAAATTTATATTTTTATTTATATACCTCCTCTTTTAACAAGTCTACGAAAATAATTTTTTCTGCTATCCTTTCCCAATATTCCTGAAAATTCGTTAAAGAAAACACTAAAATTATGCTTGTTAAATCTGTATACACAAAATTTAAGATAGACTTAACGATGTCTAAATAATTTTAATAATATCATTACTAACAAAATTATGTTTTATAACAACACAAACATAATCTTCTTTTACAAAACCTGGCGTTTGAAAATATACAATTTCATATTAATGAAATTAAGATAAAATTTTGAATTGAAACAAGAATTTCTAAATTTGAGATGACATTAAAATTTTGCCTTAAGCTCCTAATGTTTTGATGTACAAAACTAAAATATTTAGTAAATTATAAAATTTTAAATAGTACTTACTTAAAGTACTTAAAATATTTTAAAAGTATACGTGTACTTGATAGATTATCAAAAGATTTTATTAAAATAACTTTACCAGCCTCGAACCTTATGAAAAAAATATGACAGTCCCTATATATTTAAATTTATTTTAAGCCTCCATATGCAATGCTTCAATATAACATTACATAATAAATATATAATTTTATTAAAACAAGTAAAGAAACAGTCAGTGCAACCGACTTAGAAATACCCTACACCTATATGGTTCAAATTTAATGGGAAGTCCATAAGTCATTTTAAAATCATAAAATCTTTTATTATTCTGATCGTAAGGCATGGCTAACAAAATTTACTTTATAATACTAAAAACATTTTCTAATTGTTTGATCAATTCAAAAATATTAGCAATTCTTACTAATTTATCTATTTAAAAATATTAAACAACAAATGAAGTTGAGATAAATGGATTCGTAAAATGCACTTGCAAAATTACATAAGTATTTAAAACTTTTATCCAATTCAATAAAATTTTACACACATGTAGCAATTACTCCTTTTCAGGTTTTTTAGCTGTAGTGCATTTACTGTTGAATGATTTAGTACCCTTGGTTAATTATTTCAATTTTCAATAATTTTTAAATTTATTCTCTTAATTTACTTATTTATTAATGTTCTATATAATTAAACTCAAAGTTATTCGAAAGAATTATTAATTTGTAATAATATAAATACAAAACTTTATATAATTTTATGGTTTTTAATGTTAGTATCACAAAATTTAATAATCAAAGTATGCAATAAATGTATTTCTAAAATACAATAATAAATTTAGAACTGTTCATATAATTAATTTTAATACAAAAATAAATTTTACACCTTAAGTATCGTACACAATTTCTTAATTATATATTACCTATGGTAATAATTCAATAAAATATAGATATGATATAATAAAAATTATAAACAAAAAAAAATTCGTCGTTTATTAAAAAAATATTTTGTTTTAATATATAAAATATAATACATAATATGTTTTATAGTAAAACTCATAGCCTTTTAAAAATATAAAAGTTTTAAATAAGAACGGAAATAGGAAATAGTGTATCAAATTTTATATTTTTATCTTTAATAATTTTGAATATATTATGCTTTAAGGTCTTGGGAGTAGTGGGAGTGGTACGCCTAACGCTATTTCAATTCATCTAAAATTTGACGTACCCAAAACAAATAAGAAGAAACACCCCAAATATAAGGTTATATCTTCATTGGTTTCGGAATTATGCTTGTTTGGTCTAAATTCGATCAAAAACTTCTAGGATCCGATTATAGCGCCATTAGTTGTAGAGTTAGAGTTAGTTGCTTTTTTTTCCTTTTAAATAAACTTTTATTTTGTTATAATCTTACATATGAGTATCTTAACCTACAAAACAAAGTTAACAAACTAGGTATAACTCTTTTATTTTTAACATTTAAAAATATTTGGATTTTTTTTATTGTTAAATTTAATATACGAGTATAGTAAATAAAATCATTTCTCTTTTAAAGTACAAAGCTATTGTATTATAACCTTATTCATACATTGTAAAATTTTAAAAAATCAATGTTTGATAATTTTTTTTTTTTTTTTATAAAACTTAACTTACTTTTTGGCTCTGCTTGGTCGTTGTTATCTTCATCTGTTTCGCTGTATTCATCGGTAAGATCCATTAATGAACTGTAATAGTTCCACTCGCCTCTTGGTGAACTAGATGATATTGAAGGATCAAACGTTTTTTAAGGCTTTTCGCAATTCATTATTTTCTTTTATTAAATGTTCAACTAAATTCTCTATTCGGCTTGCACCGCTTTTAACTTTTTGTTGGTCTTTATTTTCAGTTTTGTCTAGGATTTCTTTAAATCTGACATTTATTGTCTCTTTTAATAAGTTTTTTTTTTTTTCGATGGCATGATTGCTATCCTTGATAGGATGCAATCTGTAATTATACCACTTATTTATTTTAAAAAATTTATTTTTTTATTAAAGTTTTTTTTTTTTTCTCGTTAGATTTTTTATTAAAATTTTTCGTCTTAAATATTTTTGAATTTTTGATTTTTATAATATTTTTATTTTTAATTTTCACAAAGAATAATATAACTTGATCGCTTGACAGCTGAAATCGAAGTCATAAAAACACGACTTTATATCAATTAGTGTCATTCCAGAGAGCAATGATGAAGATTTATCAGTGATCAGTTCTAATATTTTATCTCATTTCAACTTATATCATGTTAAACTCCCTCTTAAAGACATATACAGAAAAGTGAAAGTAGGTAATAATAATGCTCACCCAGCTCATATTATAGTTGAATTTATGGAGAACAAAAGTAAGGTTAGTCTTTTATCAAAATATAAACCAAATAAGAAAGGAAAAAATTATCTTCATTCTGGTACGATTTTACAAGGCTATTCAAATCAACCTGTTTATATGAATGAACTATTAACAAATTTCTATAGTTTTAAATATAAAAGAGCCAGAGACTTAAGCAGAGAAAAAAAAATTAAATTTACCTGGGTTAAAAATGGAAAAATTTTTATCCGTAAGGATACAGATAGTAAAATTATACACATAAAAAATATAGATATTTTAAATGAGTATAACAAATAATATATCTAATCCGTTCCTTTTTAACCCAGTAAATAAAATATTAAACACACTAAACGACATTTCACTAAATTCTATAAATAATGATGTTTCTATTTTATACTTGAAAGCCAGAAGAATAAAAAATAAAATTGACGACATTGAGGTTATGTTGAAAACATTAAATGATTCCACTGATGTATATCTGAAACTTGGTTGAGAGATGATGATGTTTCCTTATATACTATTTCTAATTTTTCTTCTGTATGTGCATGTAGATAAAAGAAAACTGGTGGAGGTTGTGGTGTATTTGTCAACAATAAATATACTTACTCGACCATATTTTCATATTCCAACAACTGTGACAGTATCTTAAGCTTAAACATAAAGATAAAAAATATCACTTGCAATATTATAAATGTTTATCGATCACCAACTGATGATAACAATAGTTTCAACAGTTTTTTGCACAAACTAGGAAAATGTATATCTAAACCAAATTGCAACATAAACACATATATGACATCGGGTATATTAAAATTGCTCCTCCGTTTGTAAAGCATCGATTTAAACGAGCTAGATATAGTGTCAAGGGTACGTATCGGTTTAGAATCGAAAAATAAGTCAATCTTGCTATGTGTTACTGTCCGTCCTTCTGTGTGTCAGCACGATAACTCAAAAACTAAAGGAGCTACAGTTTTGAAATTTTCACAAAATATTTTTTAAACAATTTCTAGGTTCTCTTTTTTGTTGTGGTTAAGATCGGACTAAAACTTCGGGTAGGTCTCTAACAACTAACTTTTTTAACTCCAATATTTTCATATAAATATTTGAAATTTTGCTAGGCATCTTGCATCCAACATGAAATTATATGAAATTATATGAATTTTGTTTTTTTTTTTTTGTAGATAACAAAGCTTTCGAGTTACGATTTCATATGATTTAAAGTTGCGTAGTTTAAAAAAAAAATTTAAGATAAGCAAAAAAGAACACATCTTTGTTGCGTAGTTTAAAAAAAAAATTTAAGATAAGCAAAAAAGAACACAAAGATTTTTTTTAAGTAAAAAAATTTTTAAGTAACATGTGTAATATTTTGCATACTTTGTATTTTGATATTGAGAGATGTAATCATTATGAACATGATCAACATAATATTTAATCGGCTTATTTTTTTCCATACAAATATAAACATCCCTTTTCAGGGTAAACTATAAGACCAATTTTAATGAAACAACAACCAAAATAAAGTTTTTTTTTGGTTTTCATATTACAATGATCTTTTTTTTTAGAATATTGCGTTTTTTCAGATGAAAACCCGTCTTTAATTTACGTAAATTTGAATTTAAGGGTCACGCCGTGAATAATTTATATTTCATATTTTATGCGCCGACTTTCTGTGTACATGTATTTTATTTTCGGTTGTAACTCGCAGCTCAATCAAACTATTATATGCGCCGATTTATGTTTTTCTTTTTTTTGTTTAGTTCAAATGTTCAATGAACAAGGGATTGAAATTTTTTTAAAATTTTTGTGTTGTTTTTTTTTTCTTTATCTCTCTAAAATTCCGGTAAAAAAAAATGAGTTCTGTTCGAAAAGAAAGCAATACATTGGTTTATACAGTAGTTTTCATTTATAACGCACTCTGTTAAATTTTAATTATAATAAACGTTACACTTTTGGCAAAAAATTAAATTTTACCTAAAAATGTAAGTTATTTATTACATTCATATTTCTTTTATTTAAACTTATTATATCTAATAATGTTGCTTGGTGATTAATTTAGTATTTTTATATTTATTTTTGATATTAAAGCATATAAAAATGTTATTGTTTTTTCTTATGTGTTCTAAAAATAAAATATTTTAAAATAATATTGTTTTTATTTTCTTTAATTTTATTTTTATTTTTTAAGAAACTTTATTTTTATTTGTTTTTAGGAAGCTTTATATCCATTTTATAGTAATTTTATTTTATTTTTTTTTACAGAAACTTTATTTTTATTTGTTTTTAGGAAGCTTTATATCCATTTAGTTTGGCGAGCGACTGAATAAGAATCAATTCACTCACATGTACATTATTTTTGACATTTCTTTAATTTTTTAAATTGACATTAGTAAAAACTGTGGGTACATTCATATTTACATATTTTGACATTTCTTTAATTTAAACCTACATTAATAAAACTGTGGGTACATTCATATTTTCATAAACTTATTACAACTTTACCAACCTGACAAGTAATCGTCCTAGTTTTTTTTTTTTTTTTTTTTTTTGTTTTTATATTATACTTCATTAATTAAGATTGATTAACATCAAGCAAATTTAAAAATTTCTTAAGAATAATTCAATTGTGATCTGGTTCTTCTCTACTTTTTTTTATTCAATAAAACGGAAGAAAACAAAAATGTTCACAAATTTACATTATTTTACTATTTCAATATAATTCCAATAAATATATACATACAAACATTTTACTGTTAAAAAAATATTTACATTATTTACATCGTTTTAAAACTAAAAAAAATATTATTTAGATTTCTTTACTTTTTATGATATATGTATACTTTTTTTTCTATAACTCCATTATAAGGAATTTGACTGACTTGGAAATTTTCTGTATCTGTAACTACATACCTATTATTTCCTAAAATTTTGGTAATCTGATAAGGACCTTTAATTTTTGGTAATAACTTCTTACTAATTCCGGGTGTATTTACATAATTCCTAATCATAAAATAATCTCCAATAGAATAGGTTTTAGGTTCTTTCCTTGTTATATCGAAATAATTTTTATTATAGGCTTGTACTTTATTCATATACCTTTATAGGCTACCTTTTCCAATAATTTTATCTAAATTTCTACTTTCAGAATTGATTTCATTTTCTATAATCTCCTTGACTGAATCAATAAATTCTCCCCTTTGGTTAACTGCAAATAGCATCTTGCTGGGAGTAGTTGCAATCGATCTATTTATAGTATTGTTTAAACTAAATTTTGCTTTGGGTAAAACATTATACCAATATTTTTTATTAGCATTATCAGATAATATTGCTAACATAGGAATTAAAGTTCTTAACGCGCTCTACCTGTCCATTTGCTTGTGGTGAACCGGTAGCTATTTTAACATGCTGTATCTGTATGTTATTCTGATTAATAAAATTTTCAAAATCTTTTGACGTGAACCAACTGCCTCTATCGGAAATAATGCGACGGGGTCGTGAATAATTAATAAAATATCTTTCCAAACATAAAATTACTTCTTTAGTACTTGTAGATTTAACAGGGATTAATTTGACATATTTAGTAAATGCAACAATAATTAAAAATATGTGTTTTTTTGAATGCTTAATATTATTATCAATAGGACCACAATGATCGATATGTACAGTGTCAAAAGGTACATCTAATTTGGGAATGTTTTGTAAAAACCTTTCTACTTTACCACTTTTTGTAGAATATGTGATACATTTTAAACAATTAGAAATATAATTTTTTATATTTTCTTTTAAATTTGGAAACCAATAATGTCTAAAAATAAGTTCACCTGTTTTATCTATACCAACGTGACCGATTTCATCATGGTAAAGACAAATAACATTATTTTCCATTGTTTTAGGTACATAAAATAATAATCTATTGCTACTTTTCCTATAAATTAACCCGTTTCTCATTTCATAGAAACTATCCTCAAGATGTTCTAATTCTCTTTTAATTTTTTGAATAGTAGGGTCTTTGTTTTGTGCAATTGATAAAGTTTGCTCAAAAGTATTTGCCTCCAAAACTAAAATATTTGTAGACCTGTTCAGGGCATCAGCATGAGTCATTGAGTCATTCTATTCGCTTTACGATGTTCTAGAGAATAATCATAATTTTGTAATTCTAGAGCCCATGTAGCTATTCTGCTATTAATTTCTTTTTTGTTAAGTGTAAGAGTAAGAGCATTACAATCCGTAACAATCTTAAATTTAATCCCTTGTTTAATCCAAAGATATACACGAAATCTTTGTAAGGCATAAATAATTGCTAAGGTTTCTAATTCGAAACTATGATATTTGCTTTCTATATCACTAGTTCTTTTAGAATAATAAAAGATAGGATGGAATTTTTTATCAGCTTGACGCAGTAAAAGAATTGCCCCGAAACCTAGAGAGCTTGCATCTGTGTGCAATTCTGTTTCAGAGTTAGGATTATAAATTGATAAAATAGGTGAACTAGTTAAATAATTTTTTAATGTTTCGAAAGTTTTAATTTCCTTTTCTTTAAATTGAAATTTAACATCTTTGCGAATGAGGTCATAGAGAGGTTTAGCGATTATTGAGAATTGTGGTATAAATTTCCGAAAATAGGAACATAATCCTATAAAACTATGGACGTTTTTAGAATTCATCGGAATAGGAAATTTCTCAACTGCTTCTATTCTTGACTTTGTTGGTTTTATACCATCTTAACTAACAGAATATCCTAAATAATCGATACATTCATGAAAAAATTTACATTTATTTACATTAAGTTCTAAATTATTTTCTTTAATAAGGATAAAAGTTTCTTTTAAAATTTTTAAATGTTCTTCAATGGATTCGGTAGCAATTAATATATCGTCAAAATAAATGGTAACTTTCTCTTCTTGGATCATATTTTTAAAAATTAGAGTAATATAACGTTGAAAGACAGCCGGAGCATTTTTTAGCCCGAAAGGCATTTTCAAATACCTTAAATCTAAAGATGTGAAATAACATTTTTCTTTTAATTTAATAATTTGATCTTCTATTATGGGTATGGGAAAGTTATCCTTCACAGTAAGTTTATTTAATACATAGTCTAAATTCATTATTTTTTTTCTTGATTAAAACGACTGGAGAACAATAAGGTGATTCGCTAGGACGAATAACATTTCTATTTAATAAGTCGTTTAAAATTTCTTGTAACTTCCCTTTTTCATAAAACGATAAACGTCGGGGTAGAAAGTGAAATGGTTCATTCTTATTGAGAATAATTTTCATTTCATAATCTAAATTGACATCTCTTGTTTCACTTATAGAATAATTTGAATAGTAGTGATTAACAATTGAATAAAATTCTTTGATAAATTTCTTAATGTTGAATAAATTAGAATTTTTTGATTGTCTGGGAGTAATGTTGAATAAATAGTTGTGTGGTAGTCATTTTTCCGGACAATTAGGCGCGAATTGTTCCATTTTGCCATACTTAAAACATGAACCTTTAACTCTAGCTGGCTTCTTGTATTGACGTAACAAATGACGTAACTCGTTACAATAATAACATCTGACTGCAATCTTATCGTATCTTGACTGTGAATAATTTAAAATTTTTGGTTTTATTTCTTCCTTTTCCTTTTTTAGATTTTGATCTGCATGACTTTTATAAATAGTAAATCGATTATTTTTTGTAATTGATGAAAATGGCGTCAAAATATCTTCTGAATTAATAAACTGCATCATTTTTGCTTGATTTTGTAGAGAAGTGTTGTTCATTCCTTCTATAATGAAATCACATAGTTCTTGCTCCAAAATTCCTAACGAACCAGATAAAATAATTTTTTCATGGTAATAATCAGAAAATGGTTCATTATTTCTCCATAATCTATTTTCAAATTTTCGTCTCAATTCTACCTTTTGAAGGCGACAACCGAACATTTTTTCAACTTTAATATAAAATTTCTTATTTTAAATATAATAAAATTAAACAACACAATTAAAATTCGATTTTTTTTTTTTAAATTTATTTTTTAATTGTTCTCTTTTTTTTATATATATATTTAAAATTCTTATGAATTTGAATTTTTGGGCGTCTTAACTGTTTTTTTTTTCGTTATATGTATACTTAAAATTCCTATGAATTAGAATTTGTGGCGTCTTAACTGTTTTTTTTTTTTTTTTTAGGTGCAACTCCAATTTTAAAAAAAATTTTTTTTTTTGGAGGTATCCCACTTCTGATTTTATGGTAATTTTATTTTATTTTTTTTACAGAAACTTTATTTTTATTTGTTTTTAGAAAACTTTATATCCATTTAGTTTGGCGAGCGACTGAATAATAATCAATTCACTCACATTTACATTATTTTTGACATTTCTTTAATTTTTTAAATTGACATTAGTAAAAACTGTGGGTGCATTCATATTTACATATTTTGACATTTCTTTAATTTAAACCTACATTAATAAAACATTTTTATAAATGTACCCACACATTCATATTTTCATAAACTTACTACATTACATATATTCAAAATAACTGAAATATCTATAATATGTTTGCAGAAACAAAAACAAAATAACATTTCTTAAAAAAAATTATGTTTTCTTTAGGGATCAACCACAATAAACGCGTACGGCGTGCAGTTTCTGTCAAAAAATTGTAAAAAAAGTAGGTATGTTATGTACTGTATTTCGGAATTTTACATTTTTAAATTTGACAAAGCGTATAAAAATACTGTACTTGTTTTTTCTTATGTTGCTACGATTAAGTTTTCAAAACAAAATATTTTAAAATATTTTTTTAAAAAAAAAACATTCATTCAAAATAATTGAAAATACTTATAATATTTTCGCAAGAGACAACTAAAAAATATTAATCTTTAACTTAAATAAAAGCGTTCGGCGTATAATTTCTGTCAAAAAATTAATAAATAAATAGGTACATGAATTTACGAGCAACGCGATGTACTGTAACTCGGATTTTTAAAATTTACAAATTGACCTAATATACAAAATTGTTTTTGGGCTTTCTTATATTTCTAAGATTATATTTTAAAAAATATCTTATATTGAAAAAAAATCAAAATATACCTATTATAAGGAATAAAAAAAATTTTTTGTACTAAATTAAAACATTCAAATAAATATTTTTGTGTTTACGCGCGTACTTATTTACGGATATGTAGATAGACATATTGACGTACGGCCGTATAAAAATTGTACATCGTATGTTTTAATTTAGGTTAATTTAGGCCCTATTAAATGAAAAGTTTATTCTACATTTTAAACCTATGGTTTTTTTATAAAAAAAAACTCTTTTTAGTTTTACGAGGCTGGCCTGGCACTACAATCGGGCTGACTGGGTAGGCCTGAACAGTTTTTTAGGGCGTTTCGATTGGACAATGTGCTTTCGCCTTTTAAATTAATGATTTGCTCTCTTCCACCCTCAATCCAATCCACAGTTTCGCCGATGACAGTATGCTGGTGGCATCCTACGACATCAGAAAAAAATTAAATGCCACTTCTGCCGCAATCAGTTTGAAAGAAAATCTTATGGCTAGCTCAGTCAATCATGATCTATCAAAAATATCTGATTGTGGTAAAGCTAACAGAGTTGAGTTTAACACTTCCAAGACTCAAAGCTGTCGCATCTCTTGCAAATGGAGATCAAATAACCCCTATGGAATGAATCTGTTTTTGATGTAGCTAATAACGCTGCCAAATGTTTGGCTTTCTCTATCGTTAAAAGCGTATTTTTCTTCCAGAGATCTGTCCAATATCTATAAAGCGTACATACGACCTAAAAAGGAGTATAACTCTCACATTTGGGCTGGCGCTCTCCAAACTTCACTAAGTTACCTGGACAAAATTCAAAATCGCGCCTTACGCCTAATTGGCGACCCTTCCGTCCAGGTTACTTTCACTCTTCTTAGCACTCGTCGTAATATTGGGGCTTTAACTCTCTTTTATGGATATCTTATAGGTGTTGACACTTGCTCTATTGAATTAAAATCAATAATGCCTCCCTTTAAACAATTCCAACGCAACACCAGGGAGGCCTCAAGTTCTCACTTCTACACAGTGGAAATCACTAGGTGGCTCAAAACTGGTTATGGAAACTCATTTATTGTGAGAACTGCTAGAATATGGAACATGCTTCCATCCAATGTATTTCCCTCTGATAGGAATAGACCTTTATACAATTTGCAACGTTTTAAAAAGAACTTAAATAAGTTCGTTTCTAATCTACCATCCAACTCTCCTCTTCTATCCTATTTTCCTTCGAACTCCTTAGCCCTATAGACAAGCTTACATATCTACTTTGTAGATATGTATTAAGGAATTCGTTTTCCTAGAGTTTGACTAGCGTGTAAAAAAAAAATAAAAAAAAAAAAAAGCCACCGCATAAATCATTCGAGATGTTCAATTCAGCTGCCTTACTAATAACACTGGATCTTAGTATAGACATATGCAACAGTCAATACTTTCATTGATAACTGACACACGTCATAGACGGATTAAGACGCTTTTACTAACTCAAGAACAATTAAAATCGCAACTTAAAATTATAAGAGAACATGTTCAAAGCAACTTAAAAATACCGGGAGACAAAACGCTGAGTATTATCAGATTTATCAGCTTATTCCTACTCCTATAGTTAAATCCAATAAGCTTATATATATTCAAACTTCTAGTAAATATCTATTAGTAAATGCACATCGAGATTGATATTCAACTATGGAGGAGATTGATATAAATTTATGTAAACCTTGGAAATAAATCACCTTCTCTTGTTTCCTAATCACCTTCTATGCAGATTTAATTCACCAATGTATGGTTTGAGATCTAATATCAGTCGCTGCGAAATGGAACTATTATCATTAGAAACAACATTATCTCCGTTCTGCATGATTAAGAGTTCTTCAATTTACATAAGATGGATAAAAATGCATACAAGTAATCATTGGATTTACACGTTAGATAAAAAAAATATATTTGATTTAACCTGTGGTAGTCATTCAGAAGAAATAACTTTTAATGGAAATGCGATTCTTTGGTTAAAACCAGGTTGTACACTTACACATTCAAGTATGTTCATAACATCTACTCAGAGGTTTACAGGAGACATAACTTCATCTTTTTTGATAGTAGCAGAAATACCTCAAAATGTTTTAGTAAATTATTGTAATAGTACCAACAAGAATGGAAGTTCGAACAATTTGACAATTCTGGAGGAAGAAATAACTTCAGCTGATATTCAATTATTGCATGCTAATAAAGAGGCACAAAGCGATGAAATAGTGGCAACAAGAAATATAAATACACGTGATGTTCATCGTTATGCAGTTGCATAATATATATATAACATTAATATATATAACAACTTTAGAACTAATTTTAAACTTATTTATTTCATAATTGTTTAACGTACATTTTTGCTTATGATGCACATTTCTTTGTAATATAATTTAATTGAACTTAACTTAATACAATATCTTTAAAGTCATTGTACTGAACTAGATTCATAATTTTAATTATTTTAAAGTAAATTAAATATTTGTTGTGTCAGCTAATTTCGTTGTATTAAAAATTGTATTTAAAGACGTAATTTTAAGTAAAATATATTCAATAATAAATTTGAATTTTAAACTTAAATAAGCGTTTTATGTTTATTTATTTTTTGTAGTTCAAACAAATACATTTATTGCATATATTAATTATTAAATTTTGTGATAAAAATAAAAATTAAATAAACTTTTATTATATTATTAAAAATTAATATTTCTTTCGAATAACTTTGAGTTTAATTATATAAAACTTTAAAAAATAAGTAAATTAAGAGAATAAATTAAAAAATTATTTAAAATTGAAATAATTAATCAAGTATAAATAATTCAACAGTAAATGCACTACAGCCAAAATCCCGAAGAGTTTTGCTGCAATTGCGTAAAATTTTATTGAATTGGATAAAAGTTTTAAATATGTAATTGCATTTTACGAATCCATTTACCTCAAGTTTATTTGTTGTTTAATATTTTTAAATATATAAATTAGTAAGAATTGTTAATATTTTTGAATTGATAAAATAATTATAAAATGTTTTTATACTATTATAAAGTAAATTTGGTTAGTCCTGTCTTACGATCAAACTAATGAAAGCTTTTATGGTTTCAAAATGACTTATGGACTTCCCCTTAAATTTGAACCAAATAGATGTAGGGTATTTATATTTACACCTAAAGTTTTCTAATCGTACTACATGGAGGAATGTGGCACTGCAAAACTCAACCAAACTCATCATATACCCTTGATATATAACTTTCAAATAAAACTGGATATCAAAACTTATATTAGAAACTTGAATTAAAGTTGAGTAATCAATTTTTATTGCCAGTTAACAAGAGGTACGAGGATCTGAACCACTTTGCTGAACATAAAACCTTTCAAAAAGTGGTTGGTTATTCACAAATCCATATTTATTGCAAGGCATTTTTCACATGGTTTTTCGGAAAATCTCACGCATGCATAATCTATACTTGTTTCCGAGAATACTCTAGTTCCGCGGAACACTAATGTGCCGCAGAATGTCCATAAGTGTTCCGTAGGAAAATACTAACTAAATACCGATTAATATTTTTTCTGTTTTTTTTTTTCGTTCAAAAATAAAGCCTTATTTATATGTACTCTAATATTTAAAAATAAACTAGTAGGCTTTGAAATATTTTGGTATATGTTTCGTTCATATTTTAACTTGAAAATGAATTCTATTACTGTTTCTCTCTTTAAAATTAGAGTTCAGTTAATTCTATATATTTAAACAAGCAAGAGTTGCATTTTTTTCAAAGCATTATTTTAAAGCAAAAAATAGTAATTTAAGGTAGTTGTCCAATTATAATTCAAGAGCTATTAAAAAAACTAATTTTGCAATTACCATATTTATATAAATAAAGGTAATTTTGGTTTTTGTTACAATAATTATTAATTTTTATTAAAACTGTTTTTATGTTACATTTTTTGTTTTTACTGATTAATATTAGAACTTAAATATTATTAAAAACTATCCATCGATGGAGTCTTGGTTTAAAATGGGAAATTTAAGAAATGAAGTGCCAAGTACTTCTTCTAAATCAAATGCAGCTGTGCACATAGAAGCAACTGCATGCGCAGCGACAACTAAGTCTCCTCCAAGATTGCTCCAAAAAGAAAATACGATGATTGTTATTTAAATTTGGTATTTACTTGTACTGGCAATACAGATGCTCCGGACGCATTGTGTGTTTTATGTAACAAAATTCTAGCCAACAGTTCAATGGTTCCAGCTAAACTTCGCAGGCATTTTGAAACAAATCACGTTGATTATAAAGAAAAGGATATTAATTTTTTTAAGAGGAAACTTCACTCTCTGGAACTATCTCAGCGTTATTGAATTTGTTATACAAATGATAAATATTGTTAAAACTGAAAATGAAAATGCAACCGAAATATCTTTTCGCGTAAGTTATCGCATTGCATGTAATGGTGAAGCTCATACAATCGGAGAGACGCTTATTAAGCCTTGTGTAAGCGACATTGTATCCTGCATTATAAATGAAGAATCTGCTAAAAAAATCGATTCATTACAACTATCCAATAATACTGTTTCGCGCCGCATTAAAGACCTTTCTACTGATATCGAGGTAGAGCTAATTAATCGAATTAAAATTTGCAGTGAATATGTATTACAAATGGATGAGTTAACAGACATTGCGGGTCTCGCTGTTTTATTGGTGTTCGTGCGGTATGTACATAATAATAGTATTGAAGAAGATTCACTTATGTGCGAATATCTACAAGAAAAAACGACAGGAGAAGATATATTCAATTGTATTAACAATTATATTACAAAACACGAACTGGACTGGACGAGGTGTACTGATATTTGTACAGATGGTGCACAAGCCATGGTAGGAAAGATGAAGGGAGTTGTATCACGTATTCTATTAGTAGCTACAAATGCCAAAAAAAGTCACTGCGTTTTGCATAGGCAAGCATTAGTTACAAAAAAAATCCGGTCTAATTTAAAAGCAATTTTGGATGAAGTCGTAAAAATAATCAACTATGTGAAATCACGGCCACTTCAATTCAGATTATTTAAAATTTTGTGTCAAGAAATGGGAAGCGAACATAGGGCACTGCTATTACATACCGAAGTGAGGTGGCTGTCAAGAGGAAAAGCATTGGTGAGACTTTTCGAACTTCTTAGTGAATTATTAGTTTTCTTGTCGTCGAATAATTTGGCAAAGAATTTTATAGACTTCCTAACAAATCATTCATTGATTGGTTAATGAGTGTTGCGTATTTAGTAGATATTTTTACTAAGTGCAATGAAATTAACTTATCATTACAAGGAAGAAATATTACAACTTTTAACGTAAGAGACAAAATTGCATGTTTTAATAGAAAATTACAGTTCTGGATTTCCCAAGTTGAGCAAAATAATTTTGACTGTTTTCGCACATTAGAACAGTTTCTAATTGAAATAAATTCTAAAGTGGATGACAAAGTTTCCGGAGTAATTTCACAACATTTGCATGATTTACAGTCAAGCCTTTTACAATATTTTCCAAGTAGCCCGGAAAAGAACTCTTGGAACAAAAATCCATTTCCAGTTACAGATAAGCCAGTAGATTTGAGTACAAGTGATTATGAAAACTTAATTGATTTAATTACTGATTCTAGCTTAAAACAAAATAATAATGAACTTCCATTAAATGATTTTTGGTTAAGTTTAACAGAAGAGCATCCCAACTTGTCAAAATTAGCCGTTCATGTTATACTACCTTTCACAACTACATATTTGTGTGAGGCAGGATTTTCGTATTACGCTGCAACTAAATCGAAGTACAGAAACCGACAAAACGCTACACCGGATATAAGAATTCAGCTTTCTAATATTGATCCCAATATTAAAAGAATTTGTAATTCAAAGACTCAAAAACATCAAAGGCATTAACAGCCTAATTAAATTTATTTATTTTATTATTTTCTTGTATTTTGTATCAATTGAATTTCAGAAAAAATATACTGTTTATTTTGTTTATAACTCATATACGTATGTATTTTTTCTCAAATATACAACCTGATAAAATACAAGTGTTTTTCGATCCGAAAAGTTTGGGAACCGCTGGGTTATATCATCACTATCTGAAATCATAAAATTTTAAATAGTACTTGTTACACGTATATTTGACAGATCGTCAAACGATTTTATTACAATAACTTTACCAGCCTCCATCTTTATCAAAAAAAGATTACAGTCCGTATGCATTTGAACTTATTTTAAGCTTATACAACAGTTCAATATAAAGTTACATAATAAATATATAACTTTATAAAAAAATTTAATGAAAACCATTTTTTCAAAAAATAATTAAATACATATGTATTTTCTTATGCTTGTACAAATGGAATGGGTAATAGGGTTAAAAGTTGAATAAATGAGAATGATTAATAAGTAGTTTCTTATTAGTTGTTTTATTTACATTGAATTACATTTGCACAAAATTTGTGTTATATTGTAAGTTATTTCTTTCGTGTATACAAAATTTTTATATTGTAAGGTAAAAAAGTTCATCGTGAAAATAGGAATCATGAGTAAATCAAAAGGAAATCATAAGTTATAGAACTAGAAAAGCTGTGAAAATAGTCTTTTGGTAATGTCACTTAGCTGTGACCTGAGTTTCATTTTTTAAAATTTAAGTCTTTAAGATTTTAATAAAACAACTGTTCAAAAAATAAGAAAAAGTTTTAATTCCTGGTCCATCTGATCATTAAATTATTTAAATCTTGCTAAACTTTTTCATTGATGATCCTAAAATGCAATTATTTATTATTAGAATAAAATACGATTGATCTTCTATGTTAAACTGTCCCTTTATTTTAATATTTTAGCTTATTTATAATTTAGAACTAATGCTACTATTACTAATACATTTCATTTAATTTCTTAATATCTTATTCTTACATTTGGTAATTAACACCGATTTGATTATTTATAAAACTTAGTACAGTAAAATTGTTGCATTCCTTAAATATCAAATAAACAATATCAATTAATATTGAATGTATGCATAACATTTTTAAATTTCAAATTTTTTTTATAACATTAGGGGTAGTCAATGTAGCTGCTTTGAATTTTATGCAAATACCATAGGTTTAATCATCCATAAAATGTTATATAAGTTCATATTTATTATCAATTCATAATATTATCTGTTATATGAATAAATGCAGTTCATTGTACTGTACTGCACATTAGTTAAATATTTATATTACATCTTCTTTCGACCAAAAATGAAAAGGAGGAAAAAAAATTTCAACCTAAAAGTTGGTTTTTGTCTGCTAAAAAACCAAATGTATTTTTGTGTGTTTTTTTCCCTTTTCTTTTTATTCAACTTTTATAATTAGAAATAATATACATTATTATAACTACAGTTTAAAAAAATTTTTATTGTTTCTTAATATTTTATTTATTATTGTTTTTTTTTAGAATAAAGTGATATAATTTATATTAATGTTATATGTTTTGCTTTTGATTGCATAATTTTCGTTTTTATATTATATTTTTCTGAGCCGGCCGGTTCATTTAATTTTATTAATGTAGGTTAAGATATTAAGTAAATATTGAAATTTAAGACTACTTATGATTATTAATTAATTACTTTACTTTTAGAACTACTTTCATTTACGAATTTAACTACTCTATTTTTATGTACAGTTTCTTCTTTATTTTCTAGATTTATTATTGTAATATGTATTTGAATTTTTTATATTTGTTATTACAAATGGACCATTGTATAATGCCTCTAACTAATGGGCATTTTCTCTTCTTAACAATACCTTATCATTTATTTTAAAATTGTATCCTTTCGAATTCTTTTATTATTTAGTTTAGACTGTATTAATAATCTAATAAATACTGAGCATTTTTATTCATTACCTAAAGATTGTATTTTAATTCTTTGCTGTAGCTATCAAAAATAGGCTCAATTTTGCTATTAAATACTAATTCTGATAGTACTGGTGTTTTACCAAAGACTAACTCAAATGGAGCGTATTTTAGTTTAAAACTCAAATTTTTTGTGGAATACGTTAAATATGGTAGGTAACTGTCCCAATTGTCTTTATTTTCGTTTATGTATGATCGTAAGTATTTGTTAAAAACTCTATGGTTTCGTTCTATTGTTCCTAATGTTTCGTGATGGTAAGCTGTTGAGCATTCACGTGCATTATTAATAGAAAAAGAACTTCTTACATAAGTTGATTTTTATATTCCGTTCCTCTATCTGTTAAAATGCTTTTCACAGGTCCGAATATTAAAACACAATTCTCAACAATAGCTTTTGCAACTGTTTTAGCTTGTTTGTTGGGAATTGGTCCTGTCATTAAAAAGTTCGTCAAGTCGTATATTATGATTACTGCGTATTGGTTATTATTTATGGTCTTGGTTAAGGGACCTATTGTATCTATTACAACCCTGTCAAATGGCTTTTGAGGAGTTTCTCTTAATTGTAAAGGTTCCTTATGCTTCTTTTTAATTTTGTTCATTTGGCATTTCTTACATTTTTTAATATATTTCGCTATATCTTTTGCCATTCCTTTGCAGTAATATTTTGTTCTTAATTTAGCATATTAAATTTTTTTTTGCCCTGCATGTCCTCTGAAAAAAGGATCATTATGGTATTAGTTTAGTATGTTATCTATATCTGGACTTTTCTAACGTTTTGGGCGTATTTATTATCGCGATTAATTTATTTAGGATTCTATTACCTATTTCTTTGAAATTATTTATTGTCTGAGTAAATATAATATCATTATTGTTAATTTCAACTTTTTGTTTCTTTTTCTATCACGCCTAAAAATAACTCTAAGGTTACTTTTTTTTTACGAACTTACTCATTTTAAATTGATTATACATTTTTTTTTTTTAATTTTTTAGCTAGCATAAAAAAATGCTTTTTATTATTATTTTTATTTATATTTATTATTATCTTTATTTTGGGAACGTTCCAATTCTTTAATGATTCATATATTTTTTTTTTCATTACAATCTTCCTCAGAAGATTGCATTTTACTATCAGATTTTTTAATTTCTATTTTATTTATTTTATGATTATTGGTTATCAGACAAACAAACAAGATCATAATTTGAACAAAGCGTCTGCTACTATGTAATCTATTACCTTTGATATATTTTATTATAAAATTATATTTTTATAGGTCAAGTCTTATACGTGTCAGTTTAGATGAAGGATTTTTTAGTGAGAACAAGTAAGTTAATGGTTTATGATCGCTTTTAACGACGAAGTGTGTACCATAAATATACGGTCTGTAATGTGTTATCGCGAAATGGATAACTACTAAATCATTTTCAATTGTGGATTTGTTTGATTGTATGAATTATAATACTGAATTATTGTCCATGATTCTTAGTTTTCGTTTGTAAAAGTTATTAACGGACATAGAGTCTGATTCAAATTGGAATACGTTGGAATACTAACATAATTTAAGTAATTTGGGTATATATAATTTACTTGAATTTTTGGTAATAATTTCTTTTAGTTTTTTCGTACGATTAAAATTTGGATTATAGTTTTGTTTAAGTTGTATTATTTCAAAGTTAGTGGTATTATACATATAGAATAGGTAAAGGGGTATATTAACTTTAGTATGGTGTTTGTAACCTAAAGGAAGCGAGCTAGATATGGAAAAGTATATATGTTTGTGATCAGCGTGACCTTCTGAGTCGATATAGCCATATCCGTCCGTAGGCACGATATCAATGAAGATAGAACCTTCAAATTTGGTAACAGGGTGTCCCCTTATATTTCCTTAGTGTCCTTGAAATTTGGGCCCCATTGGAGTAGTGGGTCGAGGACCAGCCACACATTTCCGAAGACCTTAAAGCATATCTTTAAAATTAATAAAGATAGCAACTTGAAAAAATGTAGAACCTTCAAATTTGGCACATGGGTTTTCTTTATTTCCTGCGTGTTTCCCTAATTTTGGATCTTTCTGAGTTAAGTACCCCTCTTAGACCCTCCAAGGTTTAAAAGTTTATCATCGAAATTAATAAAAATAATAACTTAAAATTAAGATAGAACGTTCCAATTATGTACAAGGGTTAACTAATATTGAAAATATGACGGGGACTGAATATGGGCAAAATAGTACCATGGTTTCGGGTTCTGGAACCTTTGAAAAGTTCAAGGGCTAACAAACATATCTTAAAAACAGAATAAATTAAAAAAATAATGCTGCTACTTTGATGAAATTTAAATTCTAAGAAACATATTTGACTGTTTCTTTTCTTGTTAATTTTATATTTTGTGCAATTGATTTATTCTCTGAATTCGTATTAATAACTCGAACAAAAGGGTTTTTAGAGGCCACTATTGTTCTTGGTATGAACACAACTTCTGAAATTTCTTGTGTTTACAATTAAACAGTCTTCATCTGAAGGTAAGGAAAATTTCCTTTTGACTGCCGAACGTGCTGGTTATACTGTTGTTAAACTATTTGAACCACTTAAAGTTGGAATTTCTAGATTATCATAATTTGTTTTTATAGCAACTATCATATGTTCATAATCAATGTTGCATTTGTAAGCTTTTATGAAATCTTCATTTTGTATACCTTCAACTGATATATCAAAATTGTCTGTGATACTGCATATAATTCACATGTTAGTTCATAATTTTGTATTTAAATTTTAGTATTTATATAGTACTTACCCAAAAGCTCATTATAGTTATAAGTAATACCTTTAATTTTTATTATATTATTTTTATTTAGATTGAAATTATTATTAACTAGCTAATGGAAATTTAATTTAAATTGATGTTACTGCAAAAAGGTAACACGAAAATTACACATGGTGTAAATTAATATGTATTGTTAATTTTAATATGTATTAAAGCAATTTTTTAAACGATTTTTTTTAGAATTATTCAATAATTATACTTTTCAAATTGGATCCAATTGTAGGACCGAAATGTGTTACCAAAACACCAAGCCTGTTAACAAACTCAACTCCAATTTCAAGGTGCTTAACGCATACAAAATTTGGAGTCAACCAGTTAAAGCGTTTCTAATTTAGAGTAAAGTAACGAAAAAATCTGTCAAAAGTCGACACAGAAATGGGTTAACGGAACTCAACAAAAAAATTTTTGAGCTTTCTCTTTGGTTCTGCGCAAAATTGGCCGGCATGGGTTATCAAATTCCAAATCTGTTAATAGTGAACTTAGTTCTAAGAGGAACACGTATACAAAATTTGAAGAAAATTGGTCCACCGTTTCCAATTTAGAGTAAAGCAATGAAAAAACCTATAAAAAGCTGTTGGACCGCAATGGGTTAACGGAACTCAACTTTCAACGGAAATTTTTTTTGAAGTTTTCTTTTTAGCCAAAGCAGTATTTTGTTAAATTGGACACAATTTAGTTTGAACATTTTTATTGACCAACCGTCGGGCCGGCATGTGTTAACAAATTAGTTTATAGTGCCAACTCAATTCTCAAGGAGAATCAGGTATACAAAATTTTATGTCAATCGGTCTAACCGTTTTCATTTTAGAACAAAAAAGGTAAAATGTTTGCACCACAGCCCCAACTTGGCGGTCCGTTAGAGCAAAATTTTTAGACCACGATTTCTTTTCGTACCCAAAAACCTGTATATACAAATTTTCATTAGAATCGGCTAAGCAGTTTAGGAGTCTATTCGCTACATACAAACAAACAAACAGATTTTCGCTTTTTTATATATAGATTGATGAAATTTTTATCAGAGCAATGATAAAAATTGATTAGCTTGAGAGTATCTACCAGGAAATTTAATTTTGACTTATTTAATTTAGTTACTATTGAAACGTAGTCTGAAACATTTAGATTTTGGGTATAAATATTTTTAATTAGCTTATTTACTGTTCCACCTCCGCGGGTTGTTCTTCAACTCCCCTCTGCCCATTCCATTGAGGGGCTGTAGTGTTTTCCATATACCTAACATTACCATAACTCCTATTACATATTATTTTTATTATTATTATTTCTGTAACGTTGAGTATTAAATTGTTGATTGTTGTTATTAAAATTATTTCTATAATTATTATTCCTATTTTTATTAAAATTAGACTGATTTTTTTTATTTCTAAATTTATTTTTATTACAGTTATTATAATTACGTCTATTATTAAAATTATTGTTAACATTTTTATTCCTAAAATTACGATTTTGAGATTTTGTGCTGAGATATAGAACTTGTTTTCTTTAGTCTCTGAATTGGTTTCAACAATAAATTTAGCTAAAACTTCTTTAGGTTCAAATTTAGAAGCTGCAAGCACTGATTTAACCAAATCAGAGCGAGCTGAAGCTTTAAACATGTCGATTGTTTTCTGATCCCTTCCATAACTAGAGATCTTCTAAAATTTTCAGCTAAACTTTTGCTTGTTTAGCGAAGTCTTGTAGGGAAATTTTTAAGGATGGCATTGTGCCTTCTATTATTTTAGAACTTTATTTTTTAATTTTCTTTTATAGAGTTTCGATTACCTTGCCAGCATTATCTCCATCTGTTTCTGTTATACATTCTCTGGCTTTTCCTCCGAGTTTTGATAATATGAACGATTTTAAGAATACTGTTAGAGTGGCACTTGTTTCTAATTCCTCTAGTTAGTTCACTAGCTCAATAAACGATTGAAAACTTAGCGGGCAACCATTATAATTCTTATTTATGGTGAACGTGGAGGAGTCTTATGGAGCCTTCACTACTAAATTCAGATTTTGCACTTTCGGATTCAGAATTTTCAGCATTTAACATACCAATTGGAAAGTATACATTATCTGGTATTTTTGTCTCACACTCTAATATTTTGCAAAACCTTTTTAATTTATCCCTGGCAAAAATTAAATGTTCTAATAAATTTTTCCTATTGTCGACTTTTCCCCCACTACACTTGTATAGTCTTAATTAATTTATTAAAACTTTTGGTAATTATAATTTCATTTTTATTCAAAATAATTATGTTTTTTTAACTATGCTTTTTTAGCACGGTTTTTGTTATTTTTAAGAATTCATGCCTTGCTACTATTACGCTTTTATACATGAACCTAAGACTTTAAAAACAATGATGAAATTTATTTGAGTAAATAATAAGTTAATTTATATTTTTCATTTAAACATAGTTAGAAAAGAAATTTTATTTTTATACTCATGCGATTTACGATTATACGATTTAAGACAAGTTTAGATTTAGTTATAATAAAAATTTTAGAAAAAAAAATCTTTAAAAATTTAAAATATGTTGATTATAATAATTATATATTTAATAATGTTAAAAACTTAAATGTAGTGAAAGTTAAATAATAAGATTTTATTTCTGAGTACCTTTATACATTTTTAATTCATATTTTTATTTAAAAAAAAAAATTTATACTTATATAGAAACATTGGTTTTATACAAATTTTTAACTTAGAGTTAGAGTATAGGGACTGAAATATATATTGTAAATATCTTAATTTATATAATTTCAAAAAATATCATTTTCTATATTTAAGCATTTATTAAATTTAATATTGAGTTTGTAATAAAAAAAAATTTATTCTTTATTAGAAATATTATTTGAAAGTTAGGACCTTTTTATCTTTTATTAATGTTAATTATTTTATTTAAAATAGTAATTTTTCAATTAATAATTTATATTTAATTTCACAATATATTCAATTTTACAATAAAAAAATTTAAATTTTGCCTTATCTTTTTTCTTCTATTCGACTTGCGTACTTGGTATTTTCATTTAATTTTATGGTGGTATATAATGTTTACTGCTTCTAATATTTTTACTACGACAATCACCAACAGGATCCAATAGATATTGTCATGTTGTTCTTGTAGAGTTTCTATGGTGATAGTGCTGTTTATTTCTCCTGTGTTTTTTATTTTTTTGGTTTACTTTCTCTCATTTTAATCACTTTTCATTTTATAACAAGCATTTGTTAAGCTAACAATACTTCTTAATTCATATGTTTATAATTATTCATTAATTTTGAAAAAAACATTTAAAATTTGTTTCATTTTAAAAAAAAGTTTGTTTAATATTTTATTACATAGTTTATTAATTTTTAGTTTTATTTTTTTTAATTGATTTTAATTGTTTTCAAAATTTGATTCAATTGGGAGACCTAACTTTGTTCTTTATGTTCTTTAAATTCGCTTCTGGATTTCTATTGTTGACCATTATCACTTCATCGTAGTTGAAATGATCGTCGTTGCCTATAATTAGCAACAGCGATAGCTTAGGTATAGGTCGTTTTAAGTTTTTGCTTTTAGAGTAGCCAAGACCTTTATCATTGCATCTTGTCTCAATAGTTCTTTCCAGTGCTCATCTGGTCGGCGGAAAATTATCCTGCAGCACTATGTTACCAACCCTTAAGCTTGGTATTTGTTGGATTCATTTTGGTCTTTGCTATAATCTGGGCAAAAATTCTTTAAACCATCTTTTCAGAAACTTCTGATGTAACTGCCATCAAGTAAATAAATTAGGATTCTCATTTACATTTTTCTTAGGATCTGTTAAAAATGGTGCTCCTATAAATAAGTGACCAGGTGTTAAAATTACATAGATTTCTGGATAATTATTTAACGGACATAAAGGACGAAAATTTAAACAAGCTTCCATTATTACAGTTAAAGTTGAAAATTCTTCAAAAGTTAAAGTTATGTCCTTTATTATTCTCTTCATATAGAATATATATGAAGATATTTGATTGATTTTAATTTTTGTTAATTTTGGTTCTTGCTTCATTTCTTCTTTTACTTTGTTTGATATTCGTTCTAACAGCCTTAATTAGTACCATTACCATATACCATATAAATTACAATCTGCAGTCAGGACTTTTATGTGACAAACACGTGCTGTCACCTCCATGCGGTGGACCCCGGTAACCTTGGATGATACAAAGGTAAATATGGGCTCTGGTATGGTCAGATTCGCGTCTGCGGTCATGTCTCACGGCAAATCAGAGTATACCAGAACCCTAGTCAAGTACTATCCAAGGGCTAATGACCGACGTCCCAAGTCAAGGTGGAACAGCATATGCCGAGGGCTGCATTGCTAAGGGAATGCTTAGTCGCGAGTATGCGGACCTTGGTTAAGTGGCGACAACCAGTTTTATTAGCCCTCTCTTGGTACGGCGGAGCAATGCCAAGAGCGAGTGTCTCTCCAGCCGACTCCTAACAGGCCTCACCTCAACAGAGGTGGAGTTGGCTTAAGTACGATCCGTGATCCCCAGGAGCAAGGTCAGTGGAGTCAATGACTAAGGTAGGTTCAACTATACTGACAAGGTCTTGGGGGGAGGAAGGAAAAGCACTAAGGAGCCTCATATGTTGTAATAATAGTCACCGAAAAGGAGACTAATAAAACAACACCCAAATTACAGACTGGAATCGACAAAACAGTGATATGGGCGGTCGAGAACGGTCTGAAACTTAACGCAAGTAAGACAGAAATATGCCTATTTAATAGGAAAAGAGAAATGGTCTATCCACAAGTACCGAGAATAGGTAATGACGTGTTGGAATTTTCTAAACACATCAAATACCTTGGTATACAACTTGACGAGAAGCTCAGATGGGGCAAACATTTGAACGAAAAGAAAGAAAAAGCGACAAGAGCCCTATGGGGAGGAAATGCAGTCGGCAAAACCTGGAGTCTATCGCCAAATATAATGATGTGGATATACACGTGTGTTATAAGACCTATAATAACATACGGAGCATTAGTTTGGTGGCCGGCCATTAAAAAGAAGAGATATATTAAAATATTAACACAAGTCCAGCGCCACGGCTGTTTGGGGATAACTGGTTCCATTAGAACCACATCAACCAAAGCCATGGAGGCAATCTTGGACATAGAACCAATTGAAATAGAGGTAAAGAGAAGAGCAATAGATACCGCTCTTCGACTTTACATGACAGGTAACTGGCTAAACATTGACCGTCAGTACGGACACAAAGAAATCATGACCCAAATAACTTAGGCGGTTTAATGAACTTAGCAACGAGCCTCCTATCAATCAGTGATGACATGGCAGGGGAACTCAGGCTAGATGGGAAATTCGATACTGAAACGGAAATAGCCCGTCAACGTCACCAAATACGGTAAACATACTGACGCGGCAAAAAAATATAACCGCTGCGGTATAGGGATAGTATGTGACGAACAAGTTGTAAGGATTGCCAAACCAATAGTAAGTCACACAACAGTACGTCAACTAGAAGCAACTGCTACAGGGAAAGCAGTAAAAAAATTGCAACGAAAACAGATTCGAGGCAAAATGATAAATATCTATATAGACTGCAAATCCATAATAAATATAATGGAGGGTAGTCTGCATAGATCAAAATCTACACTGAATTGCTGGAAGGCCCTGAGCGAGCTGGCAGAAACCAATGCAGTTAGACTGCACTGGATCCCGGCACACTCAGTTTTCCCCGGCAATGAAAGATCAGATGAAATAGCAAAAAGTACTGTAAGAGAACATAGAGCGGATACAGAACCGATTGGGCCCTCACACTCAGAGGTGAAACGGTTTACAAGAGCCTGGACTAAGACCCAGGCTAATGAAGAATGGCTAAACTCCACCGGATCAACTCATACAAAGAGTTTCTGGGGAGGAACAAATAGCAAGAAAACGAAAAAGATCCTAAAACTAAAAAGGGAGGATCTTAGACTAATGACAGGGATAAGCACGAGCCACTTAATGCTCAGAGCCCATGCAGCAAAAATAGGTAGGGCAACTACGGGAATATTCAGAGGCTGCGGAATAAAGGACGGTTCTCCATGTCCTATGCCAATGTGTAACCTTAGAAAACCTAAGACTGAGAACCTTAGGAGGAAGATACTGGGATGACTTCAGCACGGTGAGGGAATTAGACCAGGGAAAATTGATAAGCTTCATAAAGGGTATAGAATGGCTTAATGAGGCGCTGTAGGTATTACTCTGAGAACAAGGGTGCACAACGGGCCGCGAGGCTTAGGTGTAAGGGACACTCGCTTTCCCCCTCGTCTAAACAACAACAATAAATTTGATAAAGTTTGTCTGTATGTATACTGAGCAACTTGAACTTTCATGGTCATACATTTTGTGTGATTCTTGACATATTGACATATTTGGAGTAAATATAAAATAGAATAATCACTTTGAACAAAAATTCTTTTCAACTTTTTTCAATTTTGCTTTGTCTAACACAGTCACACAAATTAATCCAAAATATATACACACAAATGATTGTTAGTTGCTTTTGATTTCTCATTTCTTGCTTTAATACTTCAGTAATTATGTAATTGTTTGAATGAGATAGTATGTAAGTACATGACGAATACTTATATATTATATTTTTACCTTATATAGGTACTATTTTTTTTCTTTTTCATATTTTTATAATTGTTTAACTTATTTGTGTTGTTTTGTTTTAAAAAATATTTTTTAGTATTTATTATTTATGCTTTGCAAGCATTTTAATTTATGTAAGAACAATACAATTTGACAACGAAATTTTTTTCGATAGACTATTTATTTTTTGAATTTTACAAAGAGTAAATGTTCCGTACTTGGGTACACCGTAAAACACCGTATAAAATTGAAAATGCATTTGTTTTGAGCGTTAATTTAAAAAGTTTTTGACTTGATATTTAAAATTTTTAATGCTTCTGAAAAAATACATATTGAGAGAATAACTAAAAAGAACAAATTAAAAAAAGATAAAATGTGCAAAGAAATTTATAGTAGCTAGGTACATAAAATATTACTGCTAAAAATATTAATATGAAAAAATAAAGAAAGAACAGAAAAAAATTAATTTTAGTGGGGAAAGAAAAGCCAACTGGAAAATTTAAAAATAATGTATTAAAATCTAATATCCATTTTCCAATTGGCATTAAAAACCCGGTTTTTATTACATATATTAAAAAAATCCAAATATTTTCTAAAATTAAAAATTAAAACAATTACAATAATAATAAACAATATAATAAATTATAACATAAATAAATTTAAAACAAAAATACTGTTGTGATTAAATAACATAAGAAACAAAAGATCAGAATAAATTTGGTATTTAACTATTTACATTTTGTACAAAATCAGTTCTTTAAAATTCAGAAAAACTTATTTATCAAAAGTGGAATTTATTGTAAGAAAAAATTTTTGGTTCCTACTAGGTGTTGTTATAAATTAGGAATAATTAATAATGTTAAATTTTCTTTTAGTAGTATCTATTTTTTTGTTTACGTTATTTAATAATTTTTCATTCAGCCACTTTGTCATTTAATTTTTTATCAATTTAGTCATTTCAAAAATTTTTTCGTTGGAGCTTTTAGATTAATAATTTCTAATTCATTTTTATAATTTTTGCAGTAAATAAATTCGACGAATCCTGTATTAAAACATGATCAGAATTTTTTAAAAAAGAAATTGTACATTGGTTACACGATTTTTTTTTTGTAGGGGATATATGTTTTTGAGGAAGTTTAGGAGATATCTTCTTACTATTTTTAGCTGTATTTAAATTAAAAGCAATTAAGGAATGAAAATCTACATCACTAATGGCTTTTTCTGAGGTATAAAAATTAAGAACATATTTCCAATTAAGTACTAACCCTCTTAACAAAAATACACAAATGTTCTTTTAAAATAATAATCAGTAAAGCCAGTAACCTCATCCAGTCCACTGTTATAGGTAAGCTCTTTTCTAATAGCTATTTCATCAAAAACTAAAACTGCTTCTTTTCATAAATATTTTTTTCGTTAAGATCTACATTTAAAAATTTAATAGGAATCCACTTATTAAAAGAACTAGGATAGGGTAAATTCAGATTAATTACATTACTTAAAAATTTATAACCCGCGTACTAATCTGAATAATGAAAATGAATACCGACAGAAATTAAAATAATTTTTCCATTCTCTCTATTTCTCATTTCTCAATATCATATACAATAAAACTAATTGTGTCTATCTATGATATAATTGAAATTGGCAAAATTTCAAATCTGCACCAAAATCGCCCTCTCTTCCATATAGTTTGTTTTTATTTTTTATTGAAAATTTAAAAATTTATGAATGTATGATGCCCACTTTTTCAATTTTGCACATAGTGATAGATTATTTTTAAGCAACAATTTTTCGCATGCGATATTTTCAATGTAATTTCTATATTGCGATACTTTCAAAATAAATTGTTAGATATGAATAAAACCCAATATGTGTGTGTTTTAATTTTGTATGACAAGTGCAAATAAAAAATTTGCACTCTAATATAAATTGTTCTATGATATTCAATAGAACAATTCTTTTTTAATGCTATAATATAATATAATTTAAAATATATTTGATTTTGAACGTAATCAATTGAATATGAAATTATATGTTTTTTTTAAAGATATTTTTTGTGCAGATGTTTGATTAACAAAATATTATTTATTATATTAGTTAAAGTTTTTAGTTAAATATACATTTTTAGAAATATGTATATATAAGAGTTAATTTATATAGGTATTTTTATAAAAATAGTTTACATATGAAAAATTTTGGCGCCCTGTGCAATTGCACCTAGTGCGCATACATAGGTACAAATAAAAGTATGCATATATTTTTGTAAAAATATGCTTATACAGTCACACCAATGACCAAATTCCCGGCTATCATAATAATAAACACACTAATACACTTTCGAAATACCCATTGGGTCACTTCAGAATTGAATAAAATTGCTTAAGATTTTTGTTCTACGTGTTACTCTATATCATATTTACTCTATGATATTACGCATAAATTAGTTATTGAACTATATGTTTTGATTTTCGTTTCAGTAGTATTAGTTTCTAGTGCTTCCAGAGTTTGAAAACGATTTTCTAAGAATTGAAAAATATGCTTTGTATTTTGCAGTTCTCGAGAATTGATTAATGATTGATCATTCAATTTCTGAGTCAACAAATGTATTAAGATTGGATTCAAGTTTGAGGTTTCAATGTTCAGATGCTGAATAGCCAATAAACATTCCTTTGAGGTGTCATATAGTTTTTTATGGTCCTACCTGATTCTTTAATTAATATTGCTTGATTCAGAAAAGTTTTAAACTAGTGCAGATAAAAGAATCCTTGTATTATTGTAGCTTTTATCTAAAATATTCCAAGCAGAATCATAATTTTCAGCTGTAACAGGTAAATGTTTTATTAGCTCTGCATGTTCTCCAACGACGTTAGCTTTCAAATAATAAAATTTTTGAGCTTTGTCTATGTTTGTGTTATTCTTAATAACTTGTGTTATTGTTAATAATAAATTTCTAAAAGAATTTCAGTTAGAGCCGCTTCCATTAAACTTAGGTATATAAATTTTTGGTGGATTCACATTAACATCCTTGTCAGCTTGTAGCAGCCTGGTGCTTTGTGATCGAGCAGCCGGAGCTGGAGATATATTCATTAATTTTGGAGCACAGGAGCAGTAGCGAAAAGAATGCCATTGAGTCTTTAGCCATAGCTCTGGTACAAAAACGAAGCAAAGCTAGTGCCCATCTAACAATAATAATAATTCATTGAATAGTAACGATATAACTAATAATCGTAGGAATACCAATAGTAATAATTATTATAATAACGGTAGAAATAATAATTGTAATAATAATCATAATAATAATAATAATTATAATAATAATAATAATAATAATGATAATTGATAATAACATAAGTACTAGTGTAATTATTTTAAATACTAATAATACTACTAACTCCGCCGTAGCCGGTCCCAAGACCGGTTGAGAAAGGAGGAGGGAAGAATAGTTCTAACCTGAATGACCACATACATCGGCGTCTCAGGAAGTAGGAAAATGCTATATAATGCAGTTGAACTCGTGAAATAGTTATGAGAACTTCAACGCATTATATAACGCAACGGCCCTCCAAAGACGGGGATTGGGCGAAAGACTTACATCCCCTCCCTGAAAACTTAATGTGCTACGAAATCTCACATAGAGCCTCGGATAAATGGTGGAATTAATGGTAAATTGACCCGGCAACGTAAAAAGGATAAAGGAAATTACTTAAGATTTGGAACGTGGAATGTACAAACAATGTTACAACCAGGAAAAATGTATGAAATTGCACAAGAACTCCTCAAATATAAAATTGACGTAGCAGCATTGCAAGAAATAAGATGGCAAGGTAAAGGAAAAATCAGAAAAAGGCTATTCTCATTTTATTACAGTGGAAACGATACAAGAACAGGCAAGAAAATATAGAAGAAAAAGTATTAGCATTTGCACCAGTTAATGATAGAATAAGTTACATAAGATTAAAAGGTAAATTTAACAATATTACAATTTTAAACGCATATGGACCAACTGAAAATGCAAATGAAAAAGAAAAGGATGCTTTTTATGAAAATCTTGGAGATGTATGTGAAAGAATAAATAATTATGACACGATAGTACTCATGGAAGACTTTAACGCAAAGATTGGAAGAGAAGCACATATACATAAAATCGCAAGAAAATTCTCATTACACGATATTACAAACAATAATGGCGCAAGATTGTGTCAATTAGCGTGCGAACAAGATATGCGGGTCAGAAGTACGGCCTTTGAACGGAAAAATATTTACAAAGGCACATGGAAAATACCGGTAACAAACGAAGTAAATCAAATTGACCATATACTAGTGTCAAAAAAATGGGCAACATCAATAAAAAATATTGCAAAAAAGGGTGAAGTAAAAAGAGTGAAATGGGATAATGGGAAGTTTAAGGAAACTGATTTTTATTGGGCAAAATCAATAAAAAATATTGCAAAAAAGGGTGAAGTAAAAAGAGTGAAATGGGATAATGGAAAGTTTAAGGAAACTGATTTAAAAGAAAAATACCAAAGTGCAATAAGAACAAAAATAAAGTCCCTAGAAGGTATAAATGAAACTATAGATGGAAAATGGTCGCAAATAGAAGAAAGTTTAATTACCGCAGCGAGAGAAGTTATAGGAAGAAAGCGACCTGAAAGAAATTCTGAATGGTTTGATGAAGAATGTGTACAAGCAATAGAAGAGAAGAATAAAGCTAGAGAAAAGACATTACAGAATAACACAAGAGCAAATAGAATGCAATAAAATCTGTCGTAGGAAAAAGAAATTAATGATGAGAAACAAAATAATTGTAATCCTAGGTAGGCCTAGAAGCAGATGGGAAAATAACATTGAAGATGATACCAGAAAACTAGGGGAAATAAACTAGAAACCCACCGCTAGAAACAGAGATGAATGGAGGAAGATAGTGAAGAAGGCTAAAACTCACCAGGAGTTGTAACGCTAAAAGATGATGATGACTAATAATACTACTAATAAGAGGTAAAATAAATCTAATAAAAACATTAATAATAATAATAATAATAATGTTAACAGATCTAAGAATAAAATTACTAATACATAGTAACATAAATAACAGTAGCTTCTATACTGCCACTACTGTTTGCAATAGTAGTATTAGTAATCGTAATAAAAATAAAAATATTAATAATAATAATAACGATAATAATAATTATTATTATGTTAATAATCTTGTTGATGTTCCCAGAATATCTAATTACTAGGGCAAATAAAAATATGCTCTAAAAAATCCGTTTTAAGCGCTTAAAATATGCTCTAAAAAATCTATTTTAAGCATTTAAAATATGCTCTATGAAAAGGATATCAAATACATAAAAAAGATCCATTTCTTAGAAAGCTTGAAATAAAATGAATATTAATAGGGTGGGTTAGTGACACCATCTTCAAAAGTTGTTTAAATTTAAGAATTAAAAGCAGATAGATTTTTACTTTTTTATATATTATTTTTATTATAATTTTTTATTTTAGAGTTAAATTTAATAAAGTAAAAAAAAATTAATTCATGAAATTAAAAAATTAAAACCAGATAAATTAGAGAGTAGAATAAGTTAAAATTAAATTAAATAAATAAACATAAATTAAGTAAACATTAATTAAATAAACATAAATTAAAATAAAAATTAATCCAAATAACGAAAATCTTGCATCTAGTAAAATTAAAAACTAAGTTTAACTGAAACTTTAGTTGCAATATATCCATTTCACTTAAATTTTCAAATAAGAACTTATTCCGGTTCGATCGCAAGACGCTTTTGTACAATTAAAAGCTCCTTTCTACATTAACTAACTTAATTGGTGCGAATTTAAATGCAATAGTTTCGTTTATCGTGTAATTCATTGTAGCATTGTGTATCGCTTCACCAGTCAAAGCTGCAGATATGGTTTTTAATCAAGTTGAAAGTTTCTGAATTAAGTTGAAATGAATAATAAAATAAATATGTATATGTACATGCATACATAGAGATTTCTTTAAATACCTAATACCTACATGTTTATTTTAAAAGAATGATATTTTAAATAAATAAATATCTAAATAGTGAAATTAATTTTTATGTTTTTTTATGAAAAATATTTTAAATGCAAGAAAAATAAAAAAATTATGATCTTTCGAACGAAAATTGTCAAAATATACCAAAAAAATGCTCTTAAAAGTTAAAATATGCAAAATATGCTCTAACAAAAATATTTTAAATGCAAGAAAATTAAAAAAATTATGATCTTTTGAACGAAAATTGTCAAAATAAACCAAAATATGCTCTTAAAAGTTAAAATATGCAAAATATGCTCTTAAAAGTTGAAATATGCAAAATATGCTCTAACAAGTGAAATATGCAAAAATATGCCCTAACAAAACTAGCTTAAAATTCATAATTTTTGTTGAAACGAACTTCTATCTTGTTCATTTATCAATAAGACATAAGGAAAAAAACATGCTAATGCATATTTTTATTTGCCCTACTAATTACTCACCTGCTCCACTTCAGGTTGTAATCAATAATAAAAACATAGTCATTTCTCACCAACTTCCAAACACAAACGGACGTTCTGTTCGTTCTTATTTTCGTGAACAAATCAGATTTAGGGATAATCCGAGCAATTTAAGAACTGTAGAACTCTTTTATATAGCATTCCATTTGAGAGATTACGGGAAGTTTGAACCTATTACGCGATCTCCGTTTTGGTCTGCGCGACCTTGCTTGGGCAGATTAAATAAGTCTTCTGCCATATCAAGCTAGACCTCTTATTAATATGAACTAACTTCAATCACGCCGTCTGGTGGCGGATATAATATTTGTTCAGCAAATTATTCGTGGTGAAATTAATTCACCTGTTATTCGTGAACAAATGAGGTTCAGGGAAAATTTGAATAATTTAAGATCGGTCGAGCTCTTTAACATCTCACACCACTCTACAAACTACAGTAAATTCGAGCCAATTTTGATTATGTTAAAAGAGACTAACTTAAGGTCTGAGCTCTTTGATACTAACGTTAATAAATTAACATTGAGAGCCAGACTTAACGTAAGCATGAGTAGTTCTCGTAGTTAGTATGACTGATCTAGCATTCGTAAATTAACTTGCATTTGTAATTGTAGGCTGAGTATTGTTGGCATGACTTTTAAGTTTATTTTCTTTTGTTTTAATAACTTAATTTGATTAACTTTATTTTATAGCATAATTTTACTAACACACTAACCCTTGTAAATGATGACTTACAGTTTATTGAGATGGTTCACTAAGTGAGCAACATTTACTGATGCTTGATTTAAGCAATTGTCTGATACAAAAACATATATTATCAGTTATTATTATTACAAATATAATAAAATTATCTATTTTATATTATCATGTTAAAAAAATTTCTTTTTTAATTAAATTTTAGCTGTTCAATATATTTTCCAACCTGAATCTACAAGACATTGATTCAGAGAGACCAAACATTAGAAGTTTGTCGAAATTATTATCATAAATAAAGTATTGACTATGTCAATATTATGCAGAAATTTTTTTAAAAAGGTGGATATATGAATCAGTTTTGCCTTCTCATTTTCTCTTGTATTGTTTGAATTATCTTGCACATGGTAATTTAATTTAATAACAATAATAGAAATAATTATAATAACAATTATAGCAGAAAAAATAGTAGAAATATTAGAATTAATAGCACTAAAAGAGGTATGACCAAAAAGACTAATGACAAAAAAAAAATAATAATAATAGTATTCAGAATATCTGCTGTAGTTTCCTTTAGAAATTTATAAATTGGTTTAACAAAGAAAGTTTTCAGGACTTAGGATGTAGCCACATTGGATAGAAAAATTAAACAGTTTACAAAAAGATCATACGAAATAATTATGCAGTTGCAATTATCCAAATATTATGCAGAAATTTTTTTAAAAAGGTGGATATATGAATCAGTTTTGCCTTCTCATTTTCTCTTGTATTGTTTGAATTATCTTGCACATCGTAATTTAATTTAATAACAATAATAGAAATAATTATAATAACAATTATAGCAGAAAAAATAGTAGAAATATTAGAATTAATAGCACTAAAAGAGGTGTGACCAAAAAGACTAATGACAAAAAAAAAATAATAATAATAGTATTCAGAATATCTGCTGTAGTTTCCTTTAGAAATTTATAAATTGGTTTAACAAAGAAAGTTTTCAGGACTTAGGATGTAGCCACATTGGATAGAAAAATTAAACAGTTTACAAAAAGATCATACGAAATGGGGCCATACTATTTTAATATTATTGGTGGAACCCTGAGAACAGTCGGTAAGAACAGTCATCTTCGAAATGGCTTTCAGTTTATTTGGCGTAATGGTTTTATCAAGTCCTTTTTGGATCTGTAATTTCGGTTAGTAATGTCGCAAACTCAGGAGTTTATCAAGGAAATCAATTAAATTATTTTATTTTCATCATTCAATCGTTAACAAACTAACATTGAGAGCCAAACATTAAACATTACATGATTAATCTCACATTTGAAATTTAACTTTGTTTTCCAACTTGCATTTAACTTTCATAATCTTTAGAAATAATGACGTTTCAGTTTGTGATAATTGACTAATGTTTAAATTAAGCAATTATCTGATAGAAGTAAATTACATTTGATTCAATTTCAGTTACATCAAGTCCAATAAAGTGAATACTACAATTAGAACCAATAAAATACAAATAAATGTTTCTAATTTTTGTTTATAAATTAAGTAAAAATGATTTTGTTAGTATCAACTTATTAACTTAACTTTTAGCTGTTACATATTCCAAAAAAAGAAAATAGAGCAAATTCTTTCATACTAATTTCTTCTTATAATTTATATTATATTTATATAAAACACTGACAAATTTTTTAAAAATTGATCCTGCTATATTTTTATATATTAATATGTTGTTAATATATTTTTTGTATCAGATAATTGCTTAAATGTTGAAATACTATCTATAGAAAGACATACTGATTATCAGATCATATAAAGGAGTTTTGACATGTTGAAAGATAAGTCAAAACTAAGCACGAGGAATCGGTATTTGCAAATGGAATTTCAAAAACAAATAAATAAATAAATAAGATTCAAAAAAATAAAATATCGAAATTTAAAAATATATGCAAATATAATAATATTCCACTCATTTTAATTATTAAAATCGTATCAATAATTTTCAGAAGTAAGATAAAAATAATATGGTTAATGGTAATATGATTTCATCATTTAAAAACAAGGTTTTTATAAATTAAAAGAATAAAATATACTTGAATACCTCGAAAAAATATTTGATGTTCAAATTCAGCACCTTTCTGCAATTTACATAACATTCCCTTGCAAAAAATAAATTGAAATTTGTTTGATTTGAAAAAGTATAACAAAAATATTTTGCAAAATTTTAAAATACGAATAACTAATTTACGTTAAATGTTCGGTTTTTAAGTATTCAACTTTGTAAATAAAAATTAACTAAGATTATACAATTTGAAAAAGTGTTATAACAAAACAGCTTCACATTTAAAATGAAATAAGTCGTAAAGTTTTAATATGATCCTATCACAATAAATTAAAATTCAAGAGTTTTTAAAGCACCATAATTTCTATGAAATTAAAATATAACTACTATTTTTCAAAAAATTAATAACAATTTCATTACTTCAAGTATTAAATATCATCACGAATTTTTGATATCAATAATGTCAAATATTATATTCTAATAACATTTTAATGTCAAATGTATCTGTAATAATATGACAATCAGAAACGAGCACTGTTTTTAAATTTTAACTTAAGGTATTCATACACAATAAGGCCTTAAGGCATTGATATACAAATACAATACCAACTACACTATGCCGACACATCATTTATTTTATAGTTGCAAAATTTTAAATTCAAATTTGGAAGTTAGAGAGTTTAGTTTCTTTTAAATAGTATACTAGAAATTTCATTAGTTTATCATTCCTGAAATCATGCTCCAATCCCTTTTTTATAGCATGTGTCTTTGTCATGTTTTAATTAAAAAAAAAAAATCTTAATATGCCTCCACAGACGACGATAAACACTGCATATCACTCCATTTACGAAAACGCAAATGAATATTTTGAATTTTCGAGTACCATTTTCGGCTTTATGAATTTGTGTGAAAATTTGAGAAATTCTGCTTAATTAAAAAAAGGTTTATAAATTTTTTCTTAAAAAATCATAAGACAATTTTTTTTTTTAAAAAATTTAAAATATTTTAAATTTTTATTTTAGTTTTATATTTTACGAAAACGCAAATAAATATTTCAAATTTTCGGAAATTCTGTTAATTTAAAAAAACATTTTTAAATATTTTTCTAAAAAAAATCTTAAGAAAAATTTTGTTTTATATAAATTTATATTATTTTAAATTTGTATTTTCGTTTTATATTTTAAAAAAAGTTTTAAAAAAGAAAAAAAAGTTAAAATTTAAAAAAAGAAAACAACGTAGAAATAAAAAAATGAATATGTAAGTATGATAGGAGAACTTCAATTTACATAAAACATTCTGTAGTCATTTAAAAAGGATATTTATTTTAATTTACAACACCCTCATCCTCACGAATATATTATTTGTAATTCTAAAATTGTATTCAATGTCTGCTTCTTAAACTAATTAAAGATACCTGTGCAAAAACTAGATAAGTCAATTTAGCCAAAAAATGTTTTTTGTATTTAGAAAATTTGTACAAATTCTGCTTTATATGCTGAGCAAAAATCAGATAAGTGTATGTTGCTTCAGTCAGAAATAATAAAAATTACGTTATCTGATAGTTTGCGACGGTGCAAAATCAAGACAAATTGGTTACTAATTTTACCCTAAACTAAAATTACAAGTAAAATATTGTTTATAACAAAATAAACAACATGTAATAAACGAGATGCAAACAACATAAAAATAAATAAGAATATAAAAACATAAAATATATAGTATAATCCATCTACAGAGTCTTCATCTGATGAAAAGCCTCATAAGCAAAAAGGTGAGAAGAAAAAAAAAATTTAAATGTGGTAGGTATATTTAAATTTAAAAGGCAAGAAAAGAATTCGCAATCCAGGAAAATGCAAAAGAAACATCATTAAGAAAAAGAAAGCTGAAGGAAAAAAGGACTCCAATTGAAAAGGAAATCAAGTTGCAGAAAAAACAATAGGTCCTAATTGCTGTTTTAAATTAAAATGTTTTACTGATGAAAGAAAACCGTTATTTGAGAAAATTTTTGCACAATTTCATGGAACTGGAAATAAAGAATCTCAAGATGAATATCTTTGTGGTCTAATAAAATCTTATGAGATCCAACTTTGCAGATCAAAAAGTAATAACCTAGAAAATACATCACGATTAACTCATTATAGATATTTTATTAAAGTTCCAAAAGAAAGTTTTCAGGTATGCAATAAAATTTTTTGTTCAGTACATGAAATTGACAAGAGTAGAGTTGAAAGACTAGCAAAATATTTATCTAAAAATATAACTGGTAAGACAAGATTTCTGAACTTATTACGACAGAGATCGAAGAGCATATTAAAAGTTTTGCAAAACGAAGAATCCATTATGGTGGAGAAAAAACAGCGGAACAGCGGTTACGAAAATGCATAAGCTTTATTTTTATTTATTTATTTTTTTATTATAAGACGAATTTAGATTAACATCAGTACTATTTAGTAATTCACTATATTAAAAAAAAAATTTTCTTAATCCCTGTGGGTAACTCCAAATAGCTGTCACTGGTATATTTGTGGTTTATTATAGTGTAGAATTTTATTTTGCTTAAAATGCTGTTCGTTTTAACACCTTGCAGGGCTCAAGATAAAAATAACATAATGGTTCAAAATTTATATTCTTTAATAAAAAAAAGCAGATTTTTCGAAATTTATCATCATTTCCCTTAAGCTGGGCATAGTTAGTTTTTAGATTACCAAAATTTAGTTTCAAAATGTTCCAGAAAATTTAAAGTTAACGTTACTGCGGATATGATGTAAAATATAAAAACTAAGCTCGAGCCTTTTTTTTTTTAAAACATACGTCAACGTAAAGGATAAAAAGCAGAAGTGGACGATTTCAAAATATAAGATTTTTCACTATATGTGTGATAGTTACTTGTTTCACAAAACCATTCGCAACTAATTGAGAAAGAGTTTACAGTCGAGAAAAAGAATAATAATATCACTGATTTTTTAACATTTTTACGACCTTTTTATGATGGAATGATTCAGCTTAAGAAACAAAAATACAAAGATGTAGATGGAGTTTGCCGAGAGACATATACTAAAAGACGACATGCTGTTCTACGCAAACTTTATTTGTGAAAATGAAACAGTTGTAACATTATTTCAGAAGGTGAATCTGAAGATGAAATAGATTTTTGACTTATTATTGGTTTTATTTTTTTTTTATATTTCGTTGCAAAAATATATAATCGCCATGCGAATTTTGTGTTAGTAAAATGATTTTTAAATATTTTATTAAATAAACAAATAAAAATACTTATTTAATTTAAAAAAAAATTACTCTTTTTTAATTCTATATGTTTGTCTGCATTAGAGAGAGTTTTTTTCAATTTGTCAAAATTGTGAATTTTGGAATTATCTGGTTTTTGACCAGGTATCTGCCATATGATGAGGAGTATCCACCAACACAGGAACTCAAAAATCTGGAAAGTTACTCAGAATTAAATGGTTTACATCTGATTGTTGGATGTGATGCTAACACCCACAACACGGTGTCTGGAAGCACCAAAGTCAACAATAGAGGTAAACATCTTTTAGACTATATAAGTACAACAAACCTGACGATTCTCAATAGAGGTAATACACCCACCTTTACTAACAGAAATCGCAGGGAGGTTATAGATATAAGCTTAGCTGACAATGGACTAAACAAATTTATTAAAAATTGGCATGTCTCGAACGCGATATCCTTCTCGGATCATTGCCATGTAAGAATGAACCTTGAAATAAAGGTCACAAACGAACAACGTTTTAGAAAATCAAAGAAAAACAGATTGGAATGAATATAAATCAGCCCTTAGAAATACACTAAAGCTGAACCAAGACCAGTCTACCCACCGAATAACCTCACGCGGGGACATAGATAAGGAAGTCGAGAATCTTACCTCGGCCATGCGAGTTGTATTTGAAAGGGCATGCCCCGAAACAAGGCTGTCAAATAAATTCAAACACAGATGGATGAATAGCAACCTGATGAAAATCAGGAGCTATTCGCGAAGACTATTTAATAAAGCCATGAGCACTAACAGAGAAGCTCACTGGCTAAAATACAGAACTGCACTGAAGAAGTACAAATCAGAATGCAGATCTGCGGAACGAAAGCTCTGGAGAGATTACACAGAGCAAACCAGTGAAGCCTGAACATTAGGAAAATATTGTCTAAAGGCCACTCACAAGCAGAACAAAAGATTGATTTTCTGATAACAGATAAAAAGGTCACATGGGCACTGAATTCATTTGATTCGTTCAAACCACCTGGGCCAGACAACCTTTACCCAAAACAGATTCAGGAAGGTATGGGAGTCCTGAAGAGGAAAATCAGAGTAATCTACAAAGGATGCTTAAGATAAAGGTATACACCGCGGAGGTGGAAAGAATAGAAAGTAATCTTCCTACCTAAACCAAATAAACTGAGCTATAATAAAGCTAACGCATATAGGCCAATAAGCCTAACCTCATTCCTCCTAAAGGGATTAGAAAATATAATAGAACTGGAAATAAGAAACCAGCTAAATCCAAGACCATCGATAAACCAATACGCCTATATTAAAGGCAAATCGTACATGAGGTCGTACATGAGGTCGTACAAATAATTGAAGAAGGTTTCAGCAAAGGGATGGTATCACTCGGTTGTTTTATCGATATGGAGGGGGCCTTCAATAATGTGAAATCCAGAAACATAATAGCTAACCTAAAACGAAGAGGTATCGATGAAATGCACATTGAGTGGACTAACGAAATGTTAAGAAACAGAGTAATAACATCAACCTATGGGTTAGCCACCAAAAGCAAAGTGGTAACAAGAGGGACTCCTCAAGGAAAAATACTACCACCACTTCTGTGGTTAACTGTATAGATGACGATAGTATAGATGATCTACTACAGAAACTGGTAGTGGAGGGACATAAAGTAGTATGTTATGTAGATTATGACTTGGGGCAAACATTTAAGCGAAAAGAAAGAAAAAAAGATAAGAGCCCTATGGGGCTGCAGAAATGCAGTTGGCAAAACCTAGGCCCTATCGCCAAATATTATGTTGATGTGGATATACATGTGTGTTATAAGACCTATGATAACATACGGAGCGTTAGTTTGGCGGCCGGCCATCAAAAAGACCATGGGGGCAATCTTGGACATAGAACCAATTGAAATAGAGATAAAGAGAAGAGCAATAGATACCGCTCTTCGACTTTACATGACAGGTAACTGGCTAAACATTGACAGTCAGTACGGACATAAAGAAATCATGAAATCATGAACTCAGGCTAGATGGGACATTCGATACTGAAACGGAAATAGCCCTTATCAACACTAGAACGTCACCAAGTACGGTAAACATACCGACGCGGCAAAAAAAAAAATATCAGCTGCGGTATAGGGATAATATGGGACGAACCAGTTGTAAGGATATTATTTTTTTTTATTTGTTTCTTTATTGAGCTCATAAAAATTTTAACAACTTTAATTTTTACAATTTTGTCTAACAATTCAATATGGCTATATGTTCTGCCAACTATGACATTTAAAGCAATATGTTTAACATTAGTGTTACCATCTATTTCAATTTATTTTACTTAGTAAAAATACTTCATACAATTTAAATTCTATTTACATACTTGCTCAAGGTATATTTACATATGGTAACCAGTTGTAAGGATTGCCAAACCAATAGCAAGCCACGCAACCGTATGTCAACTAGAAGCAGCTGCTATAGAGAAAGCAGTAAAAGAATTTCAACGAAGACAGATTCGAGGCAAAATGATAAATATCTATATAGACTGCAAATCCATAAAAAATATAATAGAGGGTAGTCTGCATAGATCAAAGTCTACACTGAATTGCTGGAAGGCCCTGAACGAATTGGGAAAACCCTATGCAGTTAGACCGCACTGGATCTCGGCGCACTCAGGTTTCCCCGGCAATGAAAGAGCAGATGAAATAGCAAAGAGTGCTATAAGAGAACATAGGGCAGATACAGAACCGATTGGACTCTCACACTCAGAGGTGAAACGGTTTACCAACTCATACAAATAGTTTCTGGGGAGGAACAAATAGCAAGAAAACGAAAAAGATGCTAAAATTAAAAATGGAGGATCTTAGACTAATGACAGGGATAAGCACGGGTCACTTAATTCTCAGAGCCCATGCCACAAAAATAGGTAGGGCAACTACGGGAATATGCAGAGGCTGCGGAATAGAGGACAAAACGGTTCTCCATATCCTATACCAATGTGTAACCTTAGAAAACCTAAGACCGAGAACCTTAGGAAGAAGATACTGGGATGACTTCAGCACGATAAGGGAATAAGACAAGAGAAAATTGGTAAGCTTCATGAAGGGTATAGAATGGCTCAATGAGGCGCTGTAGGTATTACGAGGGGCTCTGAGAGCATGGGTGCACAATGGGCCGCGAGGCCTAATAATTTTTATTTTTATTACCTTTTTATACCCTTTTCCTATAAAGCAGGTGTGTATTTAATAAAATAGGTAACTTTGTTTGTAAACACCAAAAGGAGGCAAGTTAGATATGGAAAAATATATATATTTTTTTGATCAGCGGCACCTCCTGAATCGATTTCCTGATGTCCGTCTATATACTTAAAATATTTAATACTTTAATATTTTTATAAGACCAAGGAGTTTATTAAATTTTAATATAAAAACTATTATATACTATATTTTATAACTAAAGAATTAATTGATGGTGGTTCTGGTGCTTCTCATACTAACACTTAAAATCTTATCTTCGAAGTTAATAAAAATAGGAATTTAAAATAAAAATAGAATTTTTAAAATTGGTACAAGGGTATTTTTTCCAATTTGTCTCGTGTTCCTGTAATTTGTGATCCACTATCCGTTCAGGTGTCTCAAACGCATCTCCCAAGATCTAACAAACATATCTTTGCAATTATTAAAGATAGGAACTTCAAATGTAATACAAGCGCTTTTTTGATGTTTTCGTTATTTCCCAGAAATTTGGGATGAAATGGGAAATGAAATTAGATGTCTTCGAAATTAACAACGATAGAAACCTGAAATTTGTTATTGAATTATTGTATCCCATTTCCTTCATGTTTCATAGCTGCTACACGCCTCCTTAAATCTAACCAAAATATCTTCGAAATTTTAACTGTGGTACAAAGGTGTTCTGTCCTGTTTTCAAAATACTATTTTTAATTACCGAGGAGAAGGATGAGGGACATTTAAATATAGAGATAGTGTGTATAAATATAATTCATGTATATAAATCAACCTATCACAAAAAACATGTTTAAAAATAAATTATTAAATAAAAAAAAAAACAAAATCAGACTTACAATCAATCGAAATAATAAACAAAAAGATAAAGAAAAATAAAATTAAAGTAAAAATCCGTTATTCGTAAATTCTGTAATTTAATATGAAAAAAAACTTAGGAATAACAATTAATAAGAGGGAAAAAAAACATTTATATAAAAGATGTTGTTTGTTTGGGTGGAGATGTAACTATATATATGCATGTATGTTTTTTTTTTCCTTTGTTTTTATACCCTACACCTATAGAATAGGTAAAGGGGTATATTAACTTTGGTATGGTGTTTGTAACCACCTAAAGGAAGCGAGCTAGATATGGAAAAGTATATATATTTGTGATCAGCGTGACCGCCTTAGTCGATATAGCCATGTCCGTCCGTCCGTCCGTCCGTCCGTAGGCACGATAACTCAAAAAATAATGGAGCTATCTTGATGAAATTTTAACTGTAGGTTACTAGGACTGAAAGTACGGCGGGGATTGCATATGGGCGAAATCGGCCCATGGGTTCGGATTCTGGACCTTTTAATCGGTTTCAGGGCTAACGAACAAATATAAAAAATCACGATAACTCAACAACTAATGACGCTATCTTCATCAAATTTGTGCTGTAGGTTACTAGTAATGAAACTACTTCGGGAATTGCGTAAGGTCGGGATTGGACCATGGGTTCGGAACCTAGAACTTTTTGATCGAATTTAGGCCAAACAAGCATAATTCCGAAACCAATGAAGATAGAACCTCCAAATTTAGTATCAGGGTGTCCCTTCTTATTTCCTAAGTGTCTTGTGAATTTGGGTCCCATTGGAGTAGTGGGTCGGGGACCAGCCACACATTTTCGAAGACCTTAAAGCATATCTTTAAAATTAATAAAGATAACAATTTGAAAAAATGTAGAAGCTTCCAATTTGCCACAAGGGTGTTCTTTACTATCTCTTGCGTGTTCCCCTAATTTGGGATCAATTGGAGTGGTGGTTCTGTACCCCTCTCAGACCTCCCAAGTTTTAAAGGCTTATAATCGAAATTACTAAAAATAGTTACTTAAAATTAGGATAGACCGTTCAAATTGTGTACAAGGATTAACTAGTACTATAAGTACAGCGCGGACTATATAAGGGCGAAATCAGCCCAACGGTTCGGATTCCGGACCTTTTAATCTATGTCAGGGCTAAGGAACATATATAAAAAATCACGATAACTCAACAACTAATGAGGCTATCTTCATGAAATTTGTGCTGTAGGTTATTGGCTGCGAAATTACGGCGGTGATTACGTACGGTGAGGATTGGACAATGGGTTCGGAACTTAGAACTTTTTGATCGAATTTAGGCCAAACTAGCATAATTCCGAAACCAATGAAGATAGAACCTCCAAATTTGGTATCAGGGTGTCCCTTCCTATTTCGTAAGTGTCTTTGAAATTTGGGCCCCATTGGAGTAGTGGATCGGGGACCAGCCACTCAGTTCTTAGGCCCTTAAAGCATATTTTCGAAATTAATAAAGATAGTAACTTGAAACAAATGAAGAAGCTTCCAATTTGCCACAAGGGTGTTCTTTACTATTTCTTGCGTGCCTTCCTAATTTGGGATCAATTGGAGTGGTGGTTCAGAACCTCTCTTAGACCCCCCAATGTGTAAAAGCTTATCATCGAAATTAATAAAACTAGTAACTTAAAATTAAGATAGAGCGTTCCAATTGTGTACAAGGGTTAACTAGTATTGAAAGTATGACGGGACTGCATATGGGCGAAATCGTACCATAATTTCGGGTCCTGGAACCCTTGAAAAGTTCAAGGACTAACAAACATATATCTTACAAACACCATAACTCAAAAAATAATGCCGGTATTTTGATGAAATTTAACAGTAGGTTACTAGTAATGAAAGTACCATGGGAATTGGTTGTGGTCGAGTTTAATTTCGAAGCCAAAGAATATATTTCCTATGTCCTATGTGTCTCCGAAATCTAGACTTAATTGTAGTGGTTCAGCTATGTTCAAAGGTACTTGCTGCATTTATGTAAAATTTATTTTTATATTTAAATGAATTATATGAAAAGGTTTAAATTTTTAATTGTATTTTAGAAATACATTTATTGCATATTTTGCGTTTATAAGCTTTTCTATTAGGTATATAAACTAACCATTTAAAATAATTGCAATTTTTAAAAATTTGGATTATTAAATATATTATGCTTTGATTATCTTTTTATCACAAAATTTAATAATTAGAATTTTTTCATTTTGTAATTGAATTGGAATAAATATATTTTTATTTATTTCAAGTTTGTTTGTTATTTAATATTTTTAAATAGATAAATTAGTAAGAATTTGTAGTATTTTTTAATAGATAGGGTAATTAGAAAATGTTTTTAGTATTATACAGTTAATTTGGTTAGCTATGTCTTACGATCAAATTAATAACAGCTTCTATGGTGTTAAAATGACTTATGGATATGTCCTTAAATTTGAACCAAATAGGTGTAGGGTATTTCTAAGTCGGTTGCACCGACTGACTGTTTCTTTACTTGTTTTTTTCTTCTTTAAAACCAAAATTACTTAATAATTTAATAAGAACCGGTTTTTGCATGCATGCTAGGTTTAATAAGCATAAGTTTGGTTTTTTTGACATTGACTTTTGACACTGATTGTGCTCATCCACTCATGAATTGTTATCATATTTTTGTCTATGGCATTTTCTAATTCCTCAGCCTTGTTCTGTGCATATAGCATAACCAGATCATCTTTTTACAAGTTTGGTTTACCTTTAGCTTGTATCGACGAAAAATCTGTTACATGCCAATAAAGTTGGCCCGAGTGAACTTCCTTGAACCACGCCATAATCTATGTTTGCAATATCACTTTTTATTTCATCATATTCCGTATATTATGTTTACAGTTTTCTAAGGAGCTTTTGAACCAATTTAGCTTTTTGCCTTACAAAATTCAAATAATATTCCAGATCAAACCGGATCAAACAACTTTGTTATGTCGAAAAACACGAAAGCAACAATTTTCTTGCTATAATACTATTTTGTACTTCTGTGGTAACATCGCAAAGAGTGGTACTGGTATTCGAATACTTCGTGCTTTTTGCTCGACACATTTTGTTTACCAAGATAATTTCTCAATTATGTGTTAACTACAGTTTCCATTATTTCGCTCAATATTGACGAGATTGATATTTGCCTGAAATTATTCGAATCTTCTTTTTCACCACTTGTTTTTTAAAATAGCCAAAACTTTGTTAATGTTTAGTTCATCTGGTACCTGGGGAAAGATTAACCAAGTTCATAATTAGTTTTACGACTTCTATTTGATAAATGTTTATTAAGTTTGTTGAGATATATAGGTTCTCATTAATAATTAAAAACATTATTAATAATATAAATAATCAATTTAAATATTTCTATTAATTCATATATTATAGCAATAAGGGAACGAACAAATAAATATTGTAAAACTAAATGGTATAAAATACTAAATAAATAAATAATAATAATATATTATCAAACCCTGTAGCGATGGTTTTTTAGAGTTGTTTTATGACAATTAGGTAGTATTTAATTTTCATTAATAAGTTTAAGTTTGCGAACAACAAACAAATTAGCGAAAATTTCAACATCCTGGCTCCTTTAGTTTTTGAGTTATCGTGCGGAGGGACGGACATACATAGTTAAACCGATTTATTTATAGCCGTTCGATTCTGATCCGATCCATGCACTTGAGTCTATATCTACCCCCTCTCCTACTATGCGTCACAAACGTAATGGCAAATTTATTATACCCTTTGACTATATAGTCATACATTTTTATCAACAACCACACCCAAATCCGACACAGTAGTCAACAAAATATTTATGAATAAATTTTTCAAAAAGTTTGGGGATAGTTGACAATTTTGCAATATGCCTATAGTTTATTATTTCCCTGCGAGTTCCTTTTTTGAAAACCGAATTAAAAAAGGAGTGTTTCCAAGGTTCTGGAAATATGCCACTTTGAATAGACAAATTACATAATTTATAAAGAGGACCAACCAATTACCGGATTAGAATAAAATTACAATTTCATATTGGCAACATATTTGTTATATAGTTTTAAAGACAGGTCTTCGAATTTGTTGTTGGCAGTAATAAACATATGGAAATGATCGGTTGAATTCGATTATAGATATTTCCTCCAGGCAGAATTACGTTCGCTTCCTAACAAACGTAATTCCCTGGTTGACCACAGTTTAAAGTAACTACCTACAATTTTTATGAGTATTAAGGGAAATTGCTAAACGAAAGTAAATTGATATTTGTTCATAAAAATTGTGAAAGCAAGTTTGTAAGACAGATGTTATAAAGAGAAATTCAAAGTTATGTTAGTTAAGAAAGGGCTACTAGATAAGGAATATCAGTTTTGGCAAAATTAATTTTTGGATAATTCTCAGAATACAAAGTTTCATTACAAGAATTGATATTAAGAAATATATCCAAAGGATTATAATAATAGGTCAATTAAATTATTAGAGGATGCCCAACTATTTTCATAGTCTGAACTAAAAACCAGGTCAAGTTGGCTGATCCTATTTGAAAAGATTAACAACGTTTAGTTGCTATCTTCGAAATGGATAAGATGCATCATTATTCAGCTTCTGCTTTAGATGGTGTTGAAGGTTATCCGCTTCTGTGTTTGGAGGCGGGTGAAAAATTAATATGAATATATTATTGGGTACAACCTGAAGTGGAGCAGATGAGTAATTAGATATTCTGGGAACAACAACAAGATTATTAACATAATTATTATTTTATTGTTATTTTTATTATTATTGCTAATGTTATTATTACCGTTATTACACTCGGTTTACACATGTAAATTTTAAAATGAATGAAAGCAATCTTTTTAAAACCATTTTTCTAGGTTTTAAAAAGAATAATGTTCTAGTAATTTTTGAAACTTTCTGTAATTCAAAGCAGTACAAACTATTTTCCAAATTTTGACGTAATTTACTTCCAAAAAATTTTTTTTGAACAATCGTAGGACCGACTGTTAGCAGATTCAACTCTATTTTCAAGTTGTTTCACACATATAAAATTTGAGGAAAACCGGTCAAATCGTTTCTAATTTAGAGTTAAGTAACGCAAAAATCTATTAAAAGCCACTGTGCCTCACTGGGTTAACGGAACTACACTTTCTCTTTGGGCAAAGCAGTATTACGCAAAAATGGACGTAATTTGCTTCCAAATCACTCAACAAAATTTTTTGAAGCTTTCTTTTTAGTCAAAGCAGTACTTCGCAAATTTTGACAATATTATCTTCCAAAATTATTTTGACCAACCGTCGGGCCGACATGGGTTAACAAATTCCACATCTGTTAATAGTGTCAACTCAATTCTCACAGGGGAGCACGTATACAAAATTTGAAGAAAATCGGTCTAACCGTTTTTAATTTAGAGTTAGGTATTGAAAAAACCTATAAAAAGCTGTTGGGCCCTAATGGGTTAATGCAACTCAATAAAATTTTTTTGTGGGTTTTCTTTTTAGCCAAAGCAGAATTTCATAAAATCGGACAAAATTTGAACCCAAAATTTTTTTTGACCACCCGTCGGCCCGACATGGGTTAACAAATTCCAAAACTGTTAATAGCGTCTACTCAATTCTCAAAGAGCATCACGTATACAAAATTTTAAGTCAATCGGTCAAACCGTTTCGAATTTAGAGTAAAGTATTGAAAAAACCTATAAAAAGCTGTTGGGCCGCAATGGGTTAATGGAACTCACCAAAATTTTTTTTGGGGTTTGCTTTTAAGCCAAAGCTGAATTTCATAAAATCGGATAAAATTTGGACCCAAAATTTTTTTTGACCACCCGTCGGCCCGACATGGGTTAACAAATTCCAAAACTGTTAATAGCGTCTACTCAATTCTCAAAGAGCATCACGTATACAAAATTTGAAGTCAATCGGTCAAACCGTTTTCATTTTAGAACAAAGAAGTTTAAATACTTGCACCACAGCCCCAACTTGGCGGTCCGTTAGAGCAAAATTTTTGGGCCACGATTTCCTTCCGTACCCAAAAACCCCTATATACAAATTTTCATGAAAATCGGCTGGGCAGTTTAGGAGTCTATTCGCTACAAACAAACATACAAACAAACAAACAAATAAACAAACTTTCATTTTTATATATATAGATAGATAGATTATTATTATTATTATTTGAGTTATAACAATAGGATTTAATTAAATTTAAAAAATAAATTTTCAAGGTTCTACTTAAGACTAACTTTACAATTCAAATTCTTTAATTTTTATAAAAACATTTTTGTTAACATACACGCATTAAAAATTATATTGAAATTTGAGAAATGTATTAGTTTAGTTAGTGATTCTCAAACTACATTTTACAAATTACAATTTAACTTTAAAATTTACAAAAAAATATAATAATTAAAATTTAAGAAACCGGATGCGCGTACAATAATTAAATTCCCAACTATAAATTTGCTGATTAAGCTAAAAGCTGTTATGTTAGCTGTTGTACTGTTACGTTAACTCCTCCCCTTTCAAAAATCCGCGTCTCGTGGATTAAAAGTTGATTTTGATTAGTTCTAATTGATTGATTCCGTCTTGATTAGGTGAATTTGTTTGTGGTATGACCCAATTTTTTCGGTACTTTTGAAGTAACAAGAAAATTACGACTAAAATAATGACTAAAATTGTTGGCCATCCAATGATATTAACGCTTGAAATTTGGTAGTTCTGAATTAATTGATGACTGATGTAATTTCCCCAGGTTTGTTAGATGTAGTTTATGTAAATATTTCAGGTTTAGTCTAACACCATTGGTTGTAATGTTGGTTCTTAAAATTGGCAGTAAAATTTCTGACAATTTGATTTCGTTATTGGTGAATTTATTGTTTTTAAGTTGAATGCTCTCATTTTGGTATTTTATTATGAAGCTTCCCTCTAGATGTTTTGTTGAGTTGTTGTGAAAAAGGCTTTCATTAAAATTTATTATTAAAATTATGTTTTCATTCAGAGGATTGATTATTTCATTATTACTGATTTCATATTCGCAATCTGCATTTAGGCCGTTTATAAGTTGATAAATACAGTGATCTTCCTTCAATTTTTTAGTTGTTTGGGTTCACAGATAAGCGTATCCTTAAAGTTGTTACATTTTTCGGAAATTTCTATAATTTCGTTTTTATTGACAAGAAGCTTTCCATCATCTAAGTGAATTTGTTGCTTGTTGTTGATTGTTGATCTAATTGAAACGTGGTTATAGTTTTTTTGACTGGTTTTTGGTATTGCAATCACGTATAACAAGGTATAGTTTTTTACTACCATTATTGGTTTTGCATATTCTACGGCTTCGATTAAATTTGAGTACGGCAGAGTTTCCAGTTCACTTATCAGTATATTGATTTCTTCCCTATCTAGTAGATTGGCGTTTATAAATTGGCGTTTATTGTGCTGCTCTTACTATTTCTTTGTTTTTTCTAAAAAAACTTTATTTATTTTGTACTGTTCATTATTACTTTCTTTTATGTTATTCCGGCTTTTTATTATCTCTTCCCAGTCGGTGGCATCTGGGTTCCCTGTGATCCACTTCCATGCGGATCCTATCCAATTAATTGATATTTTTTTCCTTGTTTTTCCTGTATTAGATCTTCAATTAAACGTTAAATTTCTTTAACTTGGTATGTTGACTGGTCTTTTATACTATTTTCTGGGTCTATATGTTGTATCGAATTTGATGTTCATTCCAATATTTCAATGTAGTTTGCTAACTCAATGACGTTGACTATTTTCAATTTTCCGTTAATGACACGGCCATTGCCTTGTTTTATAGTTACGGAGTAGGATATTCATAAATGTTAAGTTGTGTTGCCAACCTGCACAAAGTTAATCTACAACAAGTAAAGAAACAGTCAGTCGGTGCAACCGACTTAGAAATACCCTACATCTATTTGGTTCAAACTTAATGACATATCCATAAGTCATTTTAACACCATAAAAGTTGTTATTTATTTGATCGTAAAACATAGCTAACCAAATTACCTTTATAATACTAAAAACATTTTCTAATACACTATCTATTAAAAAATATTACAAATTCTTACTAATTTATCTATTTAAAAATATTAAAAACACAAAAACTTGAAATAAATCAATATATATTTATTCCAATTCAATGCTTTTACACAAAATGAAAAATTTTTAATTATTAAATTTTGTGATAAAAAGCTAATCAAAGCATAATATATTTAATAATCCAAATTTTTGAAAATTGCAATTATCTTAAATGGTTAGGTTATATACCTAATAGAAAAGCTTATAAACAAAATATGCAATAAATGTATTTCTAAAATACAAATTTAGACCTTTTCATATAATTCATTTAAATATAAAAATAAATTTTTCATAAATGCAAGTACCTTTGAACATAGCTGAACCACTACAATTAAGTCTAAATTTCGGGGACACATCGGAAGTAGAAAATATATTCTTTGGCTTCGAAATTATACTCGTTCGGCCTTAAATCGATCAAAACCTTCTAGAATCCGAACTCATTGACCAAACTCGACCAGAACCAAGTCCCATGGTACTTTCATTACTAGTAACCTAGAGTAAAATAGCGGCATTATTTTTTGAGTTATGGTGTTTTTAAGATATATGCTTGTTAGACCTGAAATTTTCAAGGGTTCCAGAACCCGAAACCATGGTACGATTTACCCCTTTGCAGTCCCCGTCATACTTTCAATACTAGTTAACCCTTGTACACATTTGGAACGTTCTATCTTAATTTTAAGTTACTAGTTTTATTAATTTCGATGATAAGCTTTTACACCTTAGGAGGTCTAAGAAAGGTACAAAATTAGAGCGACACGCAGAAAATAGTAAAGAACACCCATGTGCCAAATTTGAAGCTTCTACATTTGTTTGAAGTTACTATCTTTATTAATTTCGAAAATATGCTTTAAGGTCCTTGGAACTGAGTGGCTGGTCCTCACCCATTACTCCAATTTGCTCAAATTTCAAGGAGGCTAAGAAAATCGAAAGCGACACCATGATACCAAATTTGGAGGTTCTATATTCATTGGTTTCGGAATTATGCTAGTTTGGCCTAAATTCGATCAAAAAGTTATAAGTTCCAAACCCATTGTCCAATCCTGGACCTACAGCACAAATTTCATGAAGATAGCGTCATTAGTTGTTGAGTTATCGTGATTTTTTATATATGTTCGTTAGCCCGGAAACCGATTAAAAGGTCCAGAATCCCAACCCTTGGGCTGATTTCGCCCTTATGCATACACAATTTGAACGTTCTATCTTAATTTTAAGTTACTATTTTTAATAATTTCGATTATATGCTTTTAAAACTTGGGAGGTCTAAGAGGGATACTGATCTACCACTCCAATTGATTCCAAATTAGGGGGACACGCAAGAGATAGTAAAAAACACCAATGTGCCAAATTTGAAGCTTCTACATTTTGTCAAGTTGCTATATTTATTAATTTTAAAGATATGCTTTAAGGTCTTCGAAAATGTATGGCTGATCCCCGACCCACTACTCCAATGGGATCCAAATTTCAAAGACACTAAGGAAATAGGAAGGGACACCCTGATACCAAATTTGGAGGTTCTATCTTCATTGGTTTTGGAATTATGCTTGTTTGGCCTAAATTCGAACAAAAAGTTCTAGGTTCCGAACCCATGGAACCCATCCCGACCTTACGCAATCTCCGAAGTATTTTCATTACTAGTAACCTACAACACAAATTTGATGAAGATAGCGTCATTAAGTGTTGAGTTATCGTGATTTTTTATATATGTTCGTTAGCCCTTCGATCAATTAAAAAGTCCAGAATCCGGACCCATGGACCGATTTCGCCCATATGCAATCCCCGTGTACTTTAAGTCCTAGTAACCTACAGTTAAAATTTCATCAAGATAGCTCCATTATTTTTTGAGTTATCGTGCCTACGGACGGACGGACGGACATAGCTATATCAACTCAGGAGGTCACGCAGATCACAAATATATATACTTTTCCATATCAAGCTCGCTTCCTTTAGGTGGTTACAAACACCATACCAAAGTTAATATACTATTTTACTTATTCTATAGGTGTAGGGTATAATGATAAAAAAGAATTAGATTTTTAAGTGATATTCTTAATATGAGCTTTATGAATCCGACGTCCTGATGTTGTTGTTACAGTGACTTTATTATTTTTTGCAACTGTTTCTTTTTTAAATTTTGGTTTTTGCCTTGAATCTGTTTAATTGCGTTATAGACTGTTTTTCCAGTAGCATATTCTTTTGGTATATGCCTTTTTTGGTTTTCTCTTTTAATTTTATTCTTTTGGTTTCTTCTTATTCGATCTACTAAGTCCTCGTTTACCCTTTCTTTGAAATTTGTCAAGTTTTGGTAGTTTATACGCTGGGATCTTCCAAAGAAAACAACAGCTGGGTTATTCTTAGTGGCTGAATGGATCGTGTTGTTGTAACGGTCTACAGCTATATTAATTAGTTATTTTAAAGTTAAATCTTTGTATTCTTCTATTTATTTATTTATTTATTTGAACCAAAACAAGGTTTTTACAAAAAAATTCTTAAAACTAAAACTTATAATTAACATGAAACTTGATTACATAGCCAAAAAAAATTTAAATACATTAAGAATCAAAAGTTTAATTATTTGTTTATTTGTAGAAAATGCATACAAAGCAAAAACACAGTTGAAATTAAATTTATGAATACTAACTGTATTAACTAACTGTATAAAGTAACTAAATTAGAAAATAATATGAACTTGAAGTGTAATAAGATATAATGAAGGTTAAAATTATTGTCTTAGGTCATGAATGAATTTTAAGTTTAATTTACGTTTAAAAGTGTATCGAGAAATTTGTGTAGAATAAAGATTTTTTTTTTTTTTTTTTTTTGCCCGCACCTCTACGTGCTAACTGTTCACTGTGATAGGCTGAACAGCCTGACTATATATGTGCATGTCGGAACAGCGGAGATATATTCATATATTAGAACTGATCAAATGAATTCCACATACAATTTAAACATGAGATAGTACTACGCCTTATAACATGTAGAAATGTCTTAGATTTTCAATAAATGCAGTTCTATTTTTGTTTATATTGTAATATTTTGTATTACATTTATATGGTATTCTATATCAGTGAGTTATATTATTTAATTGAATTATTTGTTTACATTTTGTATTTGTTTATATTGTTATATTTATGTATTTTTTATTAAAGATATATAATTATTAATTATGAATTAAGCCATTAATTTGAACCCAAAGGCGAATGGTAGCTGAGTCAAGTTGAAAACCAGATAAAAGTTTTTTCACTTTCACAGGGATTCGAACCCGGGGCCTTTCACATGAAAGGTTGGCACTCTAACCACTGTGCCACCCAGCCGATGACTGTGTTTATTGAATGTAATGCAACATCTATTTATTGGTTAATTTTTTCCATATTCAGTTCTATGAGTATTTTGAACTAAGTATTTAGTGCTTCTCGTATTTCTCGCACCATTGTTTATTTTAAAGTTATCCAATAAATACCGAACGTTAATGTTTTTTCTTAAGACGTCAAAAGTAAAGCAGGAAGAAACAATTTGCCTGCGTGAGGATAACGTTAACATATTCAATGAATTAAGTCTTACGAGATAGCTAGGCAGAATTGAATAATCTCTAGGATTATATTCATTTCTTAAAGCGAAAAGAAGAAATTGCTTTTGCTAAAGTCCGTGTAAATAGCATCAACTTGGTGCCCATTTTCCATTTCATTAAGGATTTCAGAAGTATAAACCAAAAAGTTTGTTGTTGTGGAACGACCTTTTCTGAATCCATGTTGTTGTTTGTTTAGTTTTGTATTAATGATGGGCGTAATTTTGTTTACAACAATTTTTTCGAACAACTTTGGAATAGTTGATAAAATAGCAATGCCACGGTAATTTTCGACGAATGATTTATCTCCCTTTTTATGAATAGGGGTAAGATAAGAAGATTTCCAAACAAGAGGGAAAATACCTGAAGAAAAAGATTTATTAAAAATATAATGAAGTGGATAAGTTAGATAACTAACACAGTTGTAGAAAAAAGTCGGTGGGATTAGGTCAGGTCCTATACCTTTTTTAGTATCAAGTTTAGTGATTGCTTCAAATATTTCAATTTCGGTAAGATATAAGTCCGTAATAATAGGATTTGAATTATTTATTATGTAAGAGAAATCTAAATCAAATGGAGAATCGTGTGGACGATAAACTTTTTGAAAAGAATTAGCAAAAAAGTTGCAGATAGTTTTAGGAAACCGTATCAAGTAGAAACCGTATTGTCTTTTGACATTGAGCTTGGATAGCCGTAAGTTTTGCGTTTTGTATTAACGAAGTCAAGAAATTTTTTAGGATCGGTTATTAATTTGTTGCCTATGTTAGTAATATAATTATCATAAGCTAGGTTAGATTTTTGTTTAAAATCAAAAGCAAGATCCTTATACTTGTCCAATAAGTCATTATTAGGCTCCTTGGAATTTTTAATTATTTTATATAGTTTGTTGCGTTGGTTACGCAATGTCCTAAGTTCACCGTTGAGCCAAGGTTCGGTTGTTTTGCCTCTTTCGCGAATTTTAGGAACAAAAGAGTTGATTATCTCAAATAGCTTTGTATAGAATTGAGTAATCATTAAGTCAATATCCTGTTCGGTTAACAGGTCGTCCCAACTAATAACTGATAAAGCAAAATTAATGCTTTGATAATCAGTATTAATGAAGTATGTATGAATATACAAAAATATTATTGTAAGATTTAGTAACAAGTAAAGAAACAGTCAGTCGGTGCAACCGACTTAGAAATACCCTACACCTATTTGGTTCAAATTTAAGGACATATCCATAAGTCATTTTAACACCATAGAAGCTGTTATTAATTTGATCGTAAGACATAGTTAACCAAATTAACTGTATAATACTAAAAACATTTTCTAATTACCCTATCTATTAAAAAATACTACAAATTCTTACTAATTTATCTATTTAAAAATATTAAAAAACAAACAAACTTGAAATAAATGAAAATATATTTATTCCAATTCAATTACAAAATGAAAAAATTCTAATTATTAAATTTTGTGATAAAAAGATAATCAAAGCATAATATATTTAAGAATCCAAATTTTTAAAAATTGCAATTATTTTAAATGGTTAGTTTATATACCTAATAGAAAAGCTTATAAACGCAAAATATGCAATAAATGTATTTTTAAAATACAATTAAAAATTTACACCTTTTCATATAATTCATTTAAATATAAAAATAAATTTTACATAAATGCAGCAAGTACCTTTGAACATAGCTGAACCACTACAATTAAGTCTAGATTTCGGAGACACATAGGACATAGGAAATATATTCTTTGGCTTCGAAATTAAACTCCCATGAACCAATTCCCATGGTACTTTCATTACTAGTAACCTACTGTTAAATTTCATCAAAATACCGGCATTATTTTTTGAGTTATGGTGTTTTTAAGATATATGTTTGTTAGTCCTTGAACTTTTCAAGGGTTCTAGAACCCGAAATTATAGTACGATCTCGCCCATATGCAGTCCCCGTCATACTTTTAATACTAGTCAACCCTTGTACACAATTGGAACGTTCTATCTTAATTTTAAGTTACTAGTTTTATTAATTTCGATGATAAACTTTTACACATTGGGGGGTCTAAGAAAGGTGCAAAAATAGAGGGACACGCAGTAAATATTAAAGAACACCCATGTGCCAAATTTGAAGCTTCTCCATTTTTTCAAGTTGCTATCTTTATTAATTTTAAGGATATGCTTTAAGGTCTTGGGAAATGTGTGCCTGGTCCCCGACCCACTAGTCCAATGGGGCCCAAATTTCAAAGACACTTACGAAATAGGAAGGGACACCCTGATACCAAATTTGGAGGTTCTATTTTCATTGGTTTCGGAATTATGCTCGTTTGGCCTAAATTCGATCAAAAAGTTCTAAGTTCCGAACCCATTGTCCAATCCTCACCGTACGTATTCACCGCCGTAGTTTCGCAGCCAGTAACCTACAGCACAAATTTCATGAAGATAGCCTCATTAGTTGTTGAGTTATCGTGATTTTTTATATATGTTCCTTAGCCCTGACATCGATTAAAAGGTCCGGAATCCGAACCGTTGGGCTGATTTCGCCCTTATATAGTCCGCGCTGTACTTAGAGTACTAGTTAACCCTTGTACACAATTTCAACGGTCTATCCTAATTTTAAGTAACTATTTTTAGTAATTTCGATTATAAGCCTTTAAAACTTGGGAGGTCTGAGAGGGGTACAGAATCACCACTCCAATTGATCCCAAATTAGGGGAACACGCAAGAGATAGTAAAGAACACCCTTGTGGCAAATTGGAAGCTTCTACATTTTTTCAAGTTGTTATCTTTATTAATTTTAAAGATATGCTTTAAGGTCTTCGGAAATGTATGGCTGGTCCCCGACCCACTACTCCAATGGGACCCAAATTCACAAGACACCTAGGAAATAGGAAGGGACACCCTGATACTAAATTTGGAGGTTCTATCTTCATTGGTTTCGGAATTATGCTCGTTTGGCCTAAATTCGATCAAAAAGTTCTAGGTTCCGAACCCATGGTCCAATCCCGACCTTACGCAATTCCCGAAGTAGTTTCATTACTAGTAACCTACAGCACAAATTTGATGAAGATAGCATCATTAGTTGTTGAGTTATCGTGATTTTTTATATTTGTTCGTTAGCCCTGAAACCGATTAAAAGGTCCAGAATCCGAACCCATGGGCCGATTTCGCCCATATGCAATCCCCGCCGTACTTTCAGTCCTAGTAACCTACAGTTAAAATTTCATCAAGATAGCTCCATTATTTTTTGAGTTATCGTGCCTACGGACGGACGGACGGACGGACGGACGGACGGACATGGCTATATCGACTAAGGCGGTCACGCTGATCACAAATATATATACTTTTCCATATCTAGCTCGCTTCCTTTAGGTGGTTACAAACACCATACCAAAGTTAATATACCCCTTTACCTATTCTATAGGTGTAGGGTATAAAAAGTGGTATAGACGTGCAAAATTCAAAGATGATTGCGTTATGATGGTTAGTGTTATTAAAAAGGTTTTCTGCATCATCAGCGAGTTTTACCACCACTCTATCATATGCATTCGAGAATGCAAGATCCAACCATTTGTAATGGTTATTCGGAAAGCAGATAATTTGTTGTAAATCATTACCACAAAATGCATTAATAAGATCGAAATCTATTTTTTTCTTATTCAATTTTTTATTTAATTTCAGATTATTTTACAATAATATATAAAATTAAGTATAAGAAATTAAGTAATTCTCAAACTACAGCTTATAACTAACATTTAATAACTTAAAATTTTTTACAATTTTTCTAATTTCCAGTTTTTTTTTATACCCTACACCTATAGAATAGGTAAAGGGGTATATTAACTTTGGTATGGTGTTTGTAACCACCTAAAGGAAGCGAGCTAGATATAGAAAAGTATATATATTTGTGATCAGCGTGACCGCCTTAGTCGATATAGCCATGTCCGTCCGTCCGTCCGTCCGTCCGTAGGCACGATAACTCAAAAAATAATGGAGCTATCTTGATGAAATTTTAACTGTAGGTTACTAGGACTGAAAGTACGGCGGGGATTGCATATGGGCGAAATCGGCCCGTGGGTTCGGATTCTGGACCTTTTAATCAGTTTCAGGGCTAACGAACAAATATAAAAAATCACGATAACTCAACAACCAATGACGCTATCTTCGTCAAATTTGTGCTGTAGGTTACTAGTAATGAAACTACTTCGGGAATTGGGTAAGGTCGGGATTGGACCATGGGTTCGGAACCTAGAACTTTTTGATCGAATTTAGGCCAAACGAGCATAATTCCGAACCCAATGAAGATAGAACCTCCAAATTTGGTATCAGGGTGTCCCTTCCTATTTCCTAAATGTCTTGTGAATTTGGGCCCCATTGGAGTAGTGGGTCGAGGACCAGCCACACAGTTCCGAAGACCTTAAAGCATATCTTTAAAATTAATAAAGATAACAACTTAAAACAATGTAGAAGCTTCCAATTTGCCACAAGAGTGTCCTTACTATCTCTTGCGTGTTCCCCTAATTTGGGATCAGTTGGAGTGGTGGTTCTGTACCCCTCTCAGACCTCCCAAGTTTTAAAGGCTTTTAATCGAAATTACAAAAAATAGTTACTTAAAATTAAGATAGGCAGTTCAAATTGTGTACAAGGGTTAACTAGTACTATAGTACAGCGCGGACTATATAAGGGCGAAATCAGCCCAACGGTTCGGATTCCGGACCTTTTAGTCGGTGTCAGGGCTAACGAGCATATATAAAAAATCACTATAACTCAACAACTAATGAGGCTATCTTCATGAAATTTGTGCTGTAGAGTATTGGTAATGAAACTACTGCGGTGATTACGTACGGTGAGGATTGGACAATGCGTTCGGAACTTAGAACTTTTTGATCGAATTTAGGCCAAACGAGCATAATTCCGAAACCAATAAAAATAGAACCTCCAAATTTGGTATCAGGGTGTCCCTTCCTATTTCGTAAGTGTCATTGAATTTTGGGCCCCATTGGAGTAGTGGGTCGGGGACCAGCCACTCAGTTCCGAGGACCTTAAAGCATATTTTCGAAATTAATAAAGATAGTAACTTGAAACAAATGTAGAAGCTTCAGTTTTGGTTCAGAACCTCTCTTAGACCCCCCCAATGTGTAAAAGCTTGTCATCGAAATTATTAAAACAATTAACATAAAATTAAGCTAGAACGTTCCAATTGTGTACAAGGGTTAACTAGTATTGAAAGTATGACGGGACTGCATATGGGCGAAATCGTACCATGGTTTCGGGTTCTGGAACCCTTGAAAAGTTTAAGGACTTGCAAACATATATCTTAAAAACACCATAACTCAAAAAATAATGCCGGTATTTTGATGAAATTTAACACTAAGTTACTAGGAAAGAAAGTACCATGGGAATTGGTTCTGGTCGAGTTTAATTTCGAAGCCAAAGAATATATTTCCTATTTCCTATGTGTCCCCGAAATTTAGACTTAATTGTAGTGGTTCAGCTATGTTCAAAGGTACTTGCTGCATTTATGTAAAATTTATTTTTATATTTAAATGAATTATATGAAAAGATCCAAATTTTGTAATTGTATTTTAGAAATACATTTATTGCATATTTTGCGTTTATAAGCTTTTCTATTAGGCATATAAACTAACCATTTAAAATAATTGCAATTTTTAAAAATTTGGATTATTAAATATATTATGCTTTGATTATCTTTTAATCACAAAATTTAATAATTAGAATTTTTTCATTTTGTAATTGAATTGGAATAAATATATTTTCATTTATTTCAAGTTTGTTTGTTTTTTAATATTTTTAAATAGATAAATTATTAAGAATTTGTAATATTTTTTAATAGATAGTGTAATTAGAAAATGTTTTTAGTATTATAAAGTTAATTTGGTTCTCTATGTCTTACGATCAAATTAATAGCAGCTTTTATGGTGTTAAAATGACTTATGAATATGTCCTTAAATTTGAACCAAATAGGTGTGGGGTATTTCTAAGTCGGTTGCACCGACTGACTGTTGCTTTACTTGTTTTTTTTTTTTCTTGGTTTTTTTTAATTTTTCAAATTTTAAAGATTAATTTCTAAGATTTTTTACAAATTTTCTAAGTTTACTTTTAAATATTTTTAAATTTTGACAGTTTTTAATTTCTACCGGTAGCGAGTTGAAAAGTTTTATTGCGCTGCATTTTAGACTTTTTAGCTTCAACGTTGTTTTGGCTTTAGGAATTTCGATATTTTTCCTGTGTCTGGTTAGATAATTATGAATATTCTCCCTATTTTGAAGTTTTACTTTTGACTTAATATTATTGTTCAGGATATTATACATGTATTTACATTTTTCAAAGTAAATTAGTTGGTTAATATCCAGTGTATCAATTATTTTATATAAATTATTGGTTCTAGTTCTTATATTCAAATTAAATAAAGTTTTGAGGGCTCTATTCATTACCGCACTCATTTGATTTTTATGAAAATATGAACAATGACTCCAACTGCATATATTATACCTAATTCTTGATAATATATGGCCATTATATATAAGTTTAGTAGCATAATTCGGAATACTCCCCATTCTTCTGGCAGCCATTGTTATAGAAATAATTTTTTTTAATGCTTTTTATATGTTTATCCCATCTTAAGTTTTCATCAATTATCATTCCCAAGTACTTAACATTATCAACTTATTCTATTATAGTATCCTTTACCTTAAGCGTAATATTATCATTTGTTTTCTTTTGCATTTTGAATATCATATAATTAGTTTTTTTTCGCATTTATACATAATTCATTTTGGTCCAACCAACTGCAATATATCTTTAAGTCATCATTTAGTATATTTTGAAGCTCTTCTAATGTTTTCGCTTTTGCGTTTAGTTAGTGTCATCCGCATAAATGTTGTACTTTGACTTAATATTGTTTTTAGGTAAGTCCATTATATACAGCAGGTATAATAGCGGCCCCAGTAATGAACCTTGTGGTACGCCTGTTTTTATTACTAGTTCATCACTTAGTACTTCATTAACTTTAGCACATTGAGTTCTATTTGTCAAATAACTTTTTAGTAAAAGATTACTGTTACCTCGAATTCCTAAGTTATCTAGCAATCTGATAAATCAGGAATGACTTACCATATCAAATGCTTTTGTTAAGTCAATAAAAACTGCGCCAACATAGTATCCGTTATCCAACGCATCGTAAAAATGTGGGTTGCTGCGATAGCTGATTCTGTACCACTTTTTTCTAAGAAACCATACTGATTAGCATCAAAGCCTATTGTTTTAGTAATGAAACTTCTTATTCTTGAATTAATAACTTTTTCATATATTTTCGAAATTGAGTTTAGAATTGAAATTGGTCTATAGTTACCACAGTCTTCTTTTGACCCACTTTTGTGAATAGGAACTAAATATGCTTTTTTTAACGAATCAGGAAATATACCATTAGTGAAACTTTCATTTATCAGTTTCACTAAAGATGGGGTTATAATATTGACCAACTCTTGTAGATCTCTCACTGTAATTTTATCCAATCCTGGAGTTGCATTTTTATTTAAATTCATAATAATTTGATGGATTTCTGGTTCTATAACTGGAATAAGAAACAACGAGTTGCTATTAAATAGATTTTGTGAGCAGCTAGTAACATCGTTGGTATTTAGAATGTTTTTTTTAATACGTTCTCCTATTTCAGTAAAAAAATTATTGAGAGTATTGGCACTTTCAACATCATTTTTAGTTTTTTCACCATTGCTTTTAATAACATGACTGACATTTTTCAGTTTATCTTCATTGGTATTTTTTATAGAATTATTCAATATTTTCCATAATTTCCTAGAACCGCTCCCGGCTTTTTCAATATTTCTATTAATATAATTTTTTTTTCTTCTTTTATTAATTGTTCCACCTTTTTCTTAATTTTTATATATTTTGCCTTTTTTTCACTATTGGTCGGATCATTTTTATGTCGATTATATAATGCTTTTCTTATTTTCAGCTTGTCATGAATAAAAGATGTTATCCAGCTATTATTTCTCGTTCTCATCGATATTGTCTTAGTACATAATCTTTTTGCTTCTTGTATAATTTTTACTAAGGTTTCGATTTCTGGTATATTATTATTTTCAATTTTGTATTTTATTATGGAACGCATTTGATTATAATCGATTTTGTTTATGTTATACTTTTTCATTGGTAACTTCTCAATGTTAATTGCTTTAATAGTTACTATTGCATCATAATTGCCATTTATGTTTGTTATTATGTGATCAATTAAGGTGCTAGAATTAATTGTATTTCTAGTACTTTCCGTTTTATTAACTATGCTATATCCAGAAGTTGCTATAATATCCTTATACTTAATAATTACATTGGAGTTCTCAAATAGATTTAGATTGGTATCTGCAAAAAATATATGATTTGCCTTATCTACCAGTTTAGGTTCAAGAAACTCCATAAATAGGTTGCTGTTTTCCACTGGAGCTTTATAAAATGTACCGATTTTTAATTTTGGTTTTGAGTTAAGGATTTCAATTACAGTAAAGTTATATTTTGCATCTTTACATATTTCATTGAAACTGATATTATTTTTAATAAAAATGGCAGTCCCACCTCCTCTTTTTTTATTTCTACAGTTGTAAACTGCTTGATAATTGGGGATGTTGTAGGTATCTTTTTCATAATCATAAATCCAAACCTCTGTAATTATTACTATGTCTATTTCTTTATATTCATTAATTAATGTTTCCAGATCCAGTATTTTATTTCTAATGCTACATATATTTAAATACAATATCTTTAGATCACCAATTTGCATTATATATTCTTGTTCTGCCATTATTATCTGCCGATCAGGTAATTTTGCCAAGATTCTCTTGTCTTTTGAAGATTTTCCCTATATTTGTTATAAACATGTCGTCTATATGTAGCTAGAGCATTCGAAACATCTTTATTGCAGATTCCTATGTTTTCGTGGTATCTGTTATATATTCTCCGAAGTTCCGGATAGTCAGTTGGTAGTCCTTTTTGATTAATTAAAACCTTTATATTGGTTTGTGTTATACCATCAAAGCAAATATCATTTTGATCGTAGAAAAATGCTAAATATAATCGTACATTGTTATATATTCTGTAATCCCTTAATCTGGAAAGAACATAAACACTATCTCCATTTTCAATTGCTCTTTTTGTAAGCCTTACAATTGGGGGTGACATGGGATCAACAAAACTTTTGCTATCATCTTGGAATTTAGAGTAACCTATTTTTCTTTCAGTTGTGTTCTGTGGATTTATTGTTTCGCCTTTATTCCAGTTTGGGTATTTGGAGTCTTTTATTTCTACATTATTATTACTATTATCATTGGTTTGATTAATTGTATCATTTTTTATTTTACTAATACTATCATTTTCTCTTTTTTCTGTATTTTTATCATAGCTTGGGTTAATTTTATCGTTTTTAATTTTACTTTTTACATTATCATTGGTTTGATGAATTCTATCATTTTTAATCTTACTTGTACTATCATTTTCTACTTTTTCTGTATTATTAATATTATTATTATCATTTTTTTGGTTAATTTTATCATTTTTAATGCTACTTTTTGAATTATTATTAATAGTTTTATTTATTTTTATATTACTTTTAAGGATAGTGTTCTTATTTGACCATAATTTTGGAAAATATGAAAGAATATAGTTACGCTTCTTTTTATCTTTATTATAATCAATTTTGTTAGTCTTTTCACTGTTATGGTTAATATTATTATTATTACTATTATTATTATTATTTTCATTGTTATTATTTTCATTTTTTATAAGAGTTATATTTTCATTTACATTTATATTTAATTTGTTATCTTCCTCTTCTATTTTCCTTAATTGCTAGTATCCGATTTTTTGTTTTCTTATACTTAATTTATTTTTATACACTGGACATGATCTACTAAAAGTTTTATGATTAACATCCAACCCCAAACTGAATTTTTCGTTCGATTTTAAGCAATTAATGCATTTATTAATTTCCTCTTTTTGGCATTCATTTGTCTTGTGTTGTTGGTGGCACTTCAAGCATGTTTCTTTATTCGTGCACTCCGCAGCCCTATGGTTAAATCCTTTACATTTATAACATCTAGAGACTTTTATGGCATCAAAGACCTTGCACCTTTCCCATCCAATACATAATTTTTCGTTAGCTATTATTTTTGGGAATGATTCCTTATCCACTTCTATAATTGCATTAAACATTTCTTTGTTGTATTTTTTCACTGGATATATCTTTAATACTTTAAGTTCACTCATTTGTAGAAAAGAATTTTGTTTTTTAAGTTTTTCCACAATATCATTTTCACTAAATTTATTATTCATGTGCACAATTTCTATGTTAGGTTTAATGACCACAGGTATTTTGATATCATAATTATCTTTCATTTTTTCTTCTAATTCCTTTTTGATATTTTCACGATCTTCGATGGTTTCCGTTTCTATTAAAATCATCCCATTACTTTTGTTTTCAATATTCTTTATTTTCAAATTTTTTGGGTCCACCTTTGTATTTAAATCACTTTTTGTTTTTTCAGTTTTCTGCTTATTCTTCGGTTTTATTATTAAAGGTAACTCTTTCTTAATTTTTAAATTTACACTTGCTTTAGTATTTTTAATTACATCAGCAAATGACACTGTTTGACCCATATTCGAATTTATATTATTTGTAACATTCATTTTTTTGCAGACCTCATCATTTTTTTTAATTGCACTAACAAATGATTCATTCACTTTTTCTGTTTCAATTTTGAAGACTTCAGTAAATTTTTGCATTTTCTCTATTTCTTTTTGTTGACTGGCTTTAATTTCTTCCAATCTCTTCATGTAATTAGTTTCAATAGCCTTAAGTAATTCAACGACTTCATTTTCATTTTTTTTTATTGCACGTTCAAATTCCTCTTTATATTCCTTAAGGTACTCATTATTTTTTGAAACTGCACTGTCCATGTTTTGTAAGACCAAATCAACATTTTGTATATATTGAATACAGTCGTCACAAATAAACTTAATATTCCTATTGGTGTATAGTAAGTTCACCGTATTGATCCATTCCTGAACATTTTAACGCCTCATGATAAAATTTTTTGCACACACCTGCACATTCTACACCCGTTTCTCCTTTAATTTTTAGTTTGCACTTTTGGCACGAAGCCATTTCGCGTAATTAATATATAAAATAATTTTTTTTTTTGCGTAATTGCTGATTATGCTTTTTTCTGTTTATCTTTTATTAATTAAAATAATTATATTTGATAAAGAAAAAGTAAACACATCCGCACCGTACTGTAGTAAATTAATTACTATTTCGTCCTGAAAGTTGATTGGTAGTAACAAATTATCAGATTCGTCAACAATGAAAGATAAGGAAGGACGATTAAAGTCCCCAAAAATTAAAATTGAATCATCCTCATTCATATTCGATATAACAAGTGATATATCTCGAAAAATTCAAAATATGAGGAATTGTCAGAATTTGGAGGAAAGTAAACAATACCAAGGTGTAAAAATTTACCTTAATAAATTGATGATCAAAAAAATAGCAAGTCCTAGTAATTAATGCTACACTAGGTAAATTATTGTTTACAGCAAGTAGAACACCACCACCACGGGAACAATTACAAGATAATCCCGATCTTTTCTATATATCGACCAAGTACTGTCCAAAATTTCTTCATTTACGGAGGAAGAGGAATCGTTTAGCCATGTTTCAGTGATAGCCAGTGTATTAAATTCACATGACTTAGCGTCAATAAATAATTTCTTAAGCTTACCTCTCATACCACTACAATTGTGGTAGAAAAATTTCAGATCGTTAGAGGAATTAATGCTCTTTTTATTATTTATATTATGGTTAGACAGTGTTACTAAGTTAGTGTGGGAATCGATATAAAGGTTTGAATATAAATTGTTACTTTCTGCTTGTCCGAAAAAAATTATTATAATGATTCAAGTCATTGTAATAATTGCTATTGCAATGCCTTCGGAAAGCACTCAGATCATCCTCTACTTGTTTAGAAGTGAAACCAATATTTTTGTGATACTTAAAATAGAGGCTATATAATTCTTTATAAGTTGATGGTAAGCCTTCATTATGTATCAAAACAAGTAAGTTTGTTCTAGTTTTACCCTCAATTACTCGATTATTTTGTCATCGTGCAAAAATGCAAAAAATAGTCTCACATAATTCAAAATTTTTTCATTTCTAAATCTGGAAAGTGCGTAGACACAGTCCTCAGTTAGAGATTTTTGCGTCATTCTTACAATTGGAGGCACTAACGGGTTTAACGAGAAATTATTATTATTGTTATTATTATTACTGTTATTATTGGCATTAGCATTTATATTATTGTCATTATTAATATTAACGTTGTTTATATTATCATTATTAATATTAACATTAATACTATTATCATTATTAGTATTCTTATTGTTATTATTATTATTGTTAATATTATTATTATTATTATTATTATTATTATTAGTATTATTATTAGTATTATTATTAGTATTAGTATTATTATTAATAATATTATTATTATTATTGTTATTATTATTATTATTAATATTATTGTTTATAGAATTGGAAGATACTGGCTTTAGAGTTTCACCTCTGATAAAGTTAGTATATTTAGAACCGTTAGTTGTTGAACTATATGTTGGAAATGTTTTTTTTTGTGTGATTGTTAAAAGGAACGGCAAACGGATTTAAGAGAATGGTTTTAGGTGGAGTTTATGAGTAGTGTTTAAAAATGAATTGGAAGTGTTTGTATTGTCTATGAAATTTTTTATTATAGTACCTTTTTTCCATCTTTTGTTATACATTTTTTCATTTGGGTACCATAACTTTAAAAGATTTATATTTAGGTTTGAATCTAAGATTCTTAGGAGTAATATTAGTAATTTGTATTTCTATATTACTTAAATATATTTTTTAGAAACTTACTGAGGTAACTTGGAGTTGTTGATGCTGCAAATTTTGTGAAGTACAACGACTGCAAAACTTTAACGCTCTCGTTTGCGACCTTAGTTGCTTTCTGTTTTTGTTTTGTATTCATTTCCATATTAAGAGGTATAGTAAAGCGCACTTTTTTGGTTACTAACGTTGTAGAAGAAGGAGTAGGTAAAGATGATGATGATGATGTTGGTGATCTTGATGATGATGATGATGTCGAAGTTGAGTTAGAAGATTCCGCTCTTACTAATTCACTATGTAATGAAATGTCATTCACATCATTGGCGAATGAACTCGACGTTGTTTTGACAGCTGATACAGTTGTTGTCGGTTTGAAGTACTCAGGCCTCAGAGTAGTAGTATCGAGAGAAGAAATAAAGCTGACAAACTGGTCAGTTTGCGACCAAGCTTCTTTAACGGTCTTTTTTTTATTTGTTTGAAAAGATTTGTTTACATTACTGCCGGCTTCGAATTTTTCAGAAAGCTCCCTAATGTCTGTTTTTAATGAACAGATCTCGTCTTTTAGTTTGTCTACATTGTTTATAGACGAATTGGAAGCTTTCGACCCAATGAGACAAAGCTTTCTAATATCCGTTTTAAGAGAAGATATTTCCTTTTTCTAATTTAGCGATAATTGATTTAATTACTGCCAGGTTATGGGCAACTTCGTACTTTGTGTCTGCAGCCGCCTCGTTAGTTGAAGTTGAAAGACCTGGTGGATTTGTATCGTTAGTGTTGTCTATTACTTAGATCGCTTTGTTTAACACTTGCATTTGATCATCCTTGAAATCTAGCAAGCTTGTTTAGTTTTTATTATTCATGTTCGCTAACAGATCATGAATATTAAGGCATTCATCACATACGAAATTGTTGCAAAGTCTTTTCTTTCTAGACCTACGGAAGTTCCATGTAATTTTTTACGGCAGAAGCCTTTACATTTCAGCAAATCCAATTTAGCGTCATGATTATCGCACGTGACATGAGTACATTTAATTGCGGAAGAATTATTATTAATTTTATTTGACATTGTATATATTTAATTAAAAAAAAGATTTAGAGGTTAAAAATTCAAAAAGTTTGCAAAATTATTATTGTTACTGTTTATATTTTATTTTTTTATTTTATTTAATTTCTTTTTTTTTTATTTTATTGTTTTAAAGGTTAAGAAACAAAAAAAATATATTTAACGCAAGAGTCAACAAAATTGAAATATTATTGCACTTTAAAGTTTAAATGTTATTATAATTAAATTGTAGTATTAATTTTAATTTAAATAGTATATGATGATTCACTAAAAAATTTAATAAAAATAAAAAAAGAAAGCGAAAGAGTATAACGATAGATAAAGAATGAAATTCTTTTAGGCATCTTATAATTTCAACTATTGTCGAATGACCTCTTTCTATTGTTCCGTTAACTTCACTCCTTTGGGTTGGTGTAAGGTATATTTCAATCACTAATGTTTTCAAATAATCAATGATAATGGGGCTCACAAAGCTTTTCTCGTTGTCCATAACAAGCAATTTCATTTCTGAATTCCTATATATCAATATGAAGTATTTCTGTTGGATATGTCGGTACTGGTGTTGGTTGGAGCTCTGGTTTATTCGGATGACTGTCATATTTGTTGGTGTTGCAGATTTCACAAGTTTTCGAATACTTCCTTATTAAAGTTATAGTACCCGAATCCAAAATTTGTGAAATAATGAATTACAAAAGATGGAAAAAAAGGGACTATAATTAAAAAAATTCATAGACAATAAAAACACTTCCAACACAATTTTAAAACACAATAATGAACTTTCTACTCAACAGAAAACACTTCTTTTAAATCCGTTTGCCGTTCCTTTTAACAATCATACAAAAAAAAACACATCCTAGTCAAAACACAACAACTAATAGTGCTAAATACAAAAACTTTACTAGAGGAGAAACTTTAAAGCCAGCTTCTTTTAATATATTCTTAATAATAATAATAATAATAATAATAATAATAATAATAATAATAATAATAATAATAATAATGAGAATAATAATAATAATAATGACAATAATAATAGTAATAATATTAATATTAATAATGATAATACTAATACTATTAATAATAATAATAATAATAATAATAATAGTAATAATAATAATATTAATAATAACAATAACAATAATAATGACAATAATAATAGTAATAATATTAATATTAATAATTATAATACTAATCCTATTAATAATAATAATAATAATAATAATAATAATGACAATAATATTAAAAATGTTAATAATGATATTACTACTAATAATAATAATAATAATAATAATGTTAATAATGATATTACTACTACTAATAATAATAATAATGATGTTAATAATGATATTTCTAATACTAAAAATAATAATAATAATAAGGTAATTTCTGGTTAAACCATCTTTTATCTCCAATTGTAAGAATGACTTAGAAATCTATAACGGAAGACTGTACCTACGCACTTTCCAGATTTAGAGATGAAAACATTTTAAATTACGTGAGAGGCTATTTCTTGCATTTTTGCACGATGACAAAAATAATCGCATAATTGAGCGTAAAACATGAACAAATTTACTTGTGTTGATACATAATGAAGAGTTACCATCTAATTACAAGGAATTATATGACCTTTATTTTAAGTATCACATTAAAATTGGTTTCACTTCCAAACAGGTAGAAGAAGATCTTAATGCTTTTCGTAGTCATTGCAATAGCAATTACTACAATCACTTGCATCAATCTCGTGAAAATTATAATAAGTTTTTTCGGCCGAGCAGCAAATAACAATTTAAATTCAAATTCTATATCGATTCTTACACTAATTCCAATTTAGTCACACTGTCTAACCATAGTACCTATCAAAAATAAAAATAGCGTTAGTTCCTCTAATAAACTGAAATTATTCTACCACAATTGCAGTGGTATGAGGGGGAAGCTTAAGAAATTATATATTGACGCTGAGTCATGTGAATTTAATATTCTTGCTATCAATGAAACATGGTTAAACGATTCCTTCGTAAATGAAGAAATTTTGGACAGTACTTGGTCGATTTATAGAAAAGATCGGCATTATCTTGCTACAAATTGTTCCCGTGGTGGTGGTGTACTACTTGCAGTAAACAATACCTTATCTAGTATGTCATTAATCACAAGGACTTACCACTCTTTCGATCACCAATTTATTAAAGTTAACTTAGGTAATAATTTTTTATACCTTGTTATTGTTTACTTTCCTCCTAATTCTGACAATTCCTCATATTCGGAATTTTTTGAGATATACCAGCATGTTATATCAAATATGAATGAGGATGATTCAATTATAATTTTAGGGGACTTTAACCGTCCTTCTTTATCTTTTATTGTTGACGAATCTGATAATTTGTTACTACCAATCAACTTTCAGGACAAAATAGATTTCGATCTCATTAATGTATTTTATGGTAATGATTTACAACAAATTATCAGCTTTCCGAATAATTATTACAAGTGGTCAGATCTTGCATTCACGAATATATATGATGTAGTGGTGGTAAAGCTCGCTGATGATTCAGAAAACCTTTTTACAAACACTCCGCATCATAACGCAATCATCTTCGAATTTTCCACTGCTATACCACTTTTTACCAAATCTTACAATAATATTTTTGTATATGACTTTCTTAATGCTGATAATCAAAGCATTAATAATGCTTTATCAGTTATAAGTTGGGACAACCTGTTAACCGAACAGGATATTGACTTGATTATCTCTCAATTCTATTCAAAGCTATTTGAGATAATTAACTCCTTTGTTCCGAAAATTCGCAAAAAGGAATTTAAAAAAGGAATTGGAACCTTGGCTAAACAGTGAACTTAGGACATTGCATAACCAACGCAATAAACTATACAAAATAATTAAAAATTCAAATAAACCTAATGACTCATACAAGGATCTTGCTTTTGAATTTAAACAAAAATCTAATTTGGCTTATGATAGATATCTCACTAGGGGGGGGTTTCTATGGGGTGTATCCTTTGGGAAGCTCTATAGGATTTAAAGGGGGTAGTATGCGATTACAGCTGACGGGTATCCTGGTACGTTGGCCCAGCCTCTGCTACACCAAGTCAAATCTCACCTTCACGTTGATCCCCCCTGTTAAGCCGAGCAATCCTAATAAAAGATCTGGTATCCAACCCAGGTGGAGTAATTAGGATCGGCTAACCAACGAGATTTTGGCGGGTCAAGTCTTATGTAATGTAAAACATAAGCTTGACTAAAGCAGTTTCTTTCGAAGTAACTGCCATTTGGTGCTGCCTTGTACCCGTGGGATTGGAACCCCAAAGGCTAGGAGACGAAAACTCCGTGATAAAATGACCTGGTCCTCCAAGTTGGGGGTTGAAATAATATTTTGGAATCTTCAGAACAGCCTCGGATATAAAATGGTGATTTTAATGGTAACAGAACTCGGCGACGAATAAAGGAACATGATTTGAAACTTGCAACATGGAACGTAAGAACTATGCTACAGACAGGAAAAATGCACGAAATAGCCAACGAAATTCTAAAATATAAAATCGATGTAGCTGCTTTAGAAGAAACCACTAGCGAAAATGGACAACGTTTATGTAATTTCGCAAATGAAACATCCCTAGTAATTAGAAGCACTGCACTTGACAGAAAAGACATACACAAGGGTACATGGAGAATTCCGGGAAGGAATGCCGTAAATCAGATTTACCACATACTTATTTCAAAAAGAAAATCCTCGTCAATAACAAAAGTAAAAACCTGCAGAGGCGCTAATTGCGATAGCGATCACTACTTGGTAATGTCTACATTAAGACAAAGGATATCAAATGTCGCAATGAGAAGGGGAGTTCGAAAAGTCAAGTGGGATACTGACAAATTAAAATGTGCGCAAATAAGGAAAAGATTTCAACATGCAATTGAAGAACAAATCCAGATGACTAGCGGAAATGCCACCTTAAGTTTAAACACAAACTTAAACGAAGATGGGCAAAACATTGAAAATGCTATAAACACAGCAGCAACTGAAGTAGTTGGTAATATTCGAAAGCAGAGAAATGCAGACTGGTTCGACGAGGAATGTCAAACAGCGATTACCTCAAAAAACCAAGCAAGACTAAAACTTTTACAAAGAAATACAAGAATGAATCGTGACGAATATAAACAAAAAAGAATAATAGCAAATAAACTATGTAGAAAAAAGAAAAAACAAATAATGAAGAAAAGAATAGAACAAATCCAAAATGAACACAATTTAAATAACATTAGAGTTTTTTATAAAAACATTCAAAGAGAAACGCGAGGATACAGGCCACGAATTTGTACCTGTAAAGATAAAAAAGGTAAAATAGTGTTGGACGATAATGATGTAATAAAAAAGTGGCGCGAATATTTCAATGAGTTATTGAACAAGCAAGAAGACGAAGAATCAATATCTTATAATATACATACTGCTGATATTAATGTGGTAACACCACAATATGACGAAACAGTGCATGCAATTAGTAGACTAAAAAATAACAAAGTTTCAGGGGAAGACAAAATAACCTCTGAGCTCCTAAAAACAGCAGGAACAACTAATCTAATATGTACAATATGGTGTCAAGAGACGATGCCAGAAAAATGGAATACAGGCCTAATATGCCCAATATACAAAAAAGGAGATAAAATGAATTGCGCAAACTATAGAGGTATTACATTACTGAACACTGCATATAAAATACTATCAAACATAATATATGAAAGAATAAAACCACTTGCGGAAAATTTGATAAAAGAATATCAAGGTGGATTCCGAAGTGGCAGATCAACCGTGGATCAGATATTTGTCAGAATATGAAAAAATGCTATGAGTATCAGAATATGGAAAAATGCTATGAGTATAACGCTGATCTCCACATACTATTTGACTTCCGACAGGCTTTTGATAGTATTAATAGAAAAACGGTTTAGCAGATGAAAACAGACTAAGAGTCTTTGAAAGAAAAATCTTACGGAAAATTTTCGGTGCCAGAAGAATAGAAAACGCCGAATATATAAGAGGAAATAACGCGGAAATTCAAAAACTCATTAAACAGGAAGACATCGTCAGATTTTCCAAGGCACAAAGGCTGCAATGGGCCGGGCACATGATGCGAATGAGCGAAAGCCGAGCGCAAAAGCGAGCCTTCAATATTAAACCTGATCTAAGAAGAAGTAGGGCAGGCCACGTTTGAGATGGATTGATAATGTTGAAAATGACGCTCGAGTGTCGCAGGTTGGAAATTGGAGAAGTGCTGCTCAAGATCGCGATGCGTGGCGAGATGTTGTGAAGAAGGCCAAAGCTCACATCAAGCTGTAGCGCCACAAGAAGAAGAAAAAGAAGATATCTCACTAACGTAGGCAACAAATTAATTACAGATCCTAAAAAGTTTTTTGACTTCGTTAACACAAAACGCAAAACTTACGGTTATCCAAGCTTAATGTCAAAAGACAATACCTTTTCTAATGGTCCTAAAACGATCTACAATTGCTTTGCTAAATCTTTTCAAAAAGTTTATCGTCCACACGAGTCTCCAATTGATTTCGATTTCTCTAACTTAATTAATAATTCAAATTTTATTATTACAGATTTATACCTTTCCGAAGTTGAAATATTTGAAGCAATCACTAATTTTGATACCAAAAAAGGTATAGGACCTGACCTGATTCCACCGACTTTTTTATACAACTGTGTCAGTTATCTCACTTATCCGCTTCAATTTATATTTAATAAATCTCTTTCCTCAGGTATTTTTTCTCTTTTATGTAAATCCTCTTATCTTACCGCTATCTATAAAAAGGGTAATAAATCTTACGTCGAAAATTACCGTGGTATAGCTATTCTATCAACTATTCCAAAGTTGTCCGAAAAAATTATTGTAGACCAAATTACACCCATCATAAATACAAAACTAAATGAACAACAACATGGATTCAGAAAAGATCGTTCCACAACAACAAACCTTTTAGTTTACACTTTCACAAAATTCTACTAAACAAACTTGCAGCTTTAGAAATTTCCGGCTCTTTCCTTTATTAAATATTCTCCTATATTACAAATAGAACGCAAAATATCGAATTTCAAGGATTTTTGTCGGACCCAATTAATGTTACATCAGGAGTACCACAAGGTAGCCACTTAGGCCCATTCTTGTTTAATATATTCCTTTCCGATCACATGTTGCATTTGCTGATGATTTCAAACCATATTATGTAATTAAAAAGAGTTCCAATGTTGCACTACTTTAGACAAATCTCAATAGTCTGCAAGAATGGTGCTTCTCTAATAAGTTAGAACTAAACATTGAAAAATGCAAGGTTATAAGTTTTACACGTAAGAGATCTACCATTACTTTCGGTTATAATATAAATAATGTTAACCTTGAGTATACAATTTCTAGGGCCAACAAAATGCTCGGGTTCATAAAAAGAAGAGCTAAAGAATTCAGCAACATCGATCTATTCTTGAATATGGTAACATTGTGTGGGATCCCGCATTTCAAATACATTCTGATAGAATAGAATCCGTGCAAAAGCAATTTCCTTTATTTGCTTTGAGAAATCAATATAATCCTAGAGATTGTTTAATTCTGCCTAGCGTAAGACTTTATTTATTTATTTATTTATTTATTTGACTCATGCTTAACTCAAACACGTTACAAATTTTTTACTTAAAACTAACAAAGTGTAATAAAAGATATTAAATATTACAAAACTAATTAATGCAAAACTAAATTTATATAAAAAAAATCATGCAAAGAAAAAAAAAAAAAGGAAAATAGAATATTCAATTAAAATATGAAACAAAATTCATTAACAATATTCAATATAATAATAATTAAAGGTTTAACAAAAAACAAAATTATTAAACAAATTTAAGAATAAAATTGAATATGAAAAATAATAATAAAAAAAAAATAAACAAAAATCAATAATAAACTAAAGATAATCCCAAAATTTTACCGATGCAAATACAAATCTTTCTTTAATGTTAATTTGGTTAGTTGAAGGTTAATACAGTGTTTATATTTATTGCATAAAGCCATCATTCTGTTAAGAGGCTCGTATTTACCATAGTTGGTACGGTGAAACTGAAGATAAAACATGTTATGTGTTCTTAATCTAGAAACTGGACAGAAAACTACCCTATCAAGTAATTCCTTAGAAATAGTGTTGCCTTTGAGTAATTCTGTTAAAAATATTATATCAGCAACCTCACGACGTTTTTCAAGAGTGTTATGATTTAATAAATTTAGCCGATGCTCATACGGAGGGAGATTGAACGGATCTTCCCAGGGCAGATGACGAAGAGCAAATCTAAGAAATTTCTTTTGGACAGATTCAATCCTATTAACATGGACTCTATAAAATGGATTCCATACCTGGCTGGCATACTCCAAATTGGGTCTTACCAAGCAAGTATAAAGAGAATTAAGAACATAAGGGTCTTCAAATTCTCTTGCCCAACGCTTGATAAAACCCAGCATAGAATTTGCTTTATTTAATATATAGGTATAATGAGGTTGAAATGAGAGTTTACTATCAAAAAATACTCCCAAATCTTTAATTGAAGCAACAGATAGAATAGTTTGATTATTAAAAGAATAAGTACATGATAATTGATTTAAACGACGCGTAAAAGAAATAAAAGCACATTTAGTAATGTTAAGAAGAAGGTTATTATTAACACACCAGTTATGAAAACGGTTTAAATCATCTTGTAAAGCTAACGAATCATCTAATGATTTAATTTTTTTAAAAATTTTCATATCATCGGCATATATTTTAATGTGACTATTGTAAATTAATGAAGTAACATCATTTATCGAAATAATGAACAATAAAGGGCCAAGATGACTACCCTGAGGAACCCCAGTGAGAGCCAAAAATGGGGTCGAAATTATAGATCTAAATAGAATTGAATAACTTCGATCTGAAAGATATGAGGAAATCCAATTTATAAAGTATGAGGGAAAATCTAATTTTCTTAACTTAAAAATGATAATATTATGGGGAAGAAGATCGAATGCTTTACTGAAGTCGGACTTATTTTTCACAAAGCCATGTTGATATGGTGATAAGAAGGTGACGCAGTGATCATAAATAGAATCAAAAACAATTAATTCAAAAAGTTTTGGAATCGAGGATAGTTTTGCTATCGGTCGATAATTAGTAATGTCATTTTTATGATCTTTCTTATGAATAGGTCTAATAAAAGCACTTTTCCAAATAGATGGAAAAACCCCAGTAGCTAAAGAGCAATTAAATATGGTGGACAGTGGGCCAGCCAAAGAGGCAGCGCATTTTTTTAAAAATAAGTTAGGGATACCATCACTTCCAGGACTTGGATTATCATCAATTTTATTTATGTAATTCAATACCATGTTAGAATCTATATTAATATTTGTAAGTGTAGTTTTCGGAAAATTTTCAAGGTGAGAGAAATTTGCTTCATTTACAGAAAAGGTTGAAGTAGAGTAACTAGAAGAAAAGAATTCACGAAAAAATTCGCAGATGATTTTGGAGTCATTACTAACAGAATTTTTATAATTGAAAAAGGTTGGGTATTGATCACTTTTTCTTTTAGAGTTTACAAATTTCCAAAATTGTTTTGGATTGGCTTTGATATTCGATGACATATTGCGAACATAATTTGAATAAAGATTATCAGCCAAAAATTTAAATTCATTAAACAGAGTAAGAAAATAGTTATAGTCAGAATTCAAGTTACTTTTGACAAATTTACGCCAGGCTTTATTTTTTTTATTTTTTAATGTTTTGAGATTTTTATTAAACCAGGGTGGACTGGATGCATTCGTAGTATCAACTACAAGAGGAACAAATTGAGAAATGGAAGACCGAATAATTCCATAGAAGTTATTAACAGAATCATTTAAATTAGAAGAAGGAATAAATGAAAAATTATAAGAGGTCAAAAAATTATTAATAGCATCGAAATTGGCTTTTACAAAATTAAAACGATGTGATAAGGAAGATTCAACTTTCGCAGGGGGAAAAGAGGAAAAGGAAAAACAAATAGGCGGGTGGTAAGGATCGATTCTGACTAATTCAATTGGGCAATCAAGAATAACCAAATCGTTCCAGTTCGTAGTGAAAATAAGATCCAATTGATTACCTATATAATTGAATATCGAAGATACTTGTTGAAAGTTGAAGGAGTTTAAAGAATCAATTACTAAGCACTCAATATTACTAATCAGTTCTTTTGGTACGAAGTAAGGTTCTTCATCATGAGCAATCCAACTGATATTAGGTAAATTAAAATCACCACATAGAATGATATCATCATTTGCGTTGATTTTGCTAATATATGACTCAATTACTGATAAATAATTAGAATAAAGTTCAAAGTTAGAAGCTGGTGGAATATAACAGTTAATGATGAATAAATTATTGGATAGCAGTTCAACTTTAATAGCCATAATTTCAGTATTTTCAATTGATTCAGTTTGAGAGCAAGTCAATTCTGAGGAACAAAATGAATTTTTTATTGCGATTAATACTCCTCCACCTTTCGAAGTATTATCCAGAGTACCATATCTATCCTTTCTAAAAACATTAAAAGATGAAGAGAAAAGTTCTAAATTGTTAATTGAAGAAGTAAGCCAAGTTTCAGTTAAAATAAAAATATCAAAGTTTAAAATGGTAGAATTAGAGAGAACCGTTTTCGTTTTGGTACGTAGACCTCTTACGTTTTGGTAATAGATGGATAATTTAGGTAAAGTGTTGCAAGGATTAACTAAGGTAAGAGGAGATAAATTAATATTAACTAGATTTTCTCTCACTTGGGAGCGGACGAAAGTACTTATCATGATTTTCCCTTACCCTTTGAAGATAATTAATTCTGTTAGACGAAATATGAGAAGCATATGACTTAAGATCATTCAAGGCATTTACCGCAGAAATTCCAAATGTGTCATGATATCTAATAAAAATATCACGCAACTCATTAACATCAGTTGGCAATCCTTCTTGTTGAATAGCAATTTTCAGTGATGTATTAGTTTTTCCACCTATACAAACATCATTAGACTTATTATAAAGATAGGCTAGATAAAGTCTAACATTTTCAAAAATTCTGCTATCCCTAAGTCTGGCTAAAACATACCTGCTATTATTATTATCTTCTAAAGATTTAAGTGTGACCTTAACAACAGGTGGCAAAAGAGGGTCTAGCACTGGTGGTAGTGTAGGTATAGAATTAGAAACATTTGAAGAATTTGAAGCTTTCAATACTTGAGATTTTTTTGGTAGTGAAGATTTTACATGAGGATTTAAGGTTTCACCTTGAACAAAGTTATGGTACTTAGTCAAAGTGGAAGAAAGAGATTTTTTTAATTTAGAAATTTTAGTTTTAAGAAAAGAATCACTAACATGTTTAATTAAGGAGGATTTCGGATCATTTGAAAGTGAAGATTTAGATTTAAATTTAATTTGTTTTTTTATTGTTAAGAGGTATATGATTAATATTATTTAAAGAGTTATTAGTATTATTGCTAGAGTTTAATCGATTAATTTTATCATAACAAGTAGAAGCTGTTATTGGAAGTTCAAGAAGGCTCTTAATGTTATTTACTTTTGGGTTTGTGTTAGCAGTGAAGTTAAGTGTATAAGTATCACTAGAAGGAACTTTAGGTACATCGAAAAGATTAATTAAATCATTACCTGAATTGTTTGCTTTAACTGTATTAGAATTATTAATATCTGTAGAAGTATCAGTTATTAGTGGGTTAATTGAATTTTCAAAATTATTATTAGTATTATTAGCGTTAGTAGAATGTATGTTAGGTTTATTAATTGTATCTATTTTAGTTTTAGAAAAATTTGAACTTGCATCTATCAAATTTAACGAAAATTTGGGATTACCTTTAGTCCTTAGCTGCTGTGGCGTAAGAGGTCGCTTAGGTTTATCAGGTTGCTCTGGTTTAACAGGTCTATTTGACGTAAAAATAACAGCATCCGAAGTCCAGTTGGTAGTATGTGCTCCAATTTTGTCCCAAATATAACCATTATTGGGATCCAGTAACAACTGCATTGTACCATATGGGCCAGTTAGTTTAAAACATCGAAATTTAATGTTTTTTCTTTTAATACGATTTGGAGTAACATTAAGACAGGAAACTGAGTTCACGCGAAACTCATCTTTTATAAATCGAAGCATTTTAATACAATCGAAGGAACGTGGAGCTCCGTTAATACAAATAGATGAATTTTTTAACTTCTCAATATTAGCTGAAGAGAGGTTAAAATTGTGTAGTTTCGATATTCTACGATCCCATTCATCTTCAGTCCATATAGTCCCAAATTTATGTACTATTATTGGATCCGTTTGAGTACCAATATCACAAGTTTCCAGAGTATTTTGAGTACCAAATTCGCATGTTGTAAGTGTACTCTGGACTCCTTTATTAAAAGTTTCAACCCTTTTGGAGTTAGAATCTTGAAGGTTTGTGAGCAGCTCCAATAAAAATAAATTTGTAGAGTTATGTTGTTGTTCTAGTTTTTCAATAAGAGAATTATGTTGAGAAGCTAACAGTTTGTTAAATGCAGATACATCAACATGTTGGCGACTAGAACCAGCTCCGATGATATCTCTAATGTTATTTTCTAAGTTGGCAAAATGTTTAGGCAGATGTGCGAGAACTTCTGTTTTGATTTTTTCAACAGCATTGTCATTAATATTTTGGCCTGAGACACGGCTGCATAGTCCATCAAACGACTTCGCCATGTCTTGAAAAGCGTTTGTATTACTCACGATGGTGTTGTTAGTTTTATTACATAGTGATGTTTTTTCATTTGCAAGATCAGATATTGTTTTATGAATATTGTCAAACATACCACGCAACAAACCTTCATGGTTTTGACAATCCTCACAAATGAAAAATGAGTCAAGAGATGGATGGTACCAATCTCTGCTAAAACCCATACAAACTCCATGTAACTTTCTTTTGCAAAACGCTTTGCAAATAACAAATTTGCTTTTCTTGTCAAAATCGAAGCAATTTGCCAAATCGCATTTATAACTCATTTTAAATATGAAGAGTAAAAAATTATACAAAAAAAAAGAAAAAAAAAAGGTTAACTGAGTTTATTCACTTTAATAATTTAATTTATAAAAGTTTAAAGTTTTAAGTTTTTTTTTTTATATTTTATTTTTTTTTTATTTTTAATTTAAATTTAAATTACTTAATCAAAGTGATCAAATTACGATTAAGCACAAGCCAAAAAAAAAAATAATTAAAAGTACACAAAAGTTTTTTTATTATTTTTTATTATATTATTAAATTGTTCATTAAAAAAAAGCAAAATAAATTGTGAGTGATCAAATTACATATGAAAACAATTGCACCACATTAAAATTTTATTTTTGTTAATTAATTAGAAAAAAAAAGACACTATTGTTTTCTTTTTATTTAAATAATTAATATAAACCGTAATTTCGCGAAAAGCGTGTGATTCAATTGAGTAGTTTGATAATACTGAAATCATTAAATATCTTAACTTTATCCTCACGCAGGCAAATTTTTTCTTCTTGCTTTACTTTTAACGTCTTAAGAAAAAAACATTGACGTTCAGTTTTTAGCAGATAACTTTAAAATAAATAATGGGGGCAGAAATACGATAAGCACTAAATATTTAGTTGAAAATACTCATAGAACTGAATATGGAAAAAATGAACTAATAAACAGATGTTGCTTTACATTCAATAAACACAGTCACCTTTTTTCAACACAAATTTCTAGATACCCTTTTAAAAGTAAATTAAAATTTCTTAATGACCTATGACAATAATTTTAACCTTCAATATATTATACTCATATTACACTTCAAGTTCACATTATTTTATAATTCTATAATTTAGTTATTTTTGTTTTTTTTTTTTATTTGATAAATTGCATTTTAAATTTGTTGCATTTCGCTATGTATGCATTTTTTAAAATCTCCAAAAAAAAAAAAAAAAAAATAAATTTTTGATTTTTATGTATTTAAATTTATGTTTTGTAATAAAATTTCATGTTAATTTTAAGTTTTTAAGTAAGAATTTTTTTTGTGAAAACCTTGTTTTGGTTCAAAATAAAATAATAAAGAGCTGCCAGCTGTGGAAAATAGTGTCTCCCAAAAATTGATTTTTATTCTCATTCCAGTTGCAATGAGCCCTTCGGTGTTCGGTTTTTATGATGTTGAAATTGTTTTCTTCTAATCTTAAATCTTCAACTATTCTCTGTGCTATTCTAATTTTATACTTTGGAAAATGTTCTCTAAATAATTCTTGCAACATTTGAATATATTCTTCCGGAATTTTTAGTCCATTAGTTATTGATAGGTTTAGTTTTTTTTCAAGATATCAGTTAAATTATCTTTACTTATTGTTTGTAAGGAAATATGATGTCTTTTATATGGTGGAAAAGGTTCTTCTATTGAAAACATTTCTTTTCCTTGTTATACCCTACACCTATAGAATAGGTAAAGGGGTATATTAACTTTGTGTATGGTGTTTGTAACCACCTAAAGGAAGTGAGCTAGATATGGAAAAGTATATATATTTGTGATCAGCCTGGCCGCCTGAGTCGATATAGCCATGTCCGTCCGTCCGTCCGTCCGTAGGCACGATAACTCAAAAAATAATGGAGCTATCTTGATGAAATTTTAACTGTAGGTTACTAGGACTGAAAGTACGGCGGGGATTGCATATGGGCGAAATCGGCCCATGGGTTCGGATTCAGGACCTTTTAATCAATTTCAGGGCTAACGAACAAATATAAGAAATCACGATAACTCAACAACTAATGACGCTATCTTCATCAAATTTGTGCTGTAGGTTACTAGTAATGAAACTACTTTGGGAATTGTGTAAGGTCGGGATTGGACCATGGGTTCGAAACCTAGAACTTTTTGATCGAATTTAGGCCAAACGAGCATAATTCCGAAACCAATGAAGGTAGAACCTCCAAATTTAGTATCAGGGTTTCTCTTCCTATTTCCTAAGTGTCTTGTGAATTTGGGTCCCATTGGAGTAGTGGGTCGGGGACCAGCCACACATTTCCGAAGACCTTAAAGCATATCTTTGAAATTAATAAAGATGGCAACTTCAAAAAAATTTAGAAGCTTCAAATTTGGCCCAGGGTGTTCTTTACTATTTCTTGCGTGCCCCCCTAATTGATCAATTGGAGTGGTGGTTCAGAACCTCTCTTAGACCCCCCAATGTGTAAAAGCTTATCATCGAAATTAATAAAACTAGTAACTTAAAATTAAGATAGAACGTTCCAATTGTGTACAAGGGTTAATTAGTATTGAAAGTATGACGGGACTGCATATGGACGAAATCGTACCATAATTTCGGGCTCTGAAACCCTTGAAAAGTTCAAGAACTAACAAACATATATCTTAACAAGTAAAGAAACAGTCAGTCGGTGCAACCGACTTAGAAATACCCTACACCTATTTGGTCATTTTAACACCATAAAAGCTGTTGTTAATTTGATCGTAAGTCATAGCTAACCAAATTAACTTTATAATACTAAAAACATTTTCTAATTACACTATCTATTAAAAAATATTACAAATTCTTACTAATTTTTCTATTTAAAAATATTAAAAAACAAACAAAATTGAAATAAATGAAAATATATTTATTCCAATTCAATTACAAAATAAAAAAATTCTAATTATTAAATTTTGTGATAAAAAGATAATCAAAGCATAATATATTTAATAATCCAAATTTTTAAAAATTGCAATTATTTTAAATGGTTAGTTTATATACCTAATAGAAAAGCTTATAAACTCAAAATATGCAATAAATGTATTTCTAAAATACAATTACAAATTTAGACCTTTTCATATAATTCATTCAAATATTCAAATAAATTTTACATAAATGCAGCAAGTACCTTTGAACATAGCTGAACCACTACAATTAAGTCTAGATTTCGGAGACACATAGGACATAGAAAATATATTCTTTGGCTTTGAAATTAAACTCGACCAGAACCAATTCCCATGGTACTTTCATTACTAGTAACCTAGAGTTTAAATTTCATCAAAATACCGGCATTATTTTTTGAGAATGAATATGAATGTAGTTCTTCTTGGTTCAACTTAATTTTAATTTTTTTAGACCGATTTGCTTTTATTAGCCCATTATCTCCTCTTGTAAGGTTTGTGAGTGGCTTTCCAACCTTAGCAAAGTCTTTAATAAAACACCTATAATATGATGGGAGACCTAAAAACCATTTAAGTCTTTCAAATTTTCTGGAGGTTTGATATTTTTAACTGCCAATATCTTCCTGGAATCAGAATTTATTCCTTTGCTAGTTATTACGTATCCTAAAAACTCAGTTTCATGCTTTAAAAATTCTGTTTTATCTAAATTAACATTGAGTCTAGCTTCTTCTAATTTTGCAAATATCTTTTCAATGTTTTTAAGGTGCTCTTCTGTTGTTTCTCCTCCAAAAATTATAACATCATCGATGTAGACATAGCATATTTTTTTATTTATTTATTTATTTGAACTTGGTTTTTACAAAAAAAATTCTTAAAACTAAAACTTATAATTAATATGAAATTTGATTACATAGCAAAAAAATTTTAAATACATTAAGAATCAAAAGTTTATTTATTTGTTTATTTGTAGAAAATGCATACAAAGCAAAAACACAGTTGAAATTAAATTTATGAATACTAACTGTATTAACTAACTGTATAAAGTAACTAAATTAAAAAATAATATGAACTTGAAGTGTAATATGATATAATGAAGGTTAAAATTATTGTCTTAGGTCATGAATGAATTTTAAGTTTAATCATTGATTAAGAAGATGGACAGACGCACGGACATACATAGCTAAATCGATTTATTTTTCAATTCTGATCCGATCCATACACTTGAGTCAATATCTACCCCCCTACTTTTCTGCGTCATAAACGTAATGTCAAAACCCTTTTGACAAATAGTCATACTAGCATAAACAATGATTTTTTCATTCATAAATTCATAGTTAATTTTTTCTAAAAAATGGAAAAGTTGGTTGGTCTACTGCAGAGGGTTCGAGTAAGTGCCATACAACTCCTTCTTTTATATGAGCATTACACTACACCTAATAAAGCTGTGTGTTTGAAATTTTGCCAAAAGTAATTAATCGGATGATATTATAATGTTTATACTACGGTCATACGGGTATCCCAGAGTTGACACAATCTACTCTACTACACACTTCCTCGTTTTTTTTCTTATTCGATTTTTTTTTTTTTCTTTAGTGTCATAGTATTCATATTCTTGAATCATGTTACATGTACTATGTAGAGTAAAAAATTTTTGAGAGAATAAAAATAAAGGGTAAACTATAAAATAGAAATAGTTACAATACATTTAAAGCGTGCCAACGATTTTCACAGAATTTTAAAAAATATGCGAAAAAAGTTTCATACAAATTTTTAACATGAAAATGTTTATCTATATATAATTCTTAATCAATGGTTTAATTTACGTTTAAAAGTGTATCGAGAAATTTGTGTAGAATAAAGATGACTGTGTTTATTGAATGTAATGCAACATCTATTTATTGGTTCATTTTTTCCATATTCAGTTCTATGAGTATTTGCAACTAAGTATTTAGTGCTTCTCGTATTTCTCGCACCATTGTTTATTTTAAAGTTATCCAAAAAATACCGAACGTCAATGTTTTTTCTTAAGACTTCAAAAGTAAAGCATGAAGAAAGAATTTGCCTGCGTGAGGATAACGTTAACATATTCAATGAATTAAGTCTTACGAGATAGCTAGGCAGAATTGAATAATCTCTAGGATTATATTGATTTCTTAAAGCGAAAAGAAGAAATTACTTTTGCACGGATTCTATTCTATCAGAATGTATTTGAATGTATTAACTAACTGTATAAAGTAACTAAATTAAAAAATAATATGAACTTGAAGTGTAATATGATATAATGAAGGTTAAAATTATTGTCTTAGGTCATGAATGAATTTTAAGTTTAATCATTGATTAAGAAGATGGACAGACGCACGGACATACATAGCTAAATCGATTTATTTTTCAATTCTGATCCGATCCATACACTTGAGTCAATATCTACCCCCCTACTTTTCTGCGTCATAAACGTAATGTCAAAACCCTTTTGACAAATAGTCATACTAGCATAAACAATGATTTTTTCATTCATAAATTCATAGTTAATTTTTTCTAAAAAATGGAAAAGTTGGTTGGTCTACTGCAGAGGGTTCGAGTAAGTGCCATACAACTCCTTCTTTTATATGAGCATTACACTACACCTAATAAAGCTGTGTGTTTGAAATTTTGCCAAAAGTAATTAATCGGATGATATTATAATGTTTATACTACGGTCATACGGGTATCCCAGAGTTGACACAATCTACTCTACTACACACTTCCTCGTTTTTTTTCTTATTCGATTTTTTTTTTTTTCTTTAGTGTCATAGTATTCATATTCTTGAATCATGTTACATGTACTATGTAGAGTAAAAAATTTTTGAGAGAATAAAAATAAAGGGTAAACTATAAAATAGAAATAGTTACAATACATTTAAAGCGTGCCAACGATTTTCACAGAATTTTAAAAAATATGCGAAAAAAGTTTCATACAAATTTTTAACATGAAAATGTTTATCTATATATAATTCTTAATCAATGGTTTAATTTACGTTTAAAAGTGTATCGAGAAATTTGTGTAGAATAAAGATGACTGTGTTTATTGAATGTAATGCAACATCTATTTATTGGTTCATTTTTTCCATATTCAGTTCTATGAGTATTTGCAACTAAGTATTTAGTGCTTCTCGTATTTCTCGCACCATTGTTTATTTTAAAGTTATCCAAAAAATACCGAACGTCAATGTTTTTTCTTAAGACTTCAAAAGTAAAGCATGAAGAAAGAATTTGCCTGCGTGAGGATAACGTTAACATATTCAATGAATTAAGTCTTACGAGATAGCTAGGCAGAATTGAATAATCTCTAGGATTATATTGATTTCTTAAAGCGAAAAGAAGAAATTACTTTTGCACGGATTCTATTCTATCAGAATGTATTTGAAATGCAGGATCCCACACAATATTACCATATTCAAGAATAGAAAGTACTAAAAAACAATAAAGAGCTTTAGTTACAGCAATGTTGCTAAAATCTCTAGCTCTTCTTTTTATAAAGCCGAGCATTTTGTTTGGCGTGGAAATCATATACTCATAATGAAGATGGAAGTTCAGTTTATCATTCAACAGAATCCCTAAATCGGTAATGCTTTAACCCTTTCACCGAATGAAATGGTAGATCTCTTACGTGTTAAACTTATAACCTTGCATTTTTTAATGTTTAGTTCTAGTTTATTAGAGAAGCACCATTCTTGTAGAGAATTAAGATTTGTCTGAAGTAATGCAACATCAGAACTATTTTTAATTACATGATAAATCTTGAGATCGTCAGCAAATGCAACATGTGACACGCCGAAAAGTTTACTAGAAAGATCGGAAATGAATATATTGAACAAGAGTGGTCCTAAGTGGCTACCTTGTGGTACTCCTGATAACATTAATTGGGTTCGACAAAATTCCTTGAAATTTGATATTTTGCGATCTGTTTGTAATATAGGAGAATATCCAGTAAAGAAAAGAGCCCGAAATACCTAAATTTGCAAGTTTGTTTAGTAGAATTTTGTGATCAACACGATCGAATGTTTTGCTAAAGTCCGTGTAAATAGCATCAACTTGGTGCCCATTTTCCATTTCATTGTGGATATCAGAAGTATAAATTAAAAGGTTTGTTGTTGGGGAACGACCTTTCTGAATCCATGTAGTTGTTCGTTTAGTTTTGTATTTATGATGGGCGTAATTTTGTTTACAACAATTTTTTCGAACAACTTTGGAATAGTCGATAAAATAGCAATGCCACGGTAATTTTCGACGAATGATTTATCACCCTTTTTATGAATATGGGTAAGATAAGAAGATTTCTAATCAAGAAGGAAAATACCTGAAGAAAGAGATTTATTAAAAATATAATGAAGTGGATAAGTTAGATAACTAAAAGAGTTGTATATAAAAGTCGGTGAGATTAGGTCAGGTCCTATACCTTTTTTAGTATCAAGTTTAGTGATTGCTTCAAATATTTCAATTTCGGTAAGATATAAGTCCTTAATAATAGGATTTAAATTATTTATTATGTAAGAGAAATCAAAATCAAATGGAGAATCGTGTGGACGATAAACTTTTTGAAAAGAATTAGCAAAAAAATTGCAGATAGTTTTAGGACAAGTAGAAACCGTATTGTCTTTTGACATTGAGCTTGGATAGCCGTAAGTTTTGCATTTTGTATTAACGAAGTCAAAAAAATTTTTAGGATCGGTAATTATACTCGGCCAATATATTACTTTAGTACATCATCAACCATACGTTGAAAAATGGCCGGTGCATTTTTCAGGCAGAATGGTAATCTTGTGAACTCGTATTTACCATTCATTGTTGAAAAGGCCGTTTTTGGTATGTCAGCTTCTTTCATTTTTATTTGGTGAAATCCTGATGTTAAATTAATTGTTGTGAAATATTTTGAGTTTCCAAGGCCCGTTTTTATCGACAATCCAGACCGGTGAAAGGACTCTTTGAAGGTCTTATGATTCCATCCTCCAAAAGTTTGTTGATCTGTTTTTCTAGTTCGGGACGAATATTTGCTGGATACGGATATGACTTGGTATAGATTGGCTCGTCAATTATGGTTCTTATTTCAGCTTGAACACTCAGCAATTTCCTGATTGTTTAGTGGACAGAACATTTTGTGAAATTTTTCAACTAGATTTTTTAATTTTTAAATGAAGAAATTTTGGACAGTACTTGGTCGATTTATAGAAAAGATCGGGATTATCTTGCTACAAATGGTTCCCGTGGTGGTGGTGTACTACTTGCAGTAAACAATACTTTATCTAGTGTGGCATTAATCACTAGGACTTACCACTCTTTCGATCACCAATTTATTAAAGTTAACTTAGGTAATAATTTTTTATACCTTGTTATTGTTTACTTTCCTCCTAATTCTGACAATTCCTCATATTCGGAATTTTTTGAGATATACCAGCATGTTATATCAAATATGAATGAGGATGATTCAATTATAATTTTAGGGGACTTTAACCGTCCTTCTTTATCTTTTATTGTTGACGAATCTGATAATTTGTTACTACCAATCAACTTTCAGGACGAAATAGATTTCGATCTCATTAATGTATTTTATGGTAATGATTTACAACAAATTATCAGCTTTCCGAATAATTATTACAAGTGGTCAGATCTTGCATTCACGAATGTATATGATATTTTTTATTCCTTTTCCACTCCTTTAAGGAGTATAGGGCATTCACCAAGTTTATTTTAAACTTGGCTTCAGTTTCGTTTTAATCATAATATTCACTAAGCCGTTGATTACTCGGCTGTAAATGTATATGATATAGTGGTGGTAAAGCTCGCTGATGATTCAGAAAACCTTTTTACAAACACTCCGCATCATAACGCAATCATCTTCGAATTTTCCACTGCTATACCACTTTTTACCAAATCTTACAATAATATTTTTGTATATGACTTTCTTAATGCTGATAATCAAAGCATTAATTATGCTTTATCAGTTATAAGTTGGGACGACCTGTTAACCGAACAGGATATTGACTTGATTATCTCTCAATTCTATTTAAAGCTATTTGAGATAATTAACTCCTTTGTTCCTAAAATTCGCAAAAAGGACAAGACAATCGAACCTTGGCTAAACAGTGAACTTAGGACATTGCGTAACCAACGCAATAAACTATACAAAATAATTAAAAATTTAAAAGAACCTAATAATGACTTATTAAACAAGTACAAGGATCTTGCTTTTGAATTTAAACAAAAATCTAATTTGGCTTATGATAGATATCTCACTAACGTAGGCAACAAATTAATTACAGATCCTAAAAAGTTTTTTGACTTCGTTAACACAAAACGCAAAACTTACGGTTATCCAAGCTTAATGTCAAAAGACAATACCTTTCCTAATTGTCCTAAAACAATCTGCAATTGCTTTGCTAAATCTTTTCAAAAAGTTTATCGTCCACACGAGTCTCCAATTGATTTCGATTTCTCTAACTTAATTAATAATTCAAATCCTATTATTACAGATTTATACCTTTCCGAAGTTGAAATATTTGAAGCAATCACCAAATTTGATACCAAAAAAGGTATAGGACCTGACCTGATTCCACCGATTTTTTTATACAACTGTGTCAGTTATCTCACTTATCCGCTTCAATTTATCTTTAATAAATCTCTTTCCTCAGGTATTTTTCCTCTTTTCTGTAAATCCTCTTATCTTACCCCTATCAACAAAAAGGGTGATAAATCTTACGTCGAAAATTACCGTGGTATAGCTATTCTATCAACTATTCCAAAGTTGTTCGAAAAAATTATTGTAGACCAAATTACACCCATAAAACCTTACACTCAGAAAAGATCGTTCCACAACAACAAACCTTTTAGTTTACACTTTCACAAGATTCTACTAAGCAAACTTGCAGCTTTAGGAATTTCCGGCTCTTTTCTTTATTAAATATTCTCCTATATTACAAATAGGACGCAAAATATCAAATTTCAAGGATTTTCTCGGACTCAATCAATGTTACATCAGGAGTACCGCAAGGTAGCCACTTAGGCCCATTCTTGTTTAATATATTCCTTTCCGATCTTTCTAGTAAACTTTCCGGTGTGTCACATGTTGCATTTGCTGATGATCTCAAGCCATATTATGTAATTAAAAAGAGTTCCGATGTTGCACTACTTCAGACAAATCTCAATAGTCTGCAAGAATGGTGCTTCTTTAATAAGTTAGAACTAAACATTGAAAAGTGCAAGGTAATAAGTTTTACATGTAAGAGATCTACCATTACTTTCGGTTATAATATAAATAATGTTAACCTTGAGTATACAATTTCTAGGGCCAACAAAATGCTTGGGTTCATAATAAGAAGAGCTGAAGAATTCAGCAACATCGATCTATTCTTGAATATGGTAACATTGTGTGGGATCCCGCATTTCAAATACATTCTAATAGAATAAAATCCGTGCAAAAGCAATTTCTTTTATTTGTTTTGAGAAATCAATATAATCCTAGAGATTGTTCAATTCTGCCTAACTATCTCGTAAGACTTAAATCATTAAATATCTTAACTTTATCCTCACGTAAGCAAATTTTTTCTTCTACTTTTAACGTCTTAAGAAAAAAACATTGACGTTCAGTTTTTAGCAGATAATTTTAAAATAAATAATGAGGGCAGAAATACGAGAAGCACTAAATATTTAGTTGAAAATACTCATAGAACTGAATATGGAAAAAATGAACTAATAAACATATGTTGCATTACATTCTATAAACACAGTCATCTTTTTTCAACAAAAATTTCTAGATACACTTTTAGACGTGCCCTTGGTGCCCATTTTCCATTTCATTAAGGATTTCAGAAGTATAAATTAAAAGGTTTATACATTTTTAGATAAATTTTCTAATTATACTAAATTAGAAAATTTATATATTTCTCCTAATTTTTATACCCTACACCTATAGAATAAGTAAAGGGGTATATTAACTTTGGTATGGTGTTTGTAACCACCTAAAGGAAGCGAGCTAGATATGGAAAAGTATATATATTTGTGATCTGCGTGACCTCCTGAGTTGATATAGCTATGTCCGTCCGTCCGTCCGTCCATAGGCACGATAACTCAAAAAATAATGGAGCTATCTTGATGAAATTTTAACTGTAGGTTTCTAGGACTGAAAGTACGGCGGGGATTGCATATGGGCGAAATCGGTCCTTGGGTTCGGATTCTGGACCTTTTAATCGATCGAAGTGCTAACGAACATATATAAAAAATCACGATAACTCAACAACTAATGACGCTATCTTCATCAAATTTGTGCTGTAGGTTACTAGTAATGAAACTACTTCGGGGATTGCGTAAGATCGGGATTGGACCATGGGTTCGGAACCTAGAACTTTTTGATCGAGTTTTGGCCAAACGAGCATAATTCCGAAACCAATGAAGATAGAAACTCCAAATTTGGTATCAGGGTATCCCTTCCTATTTCCTAAGCGTCTAGGAAATGTGGGCCCCATTGGAGCAGTGGGTCGGGTATCAGCCACACATTTCCGAAGACCTTAAAGCATATCTTTGAAATTAATAAAGATGGCAACTTCAAAAAAATTTAGAAGCTTCAAATTTGGAACAAGGGTGTTTTTTACTATCTCTTGCTTGTCCCCCTAATTTTGGATCAATTGGAGTGGTGGTTAAGTACCCCTCTTAGACCTCCCAAGTTTTAAAAGCTTATAATCGAAATTACTAAAAATAGTAACTTAAAATTAAGATAGAACGTTCAAATTGTGTGCAAGGGCTAACTAGTACTATAAGTATAGCGCGGACTGTATAAGGGCGAATTCAGCTCAAGGGTTCGGATTCTGGACCTTTTTATCGGTTTCAGGGCTAACGAACATACATAAAAAATCACGATAATTCAACAACTAATGACGCTATCTTCATGAAATTTGTGCTTTAGGTTATTGGTAATGAAACAACGGCGGCGATTGCGTACGGTGAGGATTGGACAATGGGTTCGGAACTTAGAGCTTTTTGATCGAATTTAGGCCAAACTAGCATAATTGTGTAACCAATGAAGATAGAACCTCCAAATTTGGTATCAGGATGTCGCTTTCAATTTCCTTAGTCTCCTTGAAATTTGAGCCCAATTGGAGTAGTGGGTGGGGACCAGCCACTTAGTTCCGAGGACCTTAAAGCATATTTTTAAAATAATAAAGATAGTAACTTGAAACAAATGTAGAAACTTCAAATTTGGCATATGGGTATTATTTACTATTTCCTGTGTGTCCCTCTTATTTTAGATCAATTGGAGTGGTGGTTCAGTACCTCTCTTAGACCCCGCAATGTGTAAAAGCTTATCATCGAAATTAATAAAACTAGTAACTTAAAATTAAGATAACACGTTCCAATTGTGTACAAGAATTAACTAGTATTGAAAGTATGACGGGGATTGCATGTGGGCGAAATCGTACCATGGTTCCGGGTTCTGAAGCCCTTGAAAAGGTCAAGGGCTAACAAACATCTATCTTAAAAACACCAAAAAAACTCAAAAAATAATGCCGCTATTTTGATGAAATTTAAACTCTAGGATACTAGTACCTAATGAATGTACCATGGGAATTGCTTCTGGTCAAGTTTAACTTCGAAGCCAAAGAATATATTGCCTATTTCCTATGTGTCCCCGAAATTTTGACTTAGTTGTAGTGTTTCAGCTATGTTTAAAGGTACTTGCTGCATTTATGTAAAATTTATTTTTATATTTAAATGAATTATATAAAAAGGTCTAAATTTGTAATTGTATTTTAGAAATACATTTATTGCATATTTTGCGTTTATAAGCTTTTCTATTAGGGATATAAACTAACAATTTTAAATAATTGAAATTTTGAAAAATTTGGGTTATTAAATATATTATGCTTTGATTAGCTTTTTATCACAAAATTTAATAATTAGAATTTTTTCATTTTGTAATTGAATTGGAATAAATATATTTTCATTTATTTCAAGTTTTTTCGTTTTTTAATATTTTTAAATAGATAAATTAGTAAGAATTTGTAATATTTTTTAATAGATAGTGTAATTAGAAAATGTTTTTAAGTATTATAAAGTTAATTTGGTTAGCTATGTCTTACGATCAATTTAATAACAGCTTTTATGGTGTTAAAACTACTTATGGATATGTCCTTAAATTTGAACCAAATAGGTGTGACTGACTGTTTCTTTACTTGTTTTTACAAAATTAACTCAAGAAGTTCAGTGTTTTTTTTTTTATTTTGCAGTATTTTCCTTAATTGTTCAATCGAACTTTCATTTTTTTTTTTATTTAAACCGATTTTTTCCGTCACTATATACTGCCCGGGCGCCAGTTATAATAAAAGGATTTAATTAAATTTAAAAAATAAAATTTTACTTTATTTCACAAGGTTCTACTTAAGACTAATTTTACAATTCAAATTCTTAAATTTTTATAAAAACATTTTTGTTAACGTACGCATTACAAAATTATATTGCAATTTGAGAAATGTATAAGTTTAGTTAGTAATTAAATGTGGTGTGAACCAAATTTAATTTTTATTCCCAACTTTAAATTTGCTGATTAAGCTAAAAGCTGTTATGTTAACTTACATACAATTAGATTTAATTACAAATAAAACAACATTTGTAATTTTAGCATTGCAAAAGAATTATATACACAAAAAAAGTATTATTAATGTATTTGAACAAATACCATTAGAATTTATGAATTAAATGACGGTGTTGTTGTGAAAGTATTCTGAAAATATTGAGAGGGTTTTTTTAAACATTAACATATATCCACAGAAAGGAGAGAGATGGATATATTATTGTTTTGAGAATTTAAAAACGTGATTATTTCCAAAAAAAAAAATTATTTTAATTTAGTGTAAACAAAAATCACGGCACGTGATACTTATAATTTATAAATAATTAAAAAAAAATCCTGAAATTAAATTAAGTTAAATTAAAAAAAAAAAAAATTATATATTAAAAATAAAATTATATAAAATAGTAGTATAAAATAGGTAATGAAAAAATTTAATTATCTAAGTTAAAATTTTAAGTGAGGAATTAAAATTAAAATTAAGAGGATACTTATCTTAGAATTGCCACCATTGAAAATGCGACAATGTGGTCCAAACCAAAAATTGAAATACAATAAAAATCACCACATATTTTAAAACATTTTAAAAGCTAATTTAAAACAAAACAAATTTTATTTTAAAATTTTAAATTAAATGAGAAAAATAAAAATTTTAATTAATTGATTGAATTTAAAAAAAGCAAATTCTTATTAAACCGAAACCAGTGTTGTTTCAAAAAACTTTGAAGACGTATGTCAGTATAACTGTATAACTCAGTAAAATTTTTTAAAATAAAATGGAATTATTATATAATTAATAATTAAATTTCAAAGTGTCCCAAAGGCAGTTTTAATTTATTTAAATATTTATTGTTATATATTTAAAAGCGAAAAGTTTATGAATCCCAGATGGGAATTTTTGGCCATCATTTATTTTATTTTAAGTGTTGCTTAAAATATTTAAAATTTGTTTTCGTTGGAATAAACTACGTCAGTACTGTATTTTTTGAAAATTGTTTTTACTTTATTTGTTACTTTATTTGCTCTTCTCTTCAATATACAACAATAAAAAAATTAAAACTACATTTGGGACACCTTGAAATTTAATTATAAATTATATAATAATTCAATTTTATTTTAAAAATTTTTAATCAGATATACTATTTTCTGTTTTCGATAATCTTTTTGTTTCTGATAAATGTTATTTATTAAAAAGAAAAAATTTAATGTAAAGTTTATTCGAAAACGTTATTTTCAAAAATTTTTTTTTAAATGGTAATCGTTATTGTTTTTTTATCAGTTAAATGTTATAAATATATTGAATTTTGGTACAAATGTAATCAGTAATCACTTTTTTTAAGCATTTTAATTAAAAAGAGCTTTTAGCCTTAGTCAGTAGCTGAGGATGATATGTTGTGGTGCCGAAAAGCATTCTGCAAATTAATAAATAATTTTAATAAATAATGTTTGAAAGATTTTATTTCATTTATTTTTTATTTAATAACGTTTATTAAAAAGAATAAGTAAAATCAAAAATTGGTGGAAAAGATTCATTAAGGAAAAACTTTATTATAATTTGAACTGTCAAAATAATTAATATTGAATTAGAATTATATGCATCTTACATCTAAAAATAACCAATTCATTAAAATCACCATATAATAATAATGTAAAATTTGATCAGAATAACAAAAATTTTTGATTCCTCGAATGGTTAGAATATTTGTCTTTACTTTCCGAAGGAGTACATAAACTCACAAATGATAACTTGAAAGAAGATAGGACCTTAAAATTTGGGGCACATGTGTATTTTCTCATTTGCTTTGTGTCCGTAAAGTTTTGGATGAATTAGATTAGTGGTTTGCGTACCATTATTCCCAAGACAACATATATTCGAAATTAAAAAAGATAGTAACTTAAAATAAGTATAGATACTTCAAATTCTGTATAACGGTGTTTTTCCTAATTTCTTTGTGTCCCCGAAATTAAGACTAATTGTATTAGTGATTCAGGTGTCTAAGAAATTCCAAAACTAAAAAGCTTATCTTCAAATTTCATGAAGATAGAAGCTTTAAATTTGATACACGAGGGTTCTTTCCTATTTCCGTTCTTACTTAACACTTTTATATTTTTTAAAGGCAAAGAATTTTACCAGAAAACATATTATGATTATATCATGAATTTTATTGAATTATTACCATAGGTATATAAATAAAGAAAATATAAATAAAACCAAAAGTATCTGCTGCAAGTTTGTAAAACTTATTTTTATATTTAAATGAATTATATTAAAAGTTCTTAATTTGTCATTGTATTTTAGAAATACATTTATTGCATATTTAGCATTTATAAGCTTTTAAACATATACTACGATTATTGCTACTATTATTAACTATTATTATTAAATTTTCTGATAAAAAGTTAATCAAAGCATTATGGGTTTTAATTTTTTATTTATTTTTTTATTTATTTATTGTTTAAATTTACTTAGTGATATACATATTTTTTTTACATTTTTTTTTTTTTTTTCCTTAAAAGTAGAGCATTTATTTTTGTAATTTTATTTTTAGTTTTATTTTGTAACTTTGATATAAACAAAACTTATAGTTTTGGTATAAAACATCGCAGTTACTTCCTAATATTATTAACAAGTAAATTTAAAATTTTAATATATTTACATATATACATATATAATTACATAAATACAATATCGTAGCTCATAACATTATATGCTATAAGCATTGTTTCACTCCTGCGTTAAGCCATTTACAAATGTAGCATTATTCTTTAGTAATTGTTTCAGTTTTTTGACAAAAATATTCAAGTTTGAGCTTCTTTTTAAATCCATTGGCAATTTATTATAAATTCTTATTGATGACGAGAGACAGCTATTGCGTGATAACTCTATTCTTGATTTGGCATGATTTAAATTGTTCAACCTTCTTGTATTGTAATTATGAATATTATTTCTTTTGGTAATTATGACGTTTTTTTTATAAACCCCTTTTTCTATTTTGAAAATTAGTTTAGATTTTTCCAAAATGATGAGTTCGTGTAACTTCAGATATCCGGTGCGCTTAAAAATTTCGTTTGTTGGGGTAAGCCAATCGTACTTATGTAAGCATTTTATGGCTTTGTTTATTAAAACACAAATTTTATCTTTCAACCGTAATGAACAGCTGGACCAATTACATAAATTGTATCTGATGTGCGAGATAATATGAGAATAATAAAGCTTATCTGCAGTTTGTTTATTCAACATAATTCCACTTCTTTTGAAGGCACCAAGCAGAGGCACAATTTTTTTTACTAATCTATTAATATGATCTTCCCACTTTAGTTTTTCATCTATTACAACCCCAAGGTATTTATAAGTAGTAACTCTTTCAATTTTAGTCTTATTTACCAATAGATTCGGATTTATATCAATTTTATTTTTTATTTTATATACTATATATTTTGTTTTTTCCGCATTAATAGTTAATTTATTACCTTTAAGCCAACTTTCATATATCCCCAAATCAGTATTTACAAGACTTTCAAGTTCTTCACAGGTTCTAGCATTATAAATAAGTAGAGTATCATCAGCAAAGATCTTATAGTCAGCCCTCAAATTCGTATACTGGATATTATGAATATAAAGTAAGTACAGTGTGGGACCAAGTACTGATCCTTGAGGAACACCAATATTTATAATATTTTCATTACTGAAAACCCCATTAATTTTTGTCATAGTTTTTCTATTATTAAGATATGAGTAAAGTAAATTATTAGCAGTACCCCTTATTCCGATTTCGTGCAATCAGTCAAGTAAAATATTATGGTCCACTGTATCAAAGGCTTTCTTTAGATCAACGAATACCGAACATACATAATTTCCCTGATCCAGTTTATTTATAATTGAGTTGGTGGATTCAAGGACTGCAGAGTCAGTTCCAATTTTCTTTTGAAAACCAAATTGATTTATATCAAATCCTACAACTTTTTGCACGAACTCCTGTATTCTAGAGTTAATTACCTTTTCAAATACTTTTCCAATACAGCTTGAGAGAGTAATCGGTCTATAATTTGATACATCTGAGGTTGATCCCGATTTAAATATAGGTACAACAATACTTGATTTTAAACACTCGGGATATATAGCAGTATTTAGACACCTATTTATCAAGCATACAATTGTAGGTGTTATTAAAGTTGCAACATGTTTTAAATCTGAAGCTGAAATATTATCACCTCCTGGAGAACTATTTTTTAACTGCATGATAATGTTATGTATTTCCGTTTCATCTGTTGGTTTAAGAAAAATAGACTGTTCAACAAATCTATTTTTTATTGTGTATTTTTCAGCATCAACAATTTTATCAGCTAGTTTGTTTCCGATAGAACTGAAGTAAGAATTGCATGAATTTGCAATTTCAAAACTATCGCATGTTCTGATTCCATTACTGTTTATTTCTTTGATAACCTTACTTAACTCAGTTGATTTTTTCAAGATGAGATTATTTAGTACTTTCCAAATTTTCCTTTGATCACCACCAGCTAATTGTAGTTTATCATTAAAATAATTTTGTTTGGCTTTAGTTATTTCATAATTAACCTTGTTCTTTGCATTTTTAAAACTTGCTTGAATATTTATATTGTTAGGCTGCTTTTTCAACTTTTTGAACAGGTTATTCCTCTTTTTGATCATATTCAATAATTCCTTTGTCATCCAATGACTGTTGTTCCTCACTCTTCTGTGCATTTTAATTGTAGAATTAACCTTCGCTTTTTGCAATATTTTAATAAGGTCATCCACATTTTGACATTTATTTATTTCAAGTAGTTTTCTTACATTTTCTTTATATTTCTTAAAATTTGTGGTGTAGAATTCCCTTTTACAAATAGGCTCAACTTTTTTTAAAACTTTATTTAATTTGACACTAATAGCTTTATGATCTAGATTTACTATATCGTGAAGCTTAATATCAAAGTCAAACTTATCTATATTTGTCAGAATATGATCAATGATCGTAGATGTATTTTCAGTCACTCTAGTAGCAGATTCATAACTTAGTACGTTCCTTATAGTTACTCCGTTAGATTCTAACATCAATTTATATGATCTGGAGAGCTCTGTGTCTGTTAATAAATCAATATTTATATCACCCATCAGAACTATATTCTTATATTTATCAAAAATTAAATCTAGATGTGCTAATAAATCGCTGTTGTTATCACTTGGTTTTTTGTAACAAACTGCAATTTTTAAAGATGGAGAAGTATTATTTAATGAAACAATTATAGTATTAAATTGATTAAATACTTCTAAAACCGTATACTGAATATTCTGCTTAATAAAAATAGCGGTTCCACCTCCTCTCGATTCATTATTAGAATTAAAAAATGCTGAGAAACCAGGTATATTAAAAAATCTTTCTTCATCTGTATATAACCAAGTTTCACCAATCATAATAATATCAATATCTATCTTGTCTTTAACAAAAAGTTCGATTTCAGTCATATTTTTCCTTAAACTTCTAGCATTAAAATGCACCATATTTATATTATTGTATTTGTTACGTATCATGGTTTACTAATCATGTAATTTTGCCAAGATTCTCTAATTTTTTGTAGGTGTTCTCTGTATTTATTATCAATATGTCTTCTATAATAAGTTAAATCTTTAAGTACTTCCTTTTTGGGTATTCCTGTGTTATCATGATAAGTAAAATATAGCTGACTAAGTTCTTCATAGTTATTTGGCAACCCTTCTTGATGAATAAGTACTTTCAAACTAGTTTGAGTAATACCATGATAACAAATGTCATCTTTATCATGGAAATAAGATAAGAATAACCTTACATTGTTATAAATCCTGTGCTCTCTTAATCTAGATAAGGCATACGTATTTTCACCAGACTCAATCGCTTTTTTTGTTAATCTAACAATTGGTGGAACCATGGGGTTAACAAAACTTTTCCTGCTGTCTTCTGTACTTAAGCGTTTAGCTTCATCATTAGTTTTACCCAGTTTAGAATTGTTTTGAATGTTAATGGTTTCTCCTTTGACCCAATTTGAGTAGTCATTATTTAAAAGCTCTTTTGATCTAATGTTTTTATTGACGGACACGATTTCTCGATCCTTCAAACTATGTGAGATTTTATTATCGTTTTTAGAATCTTTATCTATTAAATTATTAGATAGGGTATTTGGGTTAATTTTATCATTTTTAATTTTACTTTTGACATTATCATTGTTTTGATGAATTCTATCGTTTTTAATCTTACTTGTACTATAATTTTCTACTTTTTCTGTATTATTAATATTATTATTATCGTTTTTTTGATTAGTTTTATCATTTTTAATGCTACTTTTTGAATTATTATTAATAGTTTTATTTATTTTTATATTACTTTTAAGGATAGTGTTCTTATTTGACCATAATTTTGGAAAATATGAAAGAATATAGTTACGCTTCTTTTTATCTTTATTATAATCAATTTTGTTAGTCTTTTCACTATTTTGGTTAATATTATTATTATTACTATTATTATTATTATTATTATTATTTTCATTGTTATTATTTTCATTTTTTATAAGAGTTATATCACTGTTAGTGTCTCTAATATTATTTATACTTGGTTTAACATTGGTATTATTCTTATTAATATTATCATTAACATTATCAGTTCTGCATGCAGAATCACTTTTTTTATTTTCATTTACATTTATATTTAATTTGTTATCCTCCTCTTCTATTTTCCTTAATTGCTAGTATCCGATTTTTTGTTTTCTTATACTTAATTTATTTTTATACACTGGACATGATCTACTAAAAGTTTTATGATTAACATCCAACCCCAAACTGAATTTTTCGTTCGATTTTAAGCAATTAATGCATTTATTAATTTCCTCTTTTTGGCATTCATTTGTCTTGTGTTGTTGGTGGCACTTCAAGCATGTTTCTTTATTCGTGCATTCAGCAGCCCTATGGTTAAATCCTTTACATTTATAACATCTAGAGACTTTTATGGCATCAAAGACCTTGCACCTTTCCCATCCAATACATAATTTTTCGTTAGCTATTATTTTTGGGAATGATTCCTTATCCACTTCTATAATTGCATTAAACATTTCTTTGTTGTATTTTTTCACTGGATATATCTTTAATACTTTAAGTTCACTCATTTGTAGAAAAGAATTTTGTTTTTTAAGTTTTTCCACAATATCATTTTCACTAAATTTATTATTCATGTGCACAATTTCTATGTTAGGTTTAATGACCACAGGTATTTTGATATCATAATTATCTTTCATTTTTTCTTCTAATTCCTTTTTGATATTTTCACGATCTTCGATGGTTTCCGTTTCTATTAAAATCATCCCATTACTTTTGTTTTCAATATTCTTTATTTTCAAATTTTTTGGGTCCACCTTTGTATTTAAATCACTTTTTGTTTTTTCAGTTTTCTGCTTATTCTTCGGTTTTATTATTAACGGTAACTCTTTCTTCATTTTTAAATTTACACTTGCTTTAGTATTTTTAATTACATCAGCAAATGACACTGTTTGACCCATATTCGAATTAATATTATTTGTAACATTAATTTTTTTGCAGACCTCATCATTTTTTTTAATTGCACTAACAAATGATTCATTCACTTTTTCTGTTTCAATTTTGAAGACTTCAGTAAATTTTTGCATTTTCTCTATTTCTTTTTGTTGACTGGCTTTAATTTCTTCCAATCTCTTCATGTAATTAGTTTCAATAGCCTTAAGTAATTCAACGACTTCATTTTCATTTTTTTTTATTGCACGTTCAAATTCCTCTTTATATTCCTTAAGGTACTCATTATTTTTTGAAACTGCACTGTCCATGTTTTGTAAGACCAAATCAACATTTTGTATATATTGAATACAGTCGTCACAAATAAACTTAATATTCCTATTGGTGTATAGTAAGTTCACCGTAGACTGATCCATTCCCGAACATTTTAACGCCTCATGATAAAATTTTTTGCACACACCTGCACATTCTACACCCGTTTCTCCTTTAATTTTTAGTTTGCACTTTTGGCACGAAGCCATTTCGCTTAATTAATATTAAAAACCATCCCAAACCATAAAAACCATATAATTAACATTAAAAACCATCAAAGTATATAACCTTGTGTATAAATTATGATTGTAATACTTATTTATAACAGAAAAAATTCCTTATCATAAATATAAAAGTTGAGAACTAACCAATTCTAATCGCAATATTTCAATCTGAAATTAATCTTTTCCACACCTATAATCTGGATCACGTCATATTTCAAGGAAAACGAAATAGAATTCCTAAAAAACCATAAATTAAATCTAACCAGAATTTTTCAACGTGAAGGAAATATATATAATATTAAAATAATAAGTAAATTAAGAGAATAAATTTTAAAATTATTTATAATTGAAATAATTAATATAGGGTACTAAATCATTCAACAGTAAATGCACTACAGCAAAAAGAGCTGAAAAGAAGTAATTGCTGCATCTGTGTAAAATGTTATTGTATTGGATAAAAAGTTTTAAATATTTAATTTTGTAATTGCATTTTATGAATTCATTTTTTTCAAGTTTTTTTTGGTTTTTAATGTTTTTAAATAAATAAATTAAGTATAATAAAAAGTATGAATTTTTAATAGTTTTGGATTTATAAAATAATTAGAAAATGTTTTTAGCATTATAAAGTTAATTTGGTTAGCTATGTCTTACAATCAAACCAATAAAAGCTTTTATGGTTTTAAAGTGACTTATCAACTTCTCATTAAATTTGAACCAAAAAGTTGTAGGGTATTTCTAAGTCGGTTGCTCCAGCTGACTGTTTCTTTACCTGTTTTTTAAATCACAAGTCTTAAAATATTATTTACATTTACAAGGGAAAGACTGCACGTAAAACATTTGGTTTATCAGTTCCAATAACAGATACTTCAGTTTCCTCTACAAAATCGAGTTCTCAAAAAGCTAATGTGCTTCGTCAAGCTAATCTTGTTTTAATTGAGTTATATCGATCGTTTGTAATGAACCAATGAGTGGAAAAGTAATTGAATTTGGTGCTGATTTTTGACAAATCTTTCCAGTAATTTTTCATGGAGACAGAATTAGAATAGTTGAAAAATGTAAACAAAATAGTGTAATCTGGCCTAAGGTAACTTTAATTCACTTGATAAAGAATATGAGATCAAAAGGTCCCCGACCTACTACTCCAATTGGTTTCAAATTTCGAGAACATTAAGGGAATAGAAAGAAACACCCTGATAGAAAATTTGGAAGTTCTTTCTTCTTTGGTTTCGGAATTATGTTCGGAATTATTTTTTTTTTTGTGACTGCAAAATTTAAAACTGCAACACTATGTTTTAACATATGTTAAAGGTTTTTCTTAAATATGAAAGAGTTTTTTTAAATTGAAGAAAGTGTCTCCTAGTTTTAACAATTTTTGCTTTTATAATAAAATTCTAAGTAAAATTCCAAATTTTGATGATATTTACAATTTAGTTCCTAGAACCTAACAAAATCGAGGGAAGCAGGAGGGCTGGGACAGATCCACGAGAATAATCATAAGCTTCTTAGCAAAAATTTGACAAACTTCCCAATTGCAGATTCGGGCTCGATACTGAAAAACTCTAAAAATTAAAAGTTATTGATCAAATTCACCTTTTAGGTTTAAAAGTACTTAAAAAAGTACCACAGTTCTGTTACCATCGTAATGTCATTTTTAATTTTGGCCCATTCAAGACCTGATATTTTTGTGATATTTTAATTTTTAAATAGAAATTAATTGTTTCTTTTTATTTTTTTATTTTATGAATTGCTTTAAATGTCCAGGCCTTCTGAATTAGTGTAGATTATGAATACTTTATATTTGTATATAAAATTTTTTTATATATAAAATGTTCTTTTGAACTATTGTTCAAAAGAACATTCGTTGGAGCACAAAATTTTAGCTAATAGTACATTTTTAAAAATAAAATTTAACGGTAGATCAGTTAAATTTCTAATATTATCTGTAAAAATTGAAATTATTATATTACTCTTTTTAAAGTTTTAAATTAAATAAATTTTTTTTAAGTATATTAATATTTTGTAACTTTTTAATAAATTATTCTAATTCAATTAAAGCTTCATGTTTTAAATTTCCAAAACAAAAAAAAATTATGGATAAACGCTTTAGAAAGACCTGATTGGCAACCTACTAAGTATAGTTGTCTATGTGTTTATCATTTTACGGAATCGTGTTATAGTCAATATCATTTTTCAATAATGAAGAATCATCTATTTCTAAAAATTCGATTGTATTTCTAGAAAAAACTTTACTACTTCTAAAAGAATATTCTAATGTTAAGAATGATTCTAAAAAACGAGAAAAATTAAATACCATCATAGAACAAATTGAGCCCATAAACTCGAAACCACCAAGATATAGTTCCATCATTTCTAAATTTCTTTCTCTGCCTAGAATTAGACAAAGACTTTCTTCTCGGTTGCACATAACACCTAAGTACAAAAATGTTGAAAATGATGAAAGATCTGCTCGTTTTCAGTCTTTGACGGAACGTGAAAAGTTTGTAGCCATTTAATTGATGAAATTTATATAGAGCAAGGCCCACAATACAGAGCGAAAAATGTAATAGGTATTGCTGGCAATAGCTCTACCGAAACAGCCAGAACAATTATGGCCTTCATAATTAAGTAGGTTTTCGGAAATTTCAAAGAAATTATCCGCCAGTTCTCTGTATTTCGTGGAACAGATCAATTTTTAACGGAGACCAGAAAGGCACGGAGACAATTGATTTAGTTCAAAATATAGGCTTCCTCGTTCTTGTAATTGTCACTGATAATCACGAAATAAACCAATCTATGTTTAATAAGTTGAGCTTTCAAAATCAAAATTATTTTTCGAATCCTAACGGTAAGGGAAATATATACTTACAGTTTAATACTGTCCATTTATTTGAAAACGTTCGGAACAATTGGCCTTGTGCACCAAACCTTAATATATATCTTTATTATTATATTCTTAATATTATCTGAAACAAAAAAGAACAAAAAAGTTAGACAATTTTTTTTATTTCGTAAAATCAACTTGATCGTGTTTTAGTTTATATTTATTTTAGGTCCCTTCTAATGGCTATTTCTTCGAATACCAATGCCCTTTCAATTAAAATTTTTTTCTGAGAATATAATGCCTAACTCATTTACGAGTATATTTTTGCCGTTAGGTTTTATATTTAAATGTTTGATGGGGATCCATCTATTAAGGGAACTAAAATGGGACAAATTAAGCTTTACCCCATTTCCCAAATATTTATAACCTTTAGGTGAATTAAAATGAATTTTTAATGTTCCTTTTTTCTTCTTCGGACCATTTACTTAAATTTTTAAATTCATTTTTAAAAATGTTTTGGTTTCGTTACTCAGTTAAAACTGCCTATAATAATGCTACATAAAGAATCTTTTTTTAATTTTTGCCTTAACTTTTTATTTTGATTTTTTAAGTAAATAATGTTTTTTTTAAATTAAATTTTGTTTCTTAAAGAAAGCTAACCTTTTATGAACTGTCGAATACTTTTTTAAATAAAAATCTTCATTCCTCTCAAATTTTAAACAATGCCAGCAAAACCTACTTTTTTCGTCTGACGAAACAGTTTGAAAATTTTCAAATAGTATATTAAAATTTCTTACATTTTTATTAAAATAGCATTTAGTGCTTGAATAATGATTATTTATTTTCAAAGGTTCTCTGTTTTCTAAAAAAAAAATAAATTGTTCAAATTGTATAAAGAAATACATATATACAAAATACACAAATGTATATACATACATCGATTAACATACAAATAAAAAAAACGACAATAAAAATATTAAATATATTTTTTAAAAAAAATCGTCCAACTTAATAAGGAAATATAAACAATTGTACATACATCGATTGACATACAAACAAAATAAAAATAAAGCAAACAAATAATCTCAATTTGATTTTACTAAGAATACCAAAAATACGGTCATCTTTTTATGAAATATACCAAATACGATATTGGGGTGATTTAGTAAATACAATAATAAAAAAAAAAATCTGACAATTGCAATTGGAGATAATACTTTAGAACAGGAAATAGACTTAAAACCATTTAATAGAATTTTTGCTTCGCGATATTTAAATGAGATACAATTTGTACACGGGAGGATATACGTCAAATTCATTGGAAAAACGTATTAAATGCGTCAGTTAGCTAAAACTTTCGCGAATATTTTATTAAATAATTTTACAAAGCAAACGAACTATATTTTAAAATCTAACAGGCAAAATAGAAAATTCAAAATTTTTAATAGTTAATAGTTAAAAAGAGTAATATTCAGAAAGTAGTACAATTTAAGGTTGACTATTTTTTGTAATTTTTTTTTATTATATTTTTGGTTTTATTTTTATAATTGAATTATTGTAGATGTGTTATAAATTTAATTGTTTTAGTTTTTCATATTTTTTACATTTATTTATTATTTTTTTGCGATATTTCTTTATTACATTTTTAGTTTTTATTTTTTAAATAAGTTCTGCTAATTTTTAACGTATTTTTTTTTTAGATTTTAGTGGATTAGGCCTAATGGGGATACCACTTTAAAAAAAACACTCCATTTTCCCTACCTCAAAGATTTAGTAGAAATAGGAGTAATATAAGATATATTAAAATTAATTTTATATTGCAGATAAAAATATTTTTTGTATGAAGTTTTTTTCACAATATATTTTACATAAACCTTTTTTGATTATTTAAATTTAATTTGCTGTTTTACTTGCCAATTCTTCTTTTTCATTTAAACTAGTTTTGTAGATTTATTTATTGCCAACACTGTAGCATAATAATAAAATTATCACTGTCATTGAAAGAAGCTTAGTAAGAAGCTTTTAAAATAAGTAAAATATATGGATGTTATTTTTTCAAAAAAGAATTTCATGGTTTTAATTAAAATTTTTTAAATTTGAATTTTTTATAAGAATTTTAAAAGATGGAATGTAACGGCCACCTTCGAACAAAATCACAAAAGTTACAATTTTATGAGTTAAAAACCAGCCGTCGAAATTCATAAGTCATTTTAAAACCATAAAAGCATTTATTAGTTTAATCGTAAACTAATATTAATTAATTAACTTTATAGTACAAAAAAATTTTTCTAATTACTTTATCTATTCAAACTTTATCTATAACATAAACAAAAAAACTTGAAATGAATGAAAATATATTTATTTCAATTTAATTACAAATATGGAAAAAATTTGAATTATTAAATTTTGTGATAAAAAGCTAATCAAAGCATAATATATTTAATAATTAAAATTTTTCAATATTGCAATTATTTTCAATTGTTAGTTTATGTACCTATTAGAAAAGCTTATAAACGCAAAATATGCAATAAATGTGCTCTTTGGAATCTATGTATTTCTTTAATACAATTATAAATTTAGAATTTTTCATATAATTCATTTAAATATAAAAAAAAATTTTACATAAATGCAGGAAGTACCTTTGAATATAGCTTAAGGATCTTACACAATGTCTTAATTATATGTCGCCTATGGTAATAATTCAATAGAATATATGATACAATAAATATTGAAAAAAAGGAATTTAATCGTTTATTAAAAAAATATTTTGTTTTTAATTTATAAAATATTATACAAAATATTTTTTATGGTAAAATTCTTAGCCTTTTAAAAATATAAAAGTGTTAAATAAAAACGGACATAAGAAAGAACCCTCGTGTTTCAAATTAAAAGTTTCTATCTTCATGAATTTCGAAGATAAGCTTTTTAATTTTGGGATTTCTTGCGCACCTGAACCACCACTACAATTAAGTCTAAATTTCGGGGTAACATAAGAAATAGGAAATATATTCTTTGGCTTGGAAATTATACTCGTTTGGCCTCAAATTGATCAAAAGCTTCTAGAATCCGAACTCGACCAGAACCAATTCACATGGAACTTTCATTACTAGTATCCTAGAGTTTAAATTTCGAGGGGTACTGAACTCAGAAGAATCCAAAATTAGGTAAACACGCAGGAACTAGTATAGAACACCCATGTGCTAAATTTGAAGCTTCTACATTTGTTTGAAGTTACTATCTTTATTAATTTCGAAAATATATTTTAAAGTCTTGGGAACTGTGTGGCTGGATCAATGAGGTCAAATTTCAAGGATACTAAGGAAATAGGAAGGCACACACTGACAGCTAATTTGGAGGTGCTATCTTCATTGGTTTCGGAATTATGCTCGTTTGGCCTAAATTCGATCAAAAAGTTCTAGGTTCCGAACCCATGGTCCAATCTCGACCGTACACAATTCTCGCCGTAGTTTCATTACTAGTAACCTACAACATAAATTTGATGAAGATAGCGTCAATAGTTGTTGAGTTATTGTGATTTTTTATATATGTCCGTTACCCATTGGACCGATTAAAAGGTCCAAAATCCAAAATATACCCTAGCAATAAATTTATTATTGATTAAATATCAAGTCATACTTGATGGTTGAGTTTGAACGTTGTCTTGAAGAGCTTATGATTTGGTATTTTTTTACGTTAAGTTCTAGGTTGTTATTCCTGCACCCAAAGCTGCTCAGGTCTTTTTGCAACAACTTATAATCTCGAATGGAAGTGATAGTTTTACTGACTTTAGTATCATTGGAAAAACTACAAAGAGTAGAGTTGAATAGTGATAAAGGAATATCAAAGGTCGAAACTATAAAAAATAAAGGACCTAAATAGCTCGCTTGTGGGACACCTGAGTTTGCAATACTATTTGCAGAAGTGGTAGACCTAAATAAAACTTGATAGGACCTTTATGATAGAACCTTATACTTTTCAAGTATTATTATACCCTACACCTATAGAATAGGTAAAGAAGTATATTAACTTCTCACCTAAAGGAAGCGAGCTAGATATGGAAAAGTATATATATTTTGTTTTTTATTTTTTTTTTTTATTTTTATTTCATTTTATCTCAAAAAGAGCCATATGGCTCGTATAGATTTTACAATAATCTTAATAACAAAAAAAACTAAATTATAAATATATAAACAAAATACTACTTTAATACTAACAATATTTTATAAACCCTAAAAAAAAAAAAAATTCAAATCAACAAAAATTCATCAATATCAATTAAAAAACAAGTAAAGAAACAGTCAGTCGGTGCAACCGACTTAGAAATACCCTACACCTATTTGGTTCAAATTTAAGGACATATCCATAAGTCATTTTAACACCATAGAAGCTGTTATTAATTTGATCGTAAGACATAGCTAACCAAATTAACTGTATAATACTAAAAACATTTTCTAATTACCCTATCTATTAAAAAATATTACAAATTCTTACTAATTTATCTATTTAAAAATATTAAAAAACAAACAAACTTGAAATTAATGAAAATATATTTATTCCAATTCAATTACAAAATGAAAAAATTCTAATTATTAAATTTTGTGATAAAAAGATAATCAAAGCATAATATATTTAATAATCCAAATTTTTAAAAATTGCAATTATTTTAAATGGTTAGTTTATATACCTAATAGAAAAGCTTATAAACGCAAAATATGCAATAAATGTATTTCTAAAATACAATTAAAAATTTGGATCTTTTCATATAATTCATTTAAATATAAAAATAAATTTTACATAAATGCAGCAAGTACCTTTGAACATAGCTGAACCACTACAATTAAGTCTAGATTTCGGAGACACATAGGACATAGGAAATATATTCTTTGGCTTCGAAATTAAACTCGACCACAACCAATTCCCATGGTACTTTCATTACTAGTAACCTACTGTTAAATTTCATCAAAATACCGGCATTATTTTTTGAGTTATGGTGTTTGTAAGATATATGTTTGTTAGTCCTTGAACTTTTCAAGGGTTCCAGGACCCGAAATTATGGTACGATTTCACCCATATGCAGTCCCGTCATACTTTCAATACTAGTTAACCCTTGTACACAATTGGAACGCTCTATCTTAATTTTAAGTTATTGTTTTATTAATTTCGATGATAAGCTTTTACACATTGGGGGGTCTAAGAAAGGTTCTGAACCACCACTCCAATTGATCCCAAATTAGGGGGGGCACGCAAGAAATAGTAAAGAACACCCTTGTGGCAAATTGGAAGCTTCTACATTTGTTTCAAGTTACTATCTTTATTAATTTCGAAAATATGCTTTAAGGGCCTAAGAACTGAGTTGCTGGTCCCCGATCCACTACTCCAATGGGGCCCAAATTTCAAAGACACTTACGAAATAGGAAGGGACACCCTGATACCAAATTTGGAGGTTCTATCTTCATTGGTTTCGGAATTATGCTCGTTTGGCCTAAATTCGATCAAAAAGTTCTAAGTTCCGAACCCATTGTCCAATCTTCACCGTACGTAATCACCGCTGTAGTTTCGCTGCCAATAACCTACAGCACAAATTTCATGAAGATAGCCTCATTAGTTGTTGAGTTATCGTGATTTTTTATATATGTTCCTTAGCCCTGACATCGATTAAAAGGTCCGGAATCCGAACCGTTGGGCTGATTTCGCCCTTATATAGTCCGCGCTGTACTTATAGTACTAGTTAACCCTTGTACACAATTTGAACGGTCTATCCTAATTTTAAGTAACTATTTTTAGTAATTTCGATTATAAGCCTTTAAAACTTGGGAGGTCTGAGAGGGGTACAGAACCACCACTCCAATTGATCCCAAATTAGGGGAACACACAAGAGATAGTAAAGAACACCCTTGTGGCAAATTGGAAGCTTCTACATTTTTTCAAGTTGTTATCTTTATTAATTTTAAAGATATGCTTTAAGATCTTCGGAAATGTGTGGCTGGTCCCCGACCCACTATTCCAATGGGACCCAAATTCCCAAGACACTTAGGAAATAGGAAGGGACACCCTGATACTAAATTTGAAGGTTCTATCTTCATTGGTTTCGGAATTATGCTCGTTTGGCCTAAATTCGATCAAAAAGTTCTAGGTTCCGAACCCATGGTCCAATCCCGACCTTACGCAATTCCCGAAGTAGTTTCATTACTAGTAACCTACAGCACAAATTTGATGAAGATAGCGTCATTAGTTGTTGAGTTATCGTGATTTTTTATATTTGTTCGTTAGCCCTGAAACCGATTAAAAGGTCCAGAATCCGAACCCATGGGCCGATTTCGCCCATATGCAATCCCCGCCGTACTTTCAGTCCTAGTAGCCTACAGTTAAAATTTCATCAAGATAGCTCCATTATTTTTTGAGTTATCGTGCCTACGGTCGGACGGACGGACATGGCTATATCGACTAAGGCGGTCACGCTGATCACAAATATATATACTTTTCCATATCTAGCTCGCTTCCTTTAGGTGGTTACAAACACCATACCAAAGTTAATATACCCCTTTACCTATTCTATAGGTGTAGGGTATAATAAATAAAAAAAATTCAAAGAAAGTAAAAATGAAAAAATGAAAAAGAAAAAATACAAAAACCTTTAATAATACTAATTAAACTATATCAAAATTAATAATCCATATTTCAAAAAATCAAATCAAAAACTAAAATAATCTCAACAACAATAGGATGTTAACTACGTTCTAAAAATAGCTCATTAACCTTATATTTAAAAACACTTATTTTATCAATTTCTTTAATTTCATCTGGTATTTCATTGTAAATTTTATAAGCAGTGTTATAGACTGTATCACGATTGTTGAACCTTGCCCTCAAAAATTTTATATTAATTTTATTTGCATTTCTGGTAGCGTATGTGTGTACATCTCTATTCAACAGTGTTTCTATGTTTGTATTTATGTTATTTGTCATCATATAATGTACTTGTAGTGCTAGTTTGCGTTTTATATATAGTGTGATAGGTAATATTTTATTTACTTTGTGAATAAATCGTGTTGACGTTCAACAAGTTTTTGATAGCTTTATTTTGTGTAACTTGTAGTAGATTAATATATTTATTGTAAGTATTTCCCCAAATTATTATATTATATGTAAGTGTTGAGTGAAACATACTGTAATATAATGTCCGCTTTAAATTATACGGAACTCTATTTTTTATTAGCTTGAATATTCCTGCAATTCTTCTGGTTTTTTTTAATTGCTGTAATATATGTGGTTCCCAAGTTAAGTTTTCATCTGCTATAATTCCTAAGTATTTATACCTCTTAACAATTTCAAGTTGGTAATGATTATAATATATTTCCAGGTGATCCGTACACTTTCTTTTAAATATTATATACCTGGTTTTACTGGCATTCACTGTCATTTTATGATGATCCATCCAATTTTTTATAATTTCCATATCCTGCTGTACGATACTCTCCAAAGATTCAATTGAGCTTTCAGCATACACAATTGCCAAATCATCTGCATACATATATGGGGTACCCGCTAACTGTAGGTTTAGTAAGCCACTAATGAATATGGAAAACAATGTGGGTCCAAGGGAACTTCCTTGAATTACTCCAAAGTTGTTTAGTTCAATGTCACTTTCAACTCCGTCACATTCAGCGTGCTGCATCCTATCATCTAAGTAACTTTTAAACCACCTGTTTTCTTTCCCTCGGATGCCATGTTCCATTAAGATTTTCAATAATATATTTCTATCGACCGTGTCAAATGCCTTTTTTACGTCAAAAAATACTGCAGCAACTTTTTTATTTTCACCCAGTTTAGTTTGTACTTTTGAAATCATGTCAAATAGTGCGGCTTGAGTACTAGATTTCTTTTTGAAGCCATATTGTTGCTTATTTACTAAGTTTGCTTTTACTAGATAATCAGTTAATTGATTGTTTACAAAAGTTTCAATGATTTTACTGAACACTGGTGAAATTGCAATAGGTCTAAAGTCTTCTGGATCATCAGTCTTGCCTGTATTTTTTGACACCGGTATTATTTTACATATTTTAATACATTTTGGCATTTCAGCTTGACTTAGTGATTTGTTAATCAATTTAGTTATACTGTCAGCAATTTCAGTTTTGCAAATCTTTACAGTAGAAGTAGATATATTATAGTGTTTGACATGTTAGATATAAGTTTTATACAGTCTTGCTTATTAATTGTATTAAATTTAAATAGTTGAGTAGTTCTATAATTTGGCAAGTAAAGACCTCCAGAACTTTTGGTTAGATTTTCTCCAATGTTAGCATAGAATTTGTTAAATTCATTTAGTTTTTTTATTTTGTCTCTATCTTCTGTGCAATTATTTCGGAAAAATTCAGATTCTTTTTTCATTTTTAAACCAATTATATTTTTTATACATTTCCAATTTTTCTTAGAATCATTACCTGCCGCCATGAATTGTTTGCTGTCATACATTTTCCTTTTGATTCTTTTTACTTTTGTTGCTTTGTTGAGCCAAAATTTATATTTATTTTGTATGTAGACAGATTCCCGATTTGCAATAAGTTTTTTATACCAATAATTTTTTTATCAATTAATTCTGCACATTCTTTATCAATCCATGGAGCGCTAAACCTAATTTTACTACAACATATTTTTTTAACTACGGTAGCACTATTCACAATGTTATTACATTTTGTTACAAGTTTTTTTGTCCATAATGTTCCATAATGTAATTTTTTTTTAATTTCTCTTTAATATAGTTGTAGTCAATTTTTTTGTATAACAGCTGATCTAAATGCCATGAATTATTATTTTGTGTATTTATATTTGATAACTCAATCACCATTCCAAGATGATCAGATAAATCATGATGGAAAAATGACATATCCAATTCAATTGTAGGATCTCCAACTAAAACATGATCAAGACAGGTTTCAGATGCAGGTCTTGTAATTTCGTTGTGGCATATAAAATAACCATTTGACTTTATATATGTTTTGTAAGTAAGTACATTCTGATCTGTTGTATTTCTTAAATTGAAGTTAATATCACCAATAATAATACTTTTTTTGCTTTTTAGGTTATCTAAATGAGACTCAAATTTTTCAAAGAACTTGTTTGTGTGATGTAACGTATTCTCTGGAGGCCTATAAAACACAGATAAATCATATTTTTTATTTTTAGCTTTTATATTTATGCTAACAAGGCTGTTATATTCATCACAAAATATTTCATTTATTGAATGATTTAAAGTTTTATGCACAAACACAGCTACACCGCCTCCACGCCGAATTTGCCTTCCAGAGATTATTGGTTTATTATAATGTTTAATTCTAAAATAATCAGTGTGAGATTCAGTTAACCATGATTCAGTCACCACAATAATATGAATTAAAACTCTGTATTTATCCAGCATATGTGTTATATCGTCAATTTTATTTTTAAGACTTCTTGCGTTAAAATATATTATTTTTATTGTATTTTCTTTTTTTAATTTGATTTCATAAATATTGTTAAAGTTGGTTCTTACACGGGTATTAAGTGGCAAACTGTAATTTATATCATTATACATTTAAATTGTCTTCTTCAGTTATGCGTATAACTTTACTGTTTGAAGTTTTTCTCATAAACACTTTGCCATTTTTTACCCATGTATATTCAATGTTTTTGGCCTTTTTTAGATCTCTTGCCTTTTTGTGTAGAAAATTAAAATATGGAGTTAGTCTTTCATTAATATATATAACATTATAAATAACATTATCTTCCGTTTCTCCTTCCTTGTCCTCTGTTTCTCCTTCATTTGGTTCAGTTTCAAATATTTTGGTTGATATTGTTTTCTTCTTCACGTTTTCCAAAAAGTTAATTTTAGTTTCAAGTTTATGAAATTTAATTATTATCTTTTCAGGTTCTCCTGACTTCTTTGAACTATTTTTCTTTAAATATGAATCTTTGATATCTTTCTCTTCAATATTCGAACCTACATTTTGAGCTATTTTTATTACAGCTGCTGCGGCATTCTGACTAAACTTATCAGGAACTCCACTTATTTCAATTTGCTTTAGAAGCTGTTTTTGTTTTATTTTTTCAAGTTCAATCTTATTTTTGTGGACTTCTTGTTTCAGTTGGCTATTTTCACTTCTTAGTGTTTCATTATCATCAATCAAACTTTCAATATACTGTTTCATATCCCGAACCTCATTCTGGAGGTTTTGTACTTCTTTACTTTGTACTTCTTTACTTTTGTACTTCCTTAATTTGTGATCAGCGTGATCTCCTAAGTCGATATAGCCATGCCCGTCCGTCCGTCCGTCCGTAGGCACGATAACTCAAAAAATAATGGAGCTATCTTGATGAAATTTTAACTGTAGGTTACTAGGACTGAAATTACGGCGGGGATTGCATATTGGCGATATTGACCCATGGGTTCGGATTCTGGACCTTTTAATGGGTCTAAGGGCTAACGAACATATATAAAAAATCATAATAACTCAACAACTAATGACGCTATCTTCATCAAATTTGTGCTGTAGGTTACTAGTAATGAGACTATGGTGGGGATTGCGTACGGTCAAGATTGGACCATTTGTTCGGAACCTAGAACTTTTTGATCGAATTTAGGCCAAACGAGCATAATTCCGAAACCAATCAATATGGAACCTCCAAATTTGGTATCAGGGTGTCTGTTTCTATTTCCTTGGTATCCTGGAAATTTGGAGTACTGCGTTGAGGACCAGCCACAAAGTTCCGAAGACCTTAAAGCATATTTTCGAAATTAATAAAGGTAGTAACTTCAAACAAATTTAGAAGTTTCAAATTTGGCACATGGGTGCTCTTTACTATTTCCTGCGCGTTCCCCTAATTTTGGATTAATCAGAGTGGGGGTTCAGTACCCCAAACATTAAAAGCTTATCATCGAAATTAATAAAAATAGTAACTTAAAATTAAGATAGAACGTTCCAATTGTGTACAAGGGTTAACTAGTATTGAAAGTATGACGGGGACTACATATGGGCGAAATCATTTTGGTTTCGGGTTCTGGAACCTTTGAAAAGTTCAAGGACTAACGAACATATATCTTAAAATCAGTATAACTCAAAAAATAATGCCCCTATTTTGATGAAATTTAAACTCTAGGTTACTAGTAATGAAAGTACCATGGGAATTGGTTCTTGTCGAGTTCGGACAGTGAGTTCGAATTCTAGAAGCTTTTGATCGATTTGAGGCTAAATGGGTATAATTTCGAAGTCTAAGAATATATTTCCTATTTCTTATGTGTCCCCGAAATTTAGACTTAATTGTAGTGGTGGTTCAGGTGGCTCCTAAGAAATCCCAAAATAAAAAAGCTTATCCTCGAAATCGATGAAGATAGAAACTTTAAATTTGATACACGAGATTCTTTCCTATTTCTGTTTATTTTTTTACACTTTTATTTTTAAGAGGTTAAGAATTTTACCATAAAAAATATTTTGTATAATATTTTATAATTATTACCATAGGCGATATATAATTAAGACATTGTGTACAATTCTTAAGCTATATTCAAAGATAATTGCTGCATTTATGTAAAATTTATTGTTATATTTAAATGAATTTTATGAAAAGTTCTAAATTTGTAATTTTGTAATTATATTTTAGATATACATTTATTTCATATTTTGCGTTTATAAGCTTTTCTAATACGTACATAAACTAACAATTTAATTTTTTCGACCTTCCAGAGGTATGAATGGTTGACAATAATCAACAAAATATTTATGAATAATTTTTTAAAAAAGTTTATGGATAGTTGACAATTTTGCAATAAACCTATAGATACGGATGTCTCATGTCCGTATAAAAAAGCGATTTAATTTTTTTCTCTAGCCGACATCTCTCTGGCTAACAAAAAACTTTAATAATAACAAAATAATTTAAAAACAAGTAAAGAAACAGTCAGTCGGTGCAATCGACTTAGTAATACCCTACTTTTTTAAGGACATATCCATAAGTAGTTTTAACACCATAAAAGCTGTTATTAAATTGATCGTAAGACATAGCTAACCAAATTAACTTTATAATACTTAAAAACATTTTCTAATTACACTATCTATTAAAAAATATTACAAATTCTTACTAATTTATCTATTTAAAAATATTAAAAAACGAAAAAACTTGAAATAAATGAAAATATATTTATTCCAATTCAATTACAAAATGAAAAAATTCTAATCATTAAATTTTGTCATAAAAAGCTAATCAAAGCATAATATATTTAATAACCCAAATTTTTCAAAATTTCAATTATTTAAAATTGTTAGTTTATATCCCTAATAGAAAAGCTTATAAACACAAAATATGCAATAAATGTATTTCTAAAATACAATTACAAATTTAGACCTTTTCATATAATTCATTTAAATATAAAAATAAATTTTACATAAATGCAGCAAGTACCTTTAAACATAGCTGAACCACTACAATTAAGTCAAAATTTCGGGGACACATAGGAAATAGGCAATATATTCTTTGGCTTCGAAGTTAAACTTGACCAGAAGCAATTCCTATGGTACATTCATTAGGTAACCTAGAGTTTAAATTTCATCAAAATAGCGGCATTATTTTTTGAGTTTTTTTGGTGTTTTTAAGATAGATATTTGTTAGCCCTTGACCTTTTCAAGGGCTTCAGAACCCGGAACCATGGTACGATTTCGCCAATATGCGTATCGTGCCTACGGATGGACGGGCGGACGGACGGACATGGCTATATCGACTCAGGAGGTCACGCTGATCACAAATATATATACTTTTCCATATCTAGCTCGCTTCCTTTAGGTGGTTACAAACACCATACCAAAGTTAATATATCCTTTTACCTATTCTATAGGTGTAGGGTATAAAAAAACAAGAAAAATACAAAGTTAGAAAGCTTTCTTAATGTACCCTGGAATTAAATATGTATGCATATACTCGTAGTAATCAAAATTAAAACAAAAACGTAAAATATATTATACCGTCATTACTTTATAAATGTATTTAATTATATTGAACTGAAAAGCAAGGCAGTATGTAAATTAAAGCGCATTTTAAAAAGAGAAATAGAAAGGTTCACTATATTTTTGGTTTAAAATTTGTAATGTTCTTTTTGGAATTTTTATGTAAGAAAATCCCACAAGTAACAATATGATATTGGAGGTTTAATATTATGGTTTTACTTAAAAGAAATGTTCCCAATTTACAGGTATCTAAACATACAAAATTTTACAATTTTGACCCTTAAAACTCTTAAGGAAGGGGGAATACGAAGGCTCGAAAATTGTGGAAAGTAATGTTTTTTTCAAATTTTTTTTTTTGCTAAAAAGCATAAAGCGACGAGGGAAGAGAGACTGAAAAGATTTTTCTTAATTTTTTTTTACTCCAAATGCGAATCAAATCAATTATTAGATATTGTTCCAGTCAGACAACCAGATCAAATTGTGTATAGTTTATAAAATGAAAAAATAAGTTAAAACTATTTAAGAATTGTTGCATTATGAATAAATTAATATTGTCCAAAATTCATACTTCTTTTTAATAATGCAGACAGGTTGTAATTTTAAAATTCTTTAAGTTTTTTTTTAAACAGGCGGGTGTTTTTATCTACTTCCCTCAAAAGCCTTAGCCAATTTATTTAATAAAATAATATACATATAGATTTATAGAAAATTCATACAAAATCAACAAACACATTTTGTCCTTTTCCATGAATTTTTAAATAAATTATTTTAATTCAAACTATTTTGCACATTTGTTTCTTGTAAAATTCAAAAATCTTCTAACAAAATTTATTAAGCCTGTTAACAAAAAGTTCACTGTTAAACTTTCTTTTTCTACATTAAAAAGCAGCAAAGCCATAAATCATAAAATATGTATTGTATGTCATACTAAAAATATTAAAAAAACCATCATATTGAGTTTCTTTGAGGAGAAACGAATGTTATTGAAAAAGAAAAAAAACAGCAAAAGTATACTCGTAAAAGTATGCATCATCACATCATACATATTAATGCAATATAATAGATGCGAATCAGTGAATGTATAGTATTAAGCTTCGTATAAATATATATATACGTAGTACGTACGTGTTAGTGTAGTGTATAATATTAATATATGCCATGTAATGTATAATATATATATAGATATTACAAAATTAATTTACATAATATACTTTACTTAGTTAATAGTATGCGTATGCTTATATAAGGTTTGGTTTAGGCTTGAAAATGTTTTATTTTATGTGACTGCGTTAGTTATTTTGATCACATCACAAATTTTTTTAAAGCTTTTATTATTCTTGTTTTGATTTTTTGTTAGCTTTAAGCGTAGAATATCAATTTTATATATGGGCATGAGACATCTGTATTAGAGATCTGCACAAATATATTCCTTTATTAAAATTATCGAATATATTCAAATACTGTATTCTAATTCAATACATTCGTTCTAAAAGCTTTAAATATGGTATATACTCAAACTACAACTTAACTATATTTATTCTATTCGTTTTATTTCAAATAACAAATTGAAAAGCTTTTTTTTCATAAATACTTTGATGTCTTGAAAATCAAATTTCAATTCTTCTAAATCTTTTAAAATACACCAAGTATACCGAGTACTCTAAATATAATGGAAAAGAAAAAGAAAAAAAGAAAACAAAAAGAAGATAAAAAAACAAACAAAGCAGTGACAAGACAAACAAAGCTACATATTACTCATTGATATAATACATACTGGTTATACGTACTACATATTACAATTTTTTTTATTATATTTGGTGTACTCGGTATATAAATACAAATACTATAAATATTTTTATTATGTTTGGTGTACTCGGTATATAAATACAAATACTACAACTATTCTATTTTCGTGTACACGTAATAAATCAAATACATATTCATTCTATTCTACAATAATTTTGTATTTCATTTACTCTATTCTATAATAATTTTGTAATGAATACATTTGGTTTGAAAGCTTCAAAACCGAATATAAAAAGTTTTACTTATTATAGAATGTTTTGAAAGCGCTTTTGAATACAATTGTGCAGATGTCTAATCTGTATAATATATTTCTTTATGCCTATAGTTTATTATTTCGCTGCGATTTTCGTGGCACAATTTTTAAGGATAAATGGTGGAACTCCGTTAGGACCGTGCCAATAATCATCTTTAAGAGAAAATAGTAGTTGCATAATATCATCTTTAGTTAATGTAATGTAACGGTCTTTTTTAAAGTGGTTTCATAAATTTGACAAAATTTTGTTTTATAATTATTTTAAAATTAATATATATTAAATTAATTAAAATTTATTTTTTTAAAATTAAAAAAAGCTTTTCAAAACAAATTGTAATTATATATCCTATATACAATTATTTCAAAATAAAATTATTATCACAAAAATTAGAAATTATAAAAAAAAAACACTTCAAAACATTCAGTAGATTTTGCGGCAGTATTTCATCGCTGGAATTCATCATTTGCTGCTGTGTCTGAACACATCCAATAAATTAGGCAAATAATTTTTTCCAGTATAAATTAAGACTAAAATTATATATTGACAACACTTAGTTTAAACGCTTAATATTTTATTACAATTAGTTATTAATAAATTTATAAATATAAAAAAAAAATTACTATTTACCTACCTTTATGAATGTTTAAAATAATGTTATTTCACCAATAATATTTTGAAAAATGGCTTTATAGATTTTTATATTGTTGTTAAGTTTACCCACTTATGCCGCTAAATATCATCTCTACACATCCAACTGCAACTATTTCCGTAGAGAAATAAAGGGAAAATCCATAGAAGGCTTTATTTTTTTAAATCTGCACAGAAAATGAACTGTCAAAAAACAATCTGAAAGTTCAGAGCTTGTGATTCGTGTTTTTTAAAATATTTTAAATACACGTATGTTTTATTTCAAAATCCTTATATTATAAGGCATAGAATTACTAGTACTAGAATGGCAAAAGGATATTCCCGACTCTTTTCTTTTAATGTGATTTCCTATCCTGAGGTATTCAGACAAAAAAATACATATGCAATTTCGTATGCGTATACAAATGGTACGGCTACTTCATTTGTCATTGCTTAAATTTGAGAAAATGAGAATGTTTATTAGGCAGTTTCTCATTAGTTTTTTTGTTTACATTTTTACATAGAAATACATTTGGATTGGGCAGTTCGTATATTTCGAATAAAGATATTAACTATTTGATTTAATTTACTTTTATATATATAATTGAACAAAACATCAAGAAAAAAATTTGAATAATATTTGAAGAAATTACAGTCAATTATTTTTAAAAATAATGGAATCTCCAACAAGTATATTTTTAGTTTAATTTTAATTAACTTACATATCTATTTTGATTTATCTTAAGGTTTATCGTAGGTTTATTTACTCATCGTGGAAATGAAAATAAGTAAATCAAAAACAAATCATAATTTTTTGAACAAAGCAAAAAGTATTTATAGTCTTGTGAATATATAAACATTTTTAGCCATTTTTAAATATGAACGAACCTCTTGCAAATATGAAATTTACATTTATGTTAACCGTAAGGAGGGTTTTGATTTCTGTTTCAAATAACTTAATGTTTCCGAATAAAGAATTAAAAGGTTTTTTCTTTACCCTTTTTTTATTCAATCAAAATTTTACTTATTATTTAAAAATTTTAGCATTACAATATGATTTTCAAATTGATTCTATTCGAAAATAGACAATGTTTTGGTAAATTTACAGAACGTTCATTTAATAATAATGAAAAATGGAAAGCAGGAACCAAAAGGAAAATAAAATAATTTAAAAAAATCGGCTGAAATTTGTAAAACCTCAAGAAATAAAAAAAATTCTTTAAGCAACACTTTCTTTCCATCTTAATAATTTATTTAATTTAATGTTTTTTAAAAAACTTCAAAAAGCACAACAACACACAAATTTTTTGAATATAATATTTTCTAATTTGTTTTCATTTACTTTTAAGTTTGAAATCTTACTTAAATCGTACTTAAAAGTTTCTTTTATATTTAAACTAGTAAATACATACAAACGGTAAATACATATAAACTAGTAAATACATACAAACGGTACACGTACCAAATTTTCTAATTTGTCTGAAAATTTTTTCTCTATTGCCATTCTAGTACTAGTAATTCTATGTTATAAGGTCTCTTCACGAACAAAGAATTAAACTTCATTCAATAAACTTATTATTTTTGACATTTCAATTCCGTTCGTTTATATGACTAGATAGTTTGCTTTTTCAACCAATCAAAAAATTAGAAAAATAACATGCCATATAAAAAGTTAGCTACACTTTTAAAACAAATGGAAAAAACGAACGGAATATATTAATTCAATAATTTTAAAAATAACAAGCCTCAGGGCTACCTAGTTACTTTGACTTGACTTTTACTTTGACAACTGGTGACAGCAAGTTTTTCTATAAGCAAAAGGTAAATATTTACATTTTTCATGTTAATAAATAAAAGTTTAAATATTTTTTAAGTAATTTCCAAAATAATAATATTTTAATTAAAATTTTTTATAACTTTTTTGCTTTTTTTTTAATCAATTTAAAATTAATTTACCTTTCTTTGACTTATTAAATTTTAAACTTTCTTACATACATATAAATTTGTTATTAGTAATAAAAATAAACTCAAATATCAACATAGCAAATTATCCACAACAATTAAAATAAAATGCATTTGTTAATAACTTCGAAATTATATTTCTTTTCACTAATAAGACGCTATAAACAAACAGAAGCAATCAATTTCAAGCAAAGAAACAACTAAATTATTAGGTATATTTGTTTTAAAATAAATCTTTGCCAACTAAATTTGTTTGAAAGTAAAAATAATTTTCAATTTTTTTTCAAATTATTATTAACATTTGTTCAAATTAAAACGTTGCCAACAAGATTTGGTTGAAACTTAAACGAATTTTAAATTTTCAACTTTGTTTTTTTCTTTCAATTCGTAGTATTTTATGCTGTTGGAGAAGTTTTCTGATGTATTTTGAATATTTGGTGCCCCTTAAAAATAGAGGGCCAGTGCAGTTGCACTTTTTGCACTTGTAATAGTACATCGCTAAAAGTATGACTTCTCAAATGTATTTCGCTTATTGTGACATGGGCCTTTAGTATTTTTGGTTTTACTTTAAAAATAACTTAAAATTTTTCCTTTTTTTTTGTCGCTTTTACTAAAAATCCCGCTTCAGCGTGAAAGTCACTTTGCGTAATGTCAATATTATTATAATGCAATGTTTTTCAGTTGTGAATTTTGATGGTTAAATAAAAATTTTAAGGAATAATATTGAACTCCAAAATATTTATTGCAAAATAAATTATTCGTAATTGATTCACTATAATGGAAAATCAAAATGGTGAAAAGAAATATATAAAGGATAAATTTCAAATATATTCTTCCGTAGCATTTATGATAGTTGTTGTATTTCTTGGAGTTCCGATGTGGTGGAAAACAACCGAGGTATATAGAAGCGTTCTCCCTGTAATAAAAATAAAAGATCTTGATGCATATGACATAAAAGTTGTTGTCAACGTTTTCATTTATTCGTCGAATTTTAAACATTCGAAAAATTTGATTAATAAAATGAATTTAAATATGCCGTTTAGTCATTTCAAGATAAATTTTGTTCCATTGGCTATTGAGGTAAATCACACAAAAACACCGGCTGGATTAGAGGAAGTTATAAGAAAAAATATAGTTATTAAACCAGGCGATTTCCTTTTCATTGAGTGGAAAAAGCAAAAGGAAAGTATTCTATTAACATCTCAACGGATTGCTTTTATGTCGGAAAAAATTTGTCCATTGAAATTATTAGACGTTCTATTAGTTAATATATTGAAATCACAAGATATATTAAAAGTTATAAATGAAGACAATTCTGACAGACTACATGGAATGCCTGTACTAAATCAACATAATGTAATTATATCAATTTTAAATCCCGACCCACTTAGTATGAACATTAATTGGAACGTTAAAGAAGCAGTGCAAATATATTTGGAGCCGTTTCTAAGTTTTATAAATCCGACTTCTAATTTCACTTTGAAAACACAATATAAATATCAAGTTCCTTTTGATTTTTCACTAAAACAAATAACAGATAATTCGACAATTGGAAGACATTATCGTTTATTTGAAAATGAATTGCCACATATAATAACATTAATTGAAAAGAATTTAGGTGAGTAACAAGCATCTTGTAATACTTTTTTTGAATTAAAAAAAAAATTGGTTGACAATCTTAAGCCAACGTTTGAAAATAGGAAAGAAATTATTTTTCTTTAGTATATTTTTTAAATTTTATAAATACCAAAAAATTTTGACAGCTGTAAACTAATTATTAACGTTTCAAAAAGCTTTCATTTATTTAAGACCCCATTCCTTTCGGTTATTTTTCTTAAGAACTTTTAATAATCCAGATTTAGTAAGTTTCGTTAAATGTTGGTTTATATTAAAAGCGGCGGCATCTCTAAGATTTTCATTCAAATCTAAGTATATTAAATCGACAAATTGCATTTCCGTAAACGTTTTATCAGCGTTATTTTGGAAAATATCGATTATTTGTTTTTCTCTTTCGTTTCTGTGTTTAATATAATAAATAATTTTTTCTTTTGGATTTTCTATTACGTTGCCATGTCCAGGGTAAATTCTTTTTGGGTTAAGTTCCAATATAATGTGAAGACTTTTCATATAATCATAGAGATCTTCAAATACTGTTGTGCCTTCACCAAGAATGCAATCCCCACTAAAGAGCGATCCATCGTCAAGAATTAATACGATATGATCTGTCGTGTGTCCAGGCGTATGAACGATCTTTAAGGTTGCTCCTAATTTCAAAATACAAATTATTCTATTTTAAACTAAATTAAACGATATAGGGATACCTTCAATTCGAAATAATTGTCCATTTCTAAGTTTTTCAATATTAATACAATTTGGAATTGCATATTGTAATTCGGATTTATCACTTTCTTCGTATTTCCATACTCTACAATTTCTATGTTCAATAATATCTTTGACACCACCAGTATGATCATAATGCCAATGTGTTAAAATTATATGAGTTATATCAGTTTTTTCTTTTTTCAACACATTTTCTAAGTTTTTCAGATATTGAGAAACACCTGAGTCCCCCGTATCAATTAAAATTCGTTGTTTTCCGGTTCCAACTAAATAAGTATTTGTACCTTGCAGAGTCATAGGACCAGGATTGCATCCTAAAATGCGAATAACATTGTTTGAAATTCGAGTAACTGTTGGAATTTTAGTTATGTTCATATGGATCAAAGTAACTAAAATTTAAGCATTAAAAATAAAATTCCTATTATGTTAATATCAATTTAAGGATTATTTTTATTAAATAGATTACCTATACAGTTATATCACCATGTAGATTAGAAATTGAATATATTTTTAAATAAAAGCAGTTTAGACTTTCTTTTAAAACCTTACTTACAAGCATTACGGTACTAGAATGGCAAAAGGATATTCCTGATTCTTTTATTCTAATGTGATTTCCTATCCTAAAGTATTCAGACAAAAAACTACATATGTTATTTCTTATGCGTATACAAATGGTGCGCCGTCTGTCATTATTTAAATTTGAGTAAATGAGAATGTTTAACAAGCAGTTTCTCATTAGTTTTTTTGTTTACATTTTTACATTGAAATACATTTGGATTGAAAAGTTTGCATGTTGTAAGTTATTTCGTATAAAGATATGTACTACTGGATTTAATTTACTTTTAATTTTAAATATTTAATTTTTAATATTATATAATATATAATTGAACAAAACATGAAGAAATATATTTGAATAATATTAGAAGAAGAAATTGCGTTCAATTATTTGTAATTTAGATACCTGGTACGCACTATTATGTATTAAATAAATAAGAATTTTATATATTGCATTGCAATTGATCTGTTTGACAGAAAATTCAAACTATTTGTTTTTTATATTTAGGGCCTTACTAAAAGCGTACGACGTATGCCGTACAATGACGTCCCGAAATCGATACGCGCGTACCATTTTTAATTTCTATTTGAATATATCTATTTTGAATATTGACTTCATATAAAAAATACCGTTTTTAATTTTGGTATTATTTTTAATTTTTTTTTTCTTTATATTTTGTAAAATGGATTTCGATGATATTGAAGTTTTAGAAGATTTAAATTTAAAAACGTTTTATTTACTAAATATCAACAAAATGTCAACATAACAAAAAACAATAACAAAATTGTATACGCTTTGTCAATTTTTAAATTTTAAAAACCCGACGTATGGTACGTCGCGTATTTCGGGAGCTCCCCTATATTTATATCTAACAACTAAGCCATCGATTTTTTATTTATATTAAATTTTTTCGAAAAGTATTATAGATGCTATGGTATCAATTGTATTGTTTTGAAAAACTGTTGTGAATTTTGTTATAAAAATATTAAAAAAAATAAATAATTTTTAATATAAATGAGAAACTGCATGAAATTTGGTATGTTAAAATTTAATACAAAAAACCCAAAAGGAAAATTTTAAAAATGGGAATTTTTTCTAAAAAAGCACAACCTTAAAAACCTTAAAAAAAAATCTGGTATAGTTCTTTTTTTATTGGTTTCGAAATTATGGAGGGTTGATTGAAAGCTTCCAGAATCCAAACCAATAGTCCGATTTTGGAAATTTGAAAACTTCGACTGAGGTGGTACTATCAGTAACCATATGTTATGGTTTTTTATGCCGAATGGAATATAAATTTTGAAAGCTTATTTATATACTTTTCCATAATATATTTTACCCGGCTTTTCCCTTTTAGAATTTTAAATTAAATAATAAAACAAATTTTCAATAAGATAAACAAAAATTTTTATTAATTTATTTTCTGTAGGTAGTTAAAAACCTAAAAATTATAAAAAATTTTTACATACCTATTTTAAACTAACGAAAATTTAAAATATAGGTACATTGTTGTTGTTGTTTGGATGGGGGGGAGAGCAAGTCTCCCTTACACCTAGGCCTTGCGGCCCGTTGTGCACCCCTGCTCTCAGAGTCGCTCGTAATAATTACAGCTCCTCATTGAGCCATTCAATTCCCTTAATGAAGCTCAGCAGTTTACCTTGGTCTAACTCCCTTACCGTGCTGAAGTCATCCCAGTACGTTCTTCCTAAGGTTCTCAATCTTAGGTTTTCTAGTGTTACACATTGGCATAGGACGTGGAGAACTGTTTCGTCTTCACTTCCACAGCCTCTGCATATACTCGTGGTTGCCCTACCTATTTTTGCTGCATGTGCTCTGAGCATTAGGTGGCCCGTACTTATCCCTGTAATTAGTCTAAGATCCTCCCTTTTTAATTTCAGGATCTTTTTCGTTTTCTTGCTATTTGTACCTCCCCAGAAACTCTTGGTGTGAGTTGAGCCTGTGGAATTTAGCCATTGTTCATTTGCTTGGGTCTTAGCCCAGTGTCTTGTGAACCGTTTCACCTCTACGTATGAGAGCCCTATCGGTTCTATATCTGTCCTATGTTCTCTTATAGAACTTTTCGCAATCTCATCTGCTCTTTCATTGCCGGGGAAGCCTGAGTGGGCTGGGATCCAGTGCAGTCTAACTGCATTGAATTCCCCCAGTTTATTTAGGGCTTCCCAGCAACCCAGTGTGGATTTCGATCTATGTAGACTACCTTCCATTATGTTTATAATGGATTTGCAGTCAGTATAGATATTTATCATCTTGCCTCTAATTCTTCTTTGTAGCAATTCTTCCACTGCTTTCTCTATAGCAGTTGCTTCTAGTTGACGGACCGTCGCATGGCTTGCCATTGGTTTAGCAACCCTTATAGCTGGTTCGTCGCATATTATCCCTATACCCTATATAATAGGTACATTAGAAGACAATTTATTGAATTATTTTCTAAAGATTTGGAATAATGCAAGTAAAAAAATATAAAGCAAAAAAAAGAAATTTCATTCTTTTTTTTTTTGCTCTCAATACTTTTTTATTTTATAATCAAAATATACACAAATTGCGTACATAAATGATACAGCAATTGATATGATATAAATACAAAAAAAAAAAAAAAACAAAAAAGAGAAGAAATATATACAAATGTAAACACATCGATTGGCATACAAACAAAAAAATAAAAAAAAACTAAAAATTAAAATAAAAATAAACTAAAATACGATCAAGTTGATTTTACGAAATAAAAAAACTTGTCCAACTTTTTTGTTTTACTAGAGTATTCACTATGTATATAGTTACTTTATGGCTACATAAAATTTCAAGAACTTAACATACAATTATTGTTAGACAATTCAATATGGCTGACTTAAATTTATGTTCTGCTAGCTGAGACATTTAAAGCAATATGATTAATATTAGTTGTATATGTTTTCTGTTATTAGTAAAAATTGTACTTACAATTTATATTTTAATTACATTTACATACTTCCTCAAGGCATAATTACATGTGTTCTATGATTTTTGTTTTTTTTTTTGCTTTATAAATGGCAAAACTAAAACAAAAGAATATAATCCTTACACATAATTTTTTGCTTTATAAATGGTCAAAACTAAAATATTTTTTTATTTTATTTTATTTTGAACCAAAACAAGGTTTTTACAAAAAATTCTTATAGTTAAAACTTTAAATTAAAATGAACTTTGATTACAAAGCAAAAATTTAAATACATAAAAATCAAAAGTTTATTTTTTTTTTTTTTGTAGATTGTAAAAAATGCATACATAGCGAAAACACAGTTGAAATGCAATTTATAAAGTAAAAAAAAAAACAAAAATAACTAAATTATAGAATTATAAAATAATGTTAACTAGAAGTGTAATACGAGTATAATATATTGAATTTTAAAATTGTTGTCATAGGTCATTAAGAAATTTTAATTTTAATTTACGTTTAAAAGTGTATCTAGAAATTTGTATTGAAAAAAGATGATTGTGTTTATTGAATGTAATGCAACATCTGTTTATTGGTTCATTTTTTCCATATTCTGTTGTATGAGTATTTTCAACTAAATATTTAGTGCTTCTCGTATTTCTGCCCCCATTATTTATTTTAAAATTATCTGCTAAAAACTGAACGTCAATGTTTTTTCTTAAGACGTCAAAAGTAAAGCAAAAAGAAAAAATTTACCTGCGGGAGGATAAAGTTAGGATATTTAATGATTTAAGTCTTACGAGATAGATAGGCAGAATTGAATAATCTCTAGTATTATATTGATTTCTCAAAGCAAATAAAAGAAATTGCTTTTGCATGGATTCTATTCTATCAGAATGTATTTGAAATGCGGGATCCCACACAATGTTACTATATTCAAGAATAGATCGTGCTAAGGAAAAATAAAGAGCTTAAGTTACAGCGATGTTGCTGAATTCTTTAACTCTTCTTTTTGTAAACCCGAGCATTTTGTTTGCCATGGAAATTGTATACTCAAGGCTAACATTATTTAAAAGTAATGGTAGATCTCTTACGTGTAAAACTTATAACCTTGCATTTTTCAATGTTTAGTTCTAACTTATTAGAGAAGCACCATTCTTGCAGACTGCTGAGATTTGTCTGAAGTAGTGCAACATTGGAACTCTTTTTAATAACATGATAAATCTTGAGATCATTAGCAAATGCAACATGTGACACACCGAAAAGTTTACTAGAAAGAACGGAAATGAATATATTAAACAAGAGTGGACCTAAGTGGCTACCTTGCGGTACTCCTGATGTAACATTGATTGAGTCCGAGAAAAATCCTTGAAATTTGATATTTTGCGTTCTATTTGTAATATAGGAGAATATTCAATAAAGAAAAGAGCCGGAAATTCCTAAAGCTGCAAGTTTGTTTAGTAGAATTTTGTGATCAACACGATCGAATGCTTTGCTGAAGTCCGTGTAAATAGCATCAACTTGGTGCCCATTTTCCATTTCATTAAGGATTTCAGAAGTGTAAACTAAAAGGTTTGTTGTCGTGGAACGATCTTTTCTGAATCCATGTTGTTCGTTTAGTTTTGTATTTATGATGGGTGTAATTTTGTCTACAATAATTTTTTCGAACAACTTTGGAATAGTTGATAGAATAGCTATACCACGGTAATTTTCGACGTAAGATTTATCACCCTTTTTGTAGATAGGGGTAAGATAAGAGGATTTCCAGAAAAGAGGAAAAATACCTGAGGAAAGAGATTTATTAAAGATAAAATGAAGCGGATAAGTGAGATAACTGACACAGTTGTATAAAAAGGTTGGTGGATTCAGTTCAGGTCCTATACCTTTTTTGGTATCAATTTTAATGATTGCTTTGAATATTTCCACTTCGGAAAGGTATAAATCCGTAATAATAGGATTTGATTTATTTATTAAGTTAGAGAAAATCAATTGGAGACTCGTGTGGACGTTAAACTTTTTGAAAAGATTTAGAAAAGAAATTGCAGATCGATTTAGGACAATTAGAAAACGTATTGTCTTTTAACATTAAGCTTGGATAACCGTAAGTTTTACGTTTTGTGTTAACGATGTCAAAAAACTTTTTAGGATCTGTAATTAATTTGTTGCCTACGTTAGTGAGATATCTATCATAAGTCAAATTAGATTTTTGTTTAAATTCAAAAGCAAGATCCTTGTACTTGTTTATTAAGTCATTATTAGACTCTTTTGAATTTTTAATTATTTTGTATAGTTTATTGCGTTGGTTACGCAATGTCCTAAGTTCACTGTTCCGTCAAGGTTCGGCTGTCTTGTTCTTTTTGCGAATTTTAGGAACAAAGGAGTTAATTATCTTAAATAGCTTTGAATAGAATTGAGAGATAATCAAGTTAATATCCTGTTCGGTCCCAACTTATAACTGATTAAGCATTATTAATGCTTTGATAATCGGTATTAAGAAAGTCATATACAAAAATATTATTGTAAGATTTGATAAAAAGTAGTATAGCAGTGGAAAATTCGACGATGATTGCATTATGATGCGGAGTGTTTGTAAAAAGGTTTTCTGAATCATCAGCGAGCTTTACCACCACTTTATCATATGTATTCGTGAATACAAGACCTAACCACTTGTGATAATTATTCGGAAAGCTGATAATTTGTTGTAAATCATTACCATAAAATACATTAATGAGATCGAAATCTATTTCGTCCTCCTGTTGATTGGTATTAACAAATTATCAGATTCGTCAACAATAAAAGATAAAGAAGGACGGTTAAAGTCCCCTAAAATTATAATTGAATCATCCTCATTCATATTTGATATAACATGCTGGTATATCTCAAAAAATTCCGAATATGAGGAATTATCAGAATTAGGAGGAAAGTAAACAATACTAATGTATAAAAAATTATTACCTAAGTTAACTTTAATAAATTGGTGATCGAATGAGTGGTAAGTCCTAGTGATTAATGCCACACTAGACAAGGTATTGTTTACTGCAAGTAGTACACCACCACCACGGGAACAATTTTTAGCAAGATAATCCCGATCTTTTCTATAAATCGACCAAGTACTGTCCAAAATTTCTTCATTTACGAAGGAATCGTTTAACCATGTTTCAGTGATAGCCAGAATATTAAATTCACATGACTTAGCATCAATATATAATTTCTTAAGCTTTCCCCTCATACTTCAATTGTGGTAGAATAATTTCAGTTTATTAGAGGAACTAACGCTATTTTTATTTTTGATACTGTGATTAGACAGTGTAACTAAATTGGAATTAGTGTAAGAATCGATATAGAATTTTGAATTTAAATTGTTACTTGCAGCTCGGCCGAAAAAACTTATTATAATTTTCACGAGACTGATACAAGTGATTGTAGTAATTGCTATTGCAATGACTACGAAAAGCATTAAGATCTTCTTCTACCTGTTTGGAAGTGAAACCAATTTTAATGTGATACTTAAAATAAAGGTCATATAATTCCTTGTAATTAGATGGTAACCCTTCATTATGTATCAACACAAGTAAATTTGCTCTTGTTTTACCCTCAATTACTCGATTATTTTTGTCATCGTGCAAAAATGCATGAAATAGCCTCACATAATTTAGAATTTTTTCATCTCTAAATCTGGAAAGTGCGTAGGTACAGTCTTCCGTGAGAGATTTCTGAGTCATTCTTACAATTGGAGATAAAGGAGGGTTTAACGAGAAATTAGCTTTAAGGTTATTATTATTATTATTAGTAGTAGTAATATCATTATTAACATTTTTATTAGTATTATCATTATTATTATTATTAATGTTATTAGTATTAGTAATATTATTAACATTATTATTGTTATTATTATTATTGTCATTATTATAATTACTATTAATATTATTATTATTATTATTATTGTTATCATTATTATTATTATTATTATTATTACTATTATCATTATTATTATCATTATTTTTATTATTATTATTTTTATTATTATTATCGTTATTATTATTATTTATGTTATTATCAATATTATTATTATTATTAGTATTATTACTATCGTTATTATTATTATTTATGTTATCATAATAATACTATCGTTATTATTATTATTATTTATGTTTTTATTATAAATGTTATCAATAGATCTATTCTTTAACTTAGGTATACTAGAATTTTTTACATTTCAATTTAAATTGTTATCTTTATTTAACTTAGCATACCTGAATTTCCAACCACTTAAACTGATGTTGTTATTAATGTAGAAAGTATCATTGTTGTGTGCGAAGGAGAACCAATTATTTTACTGCGATTGATATCTGGAAACACTCGTACTTGTATTTTTTCCTTTTTGCTAGTTGTTTTTGAACAATTCTTTCTGCATTTATAATAGGAATACTAAAGTTCTCATAAAAAAGTTTTTTAATATACTGCAGTTTACTCCCAAATGGTACTCATTTTAACATGTGCACTGCTACATCGCTGTCTGATTTTCCACAGTTAAATTTACTGGTATTTGCATTAAAAACTTTATTATCAACTTCAGTTGCGTTTGTTTTATTACATATATTTGAGATGGCAGACTTTAACTCATCATGAATAGATGGGCAATTTGGTGCAATGATGGTAGAATCAGTAAACGTTGAAATCTCCGTGATTTTATGTTCCAAAGAAAGAAACATAGCATCTTATTTATTGTTTGTGTTTACAACATTGTTAATTCCATTACGAAGTTCAGAAGACAAAGAAATCAAGGTGTCTTGTAATGGATTTACAAAACTGGGCTCGATGAAATTTTTAGGCATGTCTTTATGCATTTTGTAAATTTCTTCAACTTTACTTGTCAAGGTGTATTGATTTTTAGTTATGACATCCAACGAATTACTAACATCGGACATGGCCTTTAAGAATTTGCTAGTTAAATTCTCTATTTTTTGATTAAATATATTGATTATTGAGGGGCCACTATTACTCTCTATTGTGTTTGCTTTTATTGGAAAATATTTCACTGGATAGGTTGTCTAAGTTCTTTAATAGATTTTCATTGTTAATTTGAATTACTCCATGTAATTCATTAGCCATACCGTCTTTTTCTCTGCTTAGAGCAGTTTTTCTTTCATCGATGTTATCATACATCGTTTTAAGAAGAGCATGGGTATTTTGACAGTCGGTACACACGAAGAAATCATTCAAGGATTGATGAAATTGCACTCTAGCTGCTCCAATGCACGCACCATGTAGTTTCCTGTTGCAAAAACCTTTGCAGATTAATTTTTTCGAAGAATTATCCATAGCAGTGAAATTACTCATATCACATTTGAAATTCATATTTATTATTTAAATAATGAAAGAACAAAAAAAACCGAAATTTGACACTTTTATTTTTTATTTTTTCGTTCAAAGTTAAGAACAAAGAAATTAACGAAAAAGTAGTGTAAATGACTAATATAATTAATTAATTAACTTAAATGTTTAAAAAAAAAAGAATTTTCTTTAACTTTCTTTAATTGCTAGCAGCCCATTTTTTGTTTTCTTCCTTTAGTTTTTTTTATATACATTGGGCACAATTTGTCAAATGTTTTATGATTTATCTCTAAACCAAATTTGAATTTTTCGTTGGCTATTTTGCAATTGATGTACTCATTAATTTCCTGTTGCTTTTCACAATCAGATGTCTTATGGTCCTAGTTTCATTTAAGACACTTTTCTGTATTTGTACAGTCAGCCGATTTATGATTGAATTCTTTACATTTGTAGCATCGCATTATAGATATAGCATCAAACACTTTACATTTTTCCCAAACCAATACATATCTTCCCGGCAGTCATTATTTTACAGATTCCCTATCCACTTTAATTATTACATTTTGCATTTCCTTGTTATATTTTGTTAACGCTGTTAATTTAACAACTTTAAACTCACTCATTTCCATAAAACTCCTTTGTTGTTTTAGTTTATCTATTCACTTTCCGTAAATCTATTGTTCATATGCACATTTTAAAATTTTGGTTTTATGTCAACAGGAATTGTGATATCATAGCCCTCTATCATTTTTTTTCGAGTTCCGTTTTGATTTTTTCACGATTTTCTTTTGAGTCCGTTTCAATTAAAATAGTACCGTTAACTCTACTTACGATATTTTTAAATTTTAAATTTTTAAAAAGCAAATGTTTAGGGTTGTCATACGATACTAAAATTTACCTTTATGCAAAACTCAATTTTTTGGGCACACATATCTTCTAAACGGTTCAAGCTAGGGTTTTGAAGTCGGTTAACAAAATTTTTTTTTTAGAAATTGTCTCCATTTTTGCTTAGATAATAAAATCCTAGGTAAAACTCCAAATTTTGGTGGAGTTTACAATTTATTTCCTAGAACCTAAAAATATGGACAGGAGGGGGGGGGGACATATCCATTATAAGTTTACTAAGCAAAAATTTGGGAATCTTTCACATTGAAGGGCTACTAGTACTTCAAAATTAAAACTTTTATGTTTTTATAAAACAGTAGCTTATTCAGCAGTGTATGTTTTCCCAAAATTCAACGTTAACATTGCAGCCAACATTATATTTCGCACTTGTTAACAGGTTTCAAACAACTAAATTATAATATTATCGTTTATTTATATATATATCGTTTATTTATATTATTTATATAAAAATAAATGATAAAATACGCAGTAAGAAACCCTATATAATTTTGAAAATGTGCTTTTTAAAAACCCTTGGTTTTTTTTCATCACTTGTTTTGTTATGAAACTTTTTTGTTTTTGTTTTGGTTTAATTATTAACAGTAGATCTTATTTCATTTCAATTGGGAAGTCATTTATACTGCGTTTTTTTATATCAGCGAATGACACTGATTCACCTATATTTCAATTACATTCATTCATAATTTTTTTCACACCTCATCATTTTTTTTCATTGAACTTTAAATAATTCATTCACTTTTTCACTTCCATTTTTAAAAACTTCTGTAATTTTGTGCATTTTATCTATTTCTTTTTTTTTTTTAAATATTTTTAATTTCATCTAACCTTTTCATGTAATTGTTTTCAATTGCTCTAAGTAACTCCATAACTTCCTGTTCAGTATGTTTTATTGCCGAAATTCCTCATGAAAAATTTGTTTGCACACTCCCGCAATTTCGATTCCTGTTTCACCTTTAATTTTCATTTTGAAATTGTGACACGACGCCATTTTGCGTAATTAAAAAAATTTTTTTTTTTATTTGTCCCCTATAATTTTTATTAATAATTGCTGAGCAATTAATTTTCCGTTACCGTATAAATTAATTAAAATTTGAATTGATAAAGAAAATTAAAACACGTCCGTATAGTGTTACTATTAATCAATGTACTTGTACAATAAAAAGTAAAAAATCTAATTTTCTTCGATTTTAAATGATTTATCGATTTTCGTTTTATCACTTTCAGATTAAACATTAAGCTTTGAAATATTTCTTTTTAAAAGCATTTTTTATTATTTTAATTTTATTATAAAAAAAAATTTATGAAATGTGTCTATCAAAACTTATTTCCCCTGCGTTAACGAAACAATGTTACTTCAAGAAAAAATTTATAAATTACGGTATTTTTTTCTGTTGTAGCAAAAATTGTTGCATTGTATGTAACGCAGGGGAAGTAATGTAGGGTACTCATATAAAATTACTATAGAAACAAAAATAAATATCTTATAAATGCAAAAAAAAATTAATATTTATTTTCTTGGGTACATTGTCTTCTGAGAATTGTCACGACCCTAGTCCTTTTTTTTGTCCATTTTTGTATAAATCAAAAAAATTAAATAATTAAATAATTTTTGACGGGGTATAACCAAAGAAAATGTATTGATTTATTTTCGAAATATGTTTTTAATTATCAATTTGCTGAGTCTAAAATTTTAATATGTTAAAAAAAACTGAAATTCCTCTTCGTTACTATTTAATCCCCGCGTTACCAATTCTCCTACGTTACTCTGTACATTTTTATCTATATAAAAGAATATTTATCTATTAAATTGCAAAAATTAAAATGCCATTTTTATACCCTACACCTTTGAAATAGGAAAGAATATATTAATTTTAGTATGGTGTTTGTAACTATCTAAAGGAAGCGAGCTAGATATGGAAAAGTATATATATTTGTGATCAGTGTGGCTTCCTCAGCCATGTCCGTCCGTCTGTCCATAGGCACGATAAATCAAAAACTTAATATTGAGCTTTTCACAAAGGTAAGTCATGAGATAACCAGCTGAACGACGGGCTCTGAACCCGTATTGTCGATCATGAAGCAAACCTTTATGATCCTGATATTTCAATAGCTATTGGTTTATAATTTTTTCCATTACCTTGGAAAGAACCGAAGTTATAGCTATAGGGCAGTAGTTTGAGGGATCACTTGTATTATCTTTTATTGGAATTGGAAAAACGTGCGCAATCTCAAATTGGGCAGAATGAATACCCGAAGTAAAGGATAAATAGAAGAGGTTGCGTAGAGGTTTTGAAATGGTAGAGTAAGTTTTTTTAGGAACCATCGTTGTGGTCCCATCGGAACCGGCTGATTTTTTTGTATCAAGATTCTTCAAGATTTTCATCACTGCTTGCATCCTAAAGAAAATTTTACCCAAGGAGCAGCAAACTTCAGGAATATTTGGTGGACTGTGAGTTCACTGTGGCAGTGTTGAGTTAAAAGAAAATAGTTTGCCAAACAAGTTCGCCTTTTCTTTTGAATCTGATACAATGGGGTTGTGTTTTTATTAGGAAGTAAAATTAAATTTTATGTATTTTATTCTTTTTATACCCTACACCTATAGAATAGGTAAAGGGGTATATTAACTTTGGTATGGTGTTAGTAACCACCTAAAGGAAGCGAGCTAGATATGGAAAAGTATATATATTTGTGATCAGCATGACCTCCTGAGTCGACATAGGAAGGTAATTGTACAAGGTAACCCTTGTACTAGTATTTAAAGTACAGCGAGGACTGCATGTGGGCGAAATCAGCACATGGGTTCGGATTCTGGACCTTTTAATATATAAACATATATAAACAAGTAAAGAAACAGTCAGTCGGTGCAACCGACTTAGAAATACCCTACACCTATTTGGTTCAAATTTAAGGACATATCCATAAGTCATTTTAACAACATAAAAGCTGTTATTAATTTGATCGTAAGACATAGCTAACCAAATTAACTTTATAATACAAAAAACATTTTCTAATTACACTATCTATTAAAAAATATTACAAATTCTTACTAATTTATCTATTTAAAAATATTAAAAAACAAACAAACTTGAAATAAATGAAAATATATTTATTCCAATTCAATTACAAAATGAAAAAATTCTAATTATTAAATTTTGTGATAAAAAGATACTCAAAGTATAATATTTTTAAGAATCCAAATTTTTAAAAATTGCAATTATTTTAAATGGTTAGTTTATATACCTAATAGAAAAGCTTATAAACGCAAAATATGCAATAAATGTATTTCTAAAATACAATTAAAAATGTACACCTTTTCATATAATTCATTTAAATATAAAAATAAATTTTACATAAATGCAGCAAGTACCTTTGAACATAGCTGAACCACTACAATTAAGTCTAGATTTCGGAGACACATAGGACATAGGAAATTTATTCTTTGGCTTTGAAATTAAACTCGACCACAACCAATTCCCATGGTACTTTCATTATTATATTATTATTAAATACCGGCATTATTTTTTGAGTTATGGTGTTTTTAAGATATATGTTTGTTAGTCCTTGAACTTGTCAAGGGTTCCAGAACCCGAAACAATGGTACGATTTCGCCCATATGCAGTCCCGTCATACTTTCAATACTAGTTAACCCTTGTATACAATTGGAACGTTCTATCTTAATTTTAAGTTACTAGTTTTATTAATTTCGATGATAAGCTTTTACACATTGGGGGGGTCTAACAGATGTCCTGAACCGCCACTCCAATTGATCCCAAATTAGGGGGGCACGGAAGAAATAGTAAAGAACACCCTGGGCCAAATTTCATGCTTCTACATCTGTTTCAAGTTACTATTTATATTAATTTCGAAAATATGCTTTAAGGACCTCGGAACTGAGTGGCTGGTCCCCGACCCACTAGTCCAATGGGGCCCAAATTTCAAAGACACTTACGAAATAGGAAGGGACACCCTGATACCAAATTTGGAGGTTATATCTTCATTGGTTTTGGAATTACGCTAGTTTGGCCTAAATTCGATCAAAAAGTTCTCAGTTCCGAACCCATTGTCCAATCCTCACCGTACGTAATCAACGCCGTTGTTTCGTTACCAATAACCTACAGCACAAATTTCATGAAGATAGGGTCATTAGTTGTTGAGTTATCGTGATTTTTAATATATGTTCGTTATCCCTGACACCGACTAAAAGGTCCAGAATCCGAACCCATGGGCTGATTTCGCCCTTATACAGCCCGCGCTGTACTTATAGTACTAGTTAACCCTTGTACACAATTTGAACGGTCTACCTTAATTTTAAGTAACTATTTTTAGTAATTTCGATTATAAGCTTTTAAAACTTGGGAGGTCTGAGAGGGGTACTGAACCACCTCTCCAATTGATCCCAAATTAGGGGACCACGCAAGACATAGTAAAGAACACCCTTGTGTCAAATTGGAAGCTTCTACATTTTTTCAAGTTATCTTTATTAATTTTAAAGATATGCTTTAAGGTCTTCGAAAATGTGTGGCTGGTCCCCGACCCAGTACTCCAATGGGACCCAAATTCCCAAGACACTTAGGAAATAGGAAGGGACACTCTGATACCAAATTTGGAGGTTCTATCTTTATTGGTTTCGGAATTATGCTTGTTTGGCCTAAATTCGATCAAAAAGTTCTAGGTTCCGAACCCATGGTCTAATCCCGACCTTACGCAATCCCCGAAGTAGTTTTATTACTAGTAACCTACAGCACAAATTTGATGAAGATAGCGTCATTAGTTGTTGAGTTATCGTGATTTTTTATATATGTTCGTTAGCCCTTCGATCGATTAAAAGGTCCAGAATCCAAACCAATGGGCCGGTTTCGCCCATATGCAATCCCCGCCGTACTTTCAGTCCCAATAACCTACAGTTAAAATTTCATCAAGATAGCTCCATTATTTTTTGAGTTATCGTGCCTACGGACGGACGGACGGACATGGCTATATCGACTAAAGCGGTCACGCTGATCACAAATATATATACTTTTCCATATCTAGCTCGCTTCGTTTAGGTGGTTACAAACACCATACCAAAGTTAATATACCCCTTTACCTATTCTATAGGTGTAGGGTATAAAAATCACGATAACTCAACAACTAATGACTCTATCTTCATGAAATTTGTGCTGTAGGGTATTGGTAATGAAACTACGGCGGCGATTCCGTACGGCGAGGATTGGACAATGGGTTCGGAACTTAGAACTTTTCGATCTAACTTAGGCCAAACGAGCATAATTCCGAAACCAATGAAGATAGAACCTTCAAATTTGGTATCAGCATATTTTCGAAATTAATAAAGATAGTATCTTGAAACAAATGTAGAAGCTTTAAATTTGGCACATGGGTGTTCTTTACTATTTCCTGCGCGTCCCCCTAATTATGAATCAACCGGAGTGGTGGTTCAGTACCCCTCTTAGACCTCTCAAGGTTTAAAAGCTTATAATCGAAATTACTAAAAATAGTTCCTTAAAATTAGGATAGAATGTTCGAATTGTGTACAAGGGTTAACTAGTATTTAAAGTACAGCGCGGCCTTCATATGGGCGAAATCGTACAATTAAAGCAATTAAAGTACCACGGCAATTGGTTCTGGTCGAGTTCGGTCAATGAGTTCGATTCTAAAAGCTTTGATGGATTTGAAGCCAAACGAGTATAATTTCGAAGCCAAAAAATATATTTCCTATTTCCTATGTGTCCCCGAAATTTAGACTTAGCTGTAGTGTTGGTTCAGGTGCCTCCTAAGAAATCCAAAAATTAAAAAGCTTCATCATCATCATCCTTTAGCGTTACAACTCCTGGTGATTTTCAGCCTTCTTCACTATCTTCCTCCATTAATCTCTGTTTCTCGCGGTGGTTTTTCAGTTTATTTCCCCTAGTTTTCTGGTATCGTCTTCAATGTTATTTTCCCATCTGCTTCTAGGCCTACCTCTTGCTCTGTTAAGCAATGGTCTAGCATTATAAATTTTGTACTGTGCTCTATTTTCCGCCATTCTGATGACATGCCCCATAAACAATTATTTGACAGCAACTTAATCTACTGGACTTTATATGTTTTACAATGTCCTCGTTCTCTGCTAGCGCATATAAATCTGAATTGTGCATTCTACGGTATTCGGCGTTTTCATTTCGTATTGGACCATAAATAGTTCTAAATATCTTTCTTTCAAATATTCTTAACATTTCTTCTTCATTTCTATTCATGGTCCATGTTTCACTTCCATAAGTTGCTACTGGGCGTATGATGGTTTTGTATATTTGCAACTTTGCTCTTCTTGTTATTAGCTTGGATGTCATCAGCTTCTTATGAGAGTAGTAACATTTGTTTGCTGCCTGTATTCTGTCTTGTACGCAGGCTTGGCTACTGTTATTGTTTGTTAATATTATGCCAATATATTTGTAGCTATTAACACCTTCAATTTCATCTTGTTCAATTTTTATATTTTGTGAAAGTCTTCTTTCTTCATTTCTTGACATTTTTAGGTATTTAGTTTTTGCTATATTTATATTTAAGCCTATTTTACGCGATTTTTCTGTTATTAATTTAAATATATCTGCCATTTTGTTATAAGCTTTCGCAATAATCAAAATATCATCTGCGTACACTATAATCTGATACTCTCTCATGAATATATTACCTCCCAAATCCATGTTACCTATTGCATATTCCAGAAGCATATTAAAAATTATTGCTGAAAGAGCGTCCCCTTGTCGTACACCGCTTGTACTAATAAATTCTTCTGATGTAGAGTCCTGTATTAATATCTTATTCGTGGAATTTTGCATTGTCATCATTACAAGACCAGTCAGCTTCTTGGACACGCCCAATTTCAATAAGGTCTTCGGAATTTCTTTTCTGTTAACGCTATCGAATGCTAGCTTGAAGTCTATAAATATCATATGCAAATCTACATTATACTCGTAGCATTTCTCCATGATTTGTTTAACCAGAAATGCTTGATCTATTGTCGATCTGCCATTTCTAAAACCACACTGGTACTCTCCGACTTGCTCTTCATATATTGGTTTTAATCTCTCATATAAAACATTTGACATAACCTTATGCACAATTTAGCAGCGTTGTTCCCCTGTAATTTTCACAGTTTAACTTGTTCCCCTTCTTGTGTATGGGGCATATTAATCCTACACTCCATTTTTTAGGCATAGCTGTATTGCTCCATATTTCAACTATTAATCTGTGAATTCTATCATGTAAAAATTCCCCGCCATTTTGTAATAATTCCGCTGTTATTTGGTCATCACCCGGGACTTTATTACGCTTGCTTGAGTTTTTTTTATTGCTTCACTAATTTCTTCTGCTGATGGTGGTATGTCTTTAGGTTCCACGTTGTACATTATATCATTGTTAATTTCTGCACTTACATGGTTTATATTTAACAGATCTTTGAAGTATTCGGACCATCTATTTAAAACCTCGTTTTCTTCTGACAATATTTTATTGTCTTTGTCCATGCAGGCTGCTAACCTTGGTTGAAAGCCTCTGGTTTCTTTCTTTATTTTTTCTTAAAACCGTTTTACATTGTTTTGATCTTGCTCATTCTGGATTTCAATTATTTTGTTTCTCATCATTAATTTCTTTTTCCTACGACAGATTTTTGTAGATATTCTTCTTTTTTCGATGTATTGCATTCTATTTGCTCTTGTGTTATTCTGTAATGTCTTTTCTCTAGCTTTATTCTTCTCTTCTATTGCTAGTACACATTCTTCATCAAACTATTCAGAATTTCTTTCAGGTCGCTTTCTTCTTATAATTTCTCTCGCTGCGGTAATTAAACTTTCTACTATTTGTGACCATTTTCCATCTATAGTTTCATTCGTACCTTCTAGGGACTCTATTTTTGTTCTTATTGCACTTTGATATTGTTCTTTTAAATCAGTTTCCTTAAACTTCCCATTATCCCATTTCACTCTTTTTACTCCACCCTTTTTTGCAATATTTGATATTCTTTGCCTTACTTTTGCAACAACAAGGAAATGATCGCTGTCGCAATTGGCTCCGCGGCATGTTGTGATGTTTATTATTGATGTTACCCATCTTTTTGACACTAGTATATGGTCAATTTGATTTACTTCGTTTGTTCCCGGTATTTTCCATGTGCCTTTGTAATTATTTTTCCGTTCAAAGGCCGTACTTCTGACCCGCATATCTTGTTCGCACGCTAATTGACACAATCTTGCGCCATTATTGTTTGTAATATCGTGTAATGAGAATTTTCCTGCGATTTTATGTATATGTGCTTTTCTTCCAATCTTTGCGTTAAGGTCTCCCATGAGTACTATCGTGTCATAATTATTTATTCTTTCACATACATCCCCAAGATTTTCATAGAAAGCATCCTTTTCATTTTCATCTGCATTTTCAGTTGGTCCATATGCGTTTATAATTGTAATATTGTTAAATTTACCTTTTAATCTTATGTAACTTATTCTATCATTAACTGGTGTAAATCCTAAGACTTTTTATTCTATATTTTTACTCTTGTATCGTTTCCACTGTAATAAAATAAGAATAGCCTTTTTCTGATTTTTCCTTTACCTTGCCATCTTATTTCTTGCAATGCTGCTACGTCTATTTTATATTTGAGGAGTTCTTGTGCAATTTCATACATTTTTCCTGGTTGTAACATTGTTTGTACATTCCAAATTCCAAATCTTAAGTAATTTCCTTTGTCCTTTTTACGTTGCCGGGTCAATTTACCATTAATTCCACCATTTATCCGAGGCTCTATGTGAGATTTCGTAGCATATTAAGTTTTCACGTGGAGAGGATGCTAGCCTTTCGCCCAACCCCCATCTTTGGAGGGCCGTTGGGTTTGAAGAGTTGCTTCAGAATTTGCCATATAATGCGTTGAAGTTCTCATATCTATTTCACGAGTTCAACTGCATTATATAGCATTTTCCTACTTCCTGAGACGCCGATGTATGTGGCCATTCAGGTTACAACTATTCTTCCCTCCTCCTTTCTCAACCGGGCTTGGGACCGGCTACGGCGGAGTTTCTAAAAGCTTTTGATCGATTTGAAGCCAAACGAGTATAATTTCGAAGCCAAAAAATATATTTCCGATTTCCTATGTGTCCCCGAAATTTAGACTTAGCTGTAGTGGTGGTTCAAGTGCCTCCTAAGAAATCCCAAAATTAAAAAGCTTATCTTCGAAATTCATGGGTTCTTTTCTATTTCCGTTTTTATTTAACACTTTTATATTTTTAAAGGGCTATGAATTTAACATAAAACATATTTTGTATAATATTTTATAAATTAAAAACAAAATATTTCTTTAATAAACAATTAAATTCCTTTTTTTTTTTAATTTTTATTATATTATATATTTTATTGAATTATTACCATAGGTGATTTACAATTAAGACATTGTGTACGATACTAAATCTATATACAAAGGTACTTGCTGTATTTATGTAGAATATATTTTTATATTTCAATGAATTATATGAAAAGTTCTATATTTGTAATTGTATTTTATAAATACATTTATTGCATAGTTTGCGTTTATAAGCTTTTCTAATAGATACATAATCTAACAATTTAAAATAATTGCAATTTTGAAAAATTTGAATTATTAAATATATTATGCTTTGATTAGCTTTTTATCACAAAGCTTATAAACGCAAACTATTCACTTTTGTAATTGATATGAAATATATTTTCATTTATTTCAAGTTTTTTTGTTTTTTAATATTTTTAAATAGATAAATTAGTAAGAATAATATTTTTTTATAGATAGTCTAATTAAAAAATGTTTTTTAGTACTACAAAGTTAATTTTAATCAGCTTTTATGGTTTTAAAATAACTTATGGATATCTCATTAATTTTGAACCAAATAGGTGTAGGGTATTTCTAAGCCGCTTACACCGACTGACTGTTTCTGTACTTGTTTTTTGACATTAAATTCTAATATTAGTTAATTCTTATTATTATAAATGAACAAATATTTTATTTAAATTGAAGACTTTGTTTAATTTTCATGTTTTATTTTGGTAACGTGGTGGAGCATTAAATCAATTTGGTAAAACAATTTTTAAAAATCTTTTAATGTTCATGCGGCAAACTGTACTTTAATATAGATAAGTAATGTACGTTTAATATAAATTTAGTTTGAAGAATCAATTCATAAAAATAAAAAAAATAGATGGATAGATGAATTGTTGGATATTAAATAAAAATAAGTTTTTCTTAGTTCATAAAAATTTATAAATTATAAATATTAATTGTTCTCATTAAGAGGAAGAACTCTGCTAATAAAGAAAATCGAGATGGCAAAAATAGAAGAGCTCCTTACTTTATTAAATAATACTAGTGAATTTATTAAAAATTTGAGGAATGAGTTAAATTCGTCAATTAATTTACAACTTCAATAACTCTTCGTCTCAAAGTTTAGAGAAATAAGTTCACTTAGTTTGGATAGATCTTTTGATCTTTTTAGATAAAACCAAATTTATCTATGTCAAAATTCAAAAGATGTCTGGATTCAAACGGATGATCCATTTCAATACAGAACTTTTCAAAATGCTTTCATATTACCCAATTAAAAACGGTTGAATATTAAAGTAAATTTATGTAGGATGTTATAGATTCAAAATCTATTAGATCTTTCATTTCAGACAATTCAAACTTCTTTACATAATGAATTCCTGCAATACGGTTCGACTGTTATTTCGGACCCAATACTATCTACATCTGCATCACTTTCTTCGTCTCCATTAATTGTACCAATTAAACTAGTTAAACTCAATCCAAGTTAGTAACAAAAAAAGTGCGTTTTGCACTACCACTCGATAAGGAAACCAATATAAAACAAAAGCAAAAATCAACTAAGGTTATAAACGAATACAAAAATGGGTAGCATTCGTTGTATTTTACAAAATTGGCAGCAACAAAAACTCCAAGTTGCCTCAGTAAGTTTCTTAAAAATACATTTAAGTTAAGCAATGTAGAAATACAAATAATTAATATTACTCTTAAGAATCTTAGATTTAAACCTTAATATATATCTTTTAATGTTATGGTTCTCAAACCCAAATATGTGAAATAATGAATAACAAAAGATAGGAAAAAGGTACTATAATATTTATAGACAATGCAAACACTTCCAAAACATTTTTAAGCACACCTTATAATAACCTTGCTACTCAATAAAAAACACTTCTTCTAAATCTGTTTGCCGTTCCTTTTAATAATCACACAAAAAAACATTTCCAATTCAAAATACAACAACCAACAGTTCTAAATATACTAACGTTGAAACCAGTATCTTCTAATTTTATATATAATACTAATAATAGTAATCATAATAATATAAATAATATTATTAATAATGATAATAATAATAAAAATAACAGTATTAATAATAATATTAATACTAACAATGAAAAGTAAAAATTATAATATTAATAATGCTAACTTAAAAAACATTGGTATCAATAATGAAATAAAGAAGATATGAGTGGTTTTTGTAGTCAATAGCAATTACTGCAATCACTTTTGTCAGTCTCTTGAAACAAATAATTTTAATTCCAATTTCTAAATTGGTTCTCTCACTAATTCTAATTCAGTAACACTGTCTAACCATAGTATTAAAAACAAGTAAAGAAACAGTCAGTCGGTGCAACCGACTTAGAAATACCCCACACCTATTTGGTTCAAATTTAAGGAAATATCCATAAGTCATTTTAAAACCATAAAAGCTGTTATTAATTTGATCGTAAGACATAGCTAACCAAATTAACTTTATAATACTAAAAACATTTTCTAATTACACTATCTCTTAAAAAATATTACAAATTCTTACTAATTTATTTATTTAAAAATATTAAAAAACAAAAAAACTTGTTATAAATGAAAATATATTTATTCCAATTCAATTACAAAATGAAAAAATTCTAGTTATTAAGTTTTGTGATAAAAAGCTAATCAAAGCATAATATATTTATAATCCAAATTTTTCAAAATTGCAATTATTTAAAATGGCTAGTTAATATACCTAATAGAAAAGCTTATGCGCAAAATAAGCAATAAATGTATTTCTAAAATACAATTAAAAATTTACACCTTTTCATATAATTCATTTAAATATAAAAATAAATTTTACATAAATGCAGCAAGTACCTTTGAACATAGCTGAACCACTACAATTAAGTCTAGATTTCGGAGACACATAGGACATAGGAAATATATTCTTTGGCTTCGAAATTAAACTCGACCACAACCAATTCCCATGGTACTTTCATTACTAGTAACCTAGTGTTAAATTTCATCAAAATACCGGCATTATTTTTTGAGTTATGGTGTTTTTAAGATATATGTTTGTTAGTCCTTGAACTTTTCAAGGGTTCCAGAACCCGAAATTATGGTACGATCTCGCCCATATGCAGTCCCGTCATACTTTCAATACTAGTTAACCCTTGTACACAATTGGAACTTTCTATCTTAATTTTAAGTTGCTAGTTTTATTAATTTCGATAATAAGCTTTTACACATTGGGGGGTCTAAGAGAGGTTCTGAACCACCACTCCAATTGATCCCAAATTAGGGGGGCACGCAAGAAATAGTAAAGAACACCCTGGGCCAAATTTGAAGCTTCTACATTTGTTTCAAGTTACTATGTTTATTAATTTCGAAAATATGCTTTAAGGTCCTCGGAACTGAGTGGCTGGTCCCCGACCCACTACTCCAATGGGGCCCAAATTTCAAAGACACTTACGAAATAGGAAGGGACACCCTGATACCAAATTTGAAGGTTCTATCTTCATTGGTTTCGGAATTATGCTCGTTTGGCCTAAATTCGATCAAAAAGTTCTAGGTTCCGAACCCATGGTCCAATCCCGACCTTACGCAATTCCCGAAGTAGTTTCATTACTAGGAACCTACAGCACAAATTTGATGAAGATAGCCTCATTAGTTGTTGAGTTATCGTGATTTTTTATGTATGTTCGTTAGCCCTGACATCGATTAAAAGGTCCGGAATCCGAACCGTTGGGCTGATTTCGCCCTTATATAGTCCGCGCTGTACTTATAGTACTAGTTAACCCTTGTACACAATTTCAACGGTCTATCCTAATTTTAAGGAACTATTTTTAGTAATTTCGATTATAAGCCTTTTAAACTTGGGAGGTCTGAGAGGGGTACAGAACCACCACTCCAATTGATCCCAAATTAGGGGAACACACAAGAGAATAGTAAAGAACACTCTTGTGCCAAATTTGAAGCTTCTACATTTTTTCAAGTTGCTATCTTTCTTAATTTTAAAGATATGCTTTAAGGTCTTCGGAAATGTGTGGCTGGTCCCCCACCCACTACTCCAATGGGACCCAAATTCACAAGACACTTAGGAAATAGGAAGGGACACCCTGATACTAAATTTGGAGGTTCTATCTTCATTGGTTTCGGAATTATGCTCGTTTGGCCTAAATTCGATCAAAAAGTTCTAGGTTCCGAACCCATGGTCCAATCCCGACCTTACGCAATTCCCGAAGTAGTTTCATTACTAGGAACCTACAGCACAAATTTGATAAAGATAGCGTCATTAGTTGTTGAGTTATCGTGATTTTTTATATTTGTTCGTTATATTTCTTTATAATATAAATTTAATAAAATATTTAATAATTAATAATAAAATATTTTTTTATTATAATATTTTTTTACTTTATAATCAAAATATACACAAACTGCATACAGACATGATACAGAGATTGATATAATATATATCCAAAAAGAAACAAAAAAAAGAAGAAAAATATGCAAATGTACACACATCGATTGACATACACAAAAAAAAACGAGGAAGAGTGTAGTAGAGTAGACTGTGTCAACTCTGGGATACCCGTATGACCGTTATATAAACATTATATCATTATTATTATAAACATTAATTACTTTTGGCAAAATTTCAAACATACCAGCTTTATTAGGTGAAATATAATGCTCATATAAAAGAAGGAGTTGTATGGCAGCTACTCGAACCCTCTGCAGTAGACCAACCACATTTTGCAGTAACTTTGGCCATTACACTAAACTATTTTTGGCAAAATTTCAGACACCCAACTTCAATAGGTATAGAGTAATGCTATTATAAAATAAGAAGTTGTATGGCAGCTACTCGAACCCTTTGCAGTAGACCAACCAAATTTTTCAGAAACTTTGGCCATAGAACGAAACTACTTTTGCCAAAATTTCAGACACGTAGATGTAATAGGTACAAAGAAATACTCATATAAAAAAAGAAGTTGTATGGCAGCTACCCGAACCCATGGACCAAAATGGCTGGATTTAAATAGCGATGACGGCTATTGCAAAAAAACGAATTTGCGAAAATTTCAAGATCCTAGCTCCTTTAGTTTTTGAGTTATCGTGCGGACGGACGGACGGACGGACAGACGGACGGACGGACAGACGGACGGACATACATAGCTAAATCGATTTTTTTTTCGATTCTGATCCGATCCATACACTTGAGTCTATATCTACCCCCCCTCCTTCTCTGCGTTACAAACGTAATGGCAAATTTATTATACCCTTTGACTATATAGTCATACGGGTATAAAAAAGCTAAAAATTTAAATTAAGATAAACTAAACTACGATCAAGCTGATTTTACGAAATAAAAAAACTTGTCTAACTTTTTTGTTCCACGTGATTACTCTATGTACTTGTATATAGTAACTTAATGGTAATAGTACTTCTTTGGTAAAAAGATTAGTATATTTTTAATATGCATGTTTTTATATAATTACATAAAAACATTTTAGTTTAGGTACCTAAACATTTTCATGTTTTAAAAAAAAATTGTACACACAAACATTTAACTTTATGTACCTGAAAACTTCCATATGTTTTAAAAAAAAAATAAAGAATTTCATAAATTTTAATTTTAGTTACTTGTAACGTTAAATGCAGGTTAAAACAAATATGTTGATTAAACTTAAGGTGGCAAAATAAAAATTTAAGTAGTTCAACATCCTTTTTAGCACATTTTAAAAAAATTTTGTAAAAATGTGCCTATATAGCTTCACTCTGTCCGTCCGTCCGTATGTTTACAAAAACTTTTACACCGTTTGAAATAGAGTAAAGAAATTTTAACCATGGGTAGGTATTGCAAAAAAATAATTTCGTAGAAAATTTTTTTCTGTAGCCCCCTGTAGCATTTTTAATGAAAGAGTCGTCATTGCTATTGCAATCCAGTCAGTTAGCTTCACGGGTTAACATTTGGTTAGTCTAATGTAGTAGGTTCGAGTCATTGCCATACGACTTTATTTGTAAGAGCATTACTCTATAACTAATGAAGCAGAGTATTTTGAAATTTTCCCAAAAATTGTTAAGCTTTATAGCCGAAGTTTGTGCAAAATTTAATTGGGGTAGTGCACTGCGTTCGAGTTGCTGCCGTACAACTTCTTGTTTTATATGAGCATTACTTTAGGTCAATAGTGGTTAACTTGAATGGCCAACGTCAGAATAAAATATAGTCGATGTACTGGAAGAGGTTTAATGAGCTGCTTTTAAAATTATATTTTGTTTTTATCTTATTTACCTTTTGCTCTATTTGAGAAGAGCAAAAACATAACAATTTTTGGATTGTCTAATTTGTTCCAATCACGTTTTAACGATCTGAGCAGTTGTTTTCACGTGAATCCTGGACAAACAAACAAATTTTCTTCTTTATATATTTGATATGTGATAATATATATATATATATTATAATCTATTATTTTCAAAAATATGTTTTAAGGTATTCGAAACTATGTGGATGGTCCTCGACCCACTATTTTAATTGGTTCCACTTTTCGGGGACACTAAGAGAATAGAAGGGGACACCCTGATACCGAATTTGGAGGTTATAACTTCTTTGAATTCGGAATCATGCTCGTTTGGCCTAAGTTCGATGAAAAAGTTCCAGGATCCGAACCCATGGTCGGATTTTTCCTATATGCAGTATGCGTCGTTCTTTCAATACCAGTCAACCCTTGTACACAATTGGAACGTTTTATCTTAATTTTAAGCAATTTTTTTTAATAATTTCAACGATATGTTTTAAGGTCTTCAGAACTGTGTGGATAGTCAAAGACCCACTACTCCAATTGGTCCTAAATTTCCAGGACTCTAAGGACATAGGAAGAGACATACTGATACCAAATTTGAAGGTTTTATCTTCATTGGTTTCGGAATTATGCTTGTTTGGCCTGTTAAATTCGATCAAAAACTTTAAGGATCCAAACTAATTCGTATGCAGTCCCCGCCATAGTCTCATTACTAGTAACCTACATCACAAAATTCATGACTGTAACGCCATTAGTTGTTGAGTTATCCTTATTTTTTTCATATGTTCCTTGGCCCTTAGAACAATTAAAAGTTCCAGAATCTGAATCCATGGGCCGATTTCGCCCATATGCAATCCCCGCGTACTTTAAATCCTAGTAACCTACAGTTAAAATTTCATCTAGATAGCTCCATTAGTTTTTGAGTTATCGTGCCTACGGACGAACGGACATGACTATATCGACTCAGGAGATCACGCTGATCACAAATATATATGCTTTTCCATATCTAGCTCGCTTCCTTTAGGTGGTTACAAAACATATTTCATTGGTGTAGGGTATAAACTGCAGTTGTTATACCCCCAAGGTTTAAAAGCGTATCATCGAAATTAATAAAAATAGTAACTTAAAATTAAGATAGAACGTTCCAATTGTGTATAAGGGTTAACTAGCATTGAAAGTATGACGGGGACTGCATATGGTCGAAATCGAACCATGGTTTCGGGTTCTGGAACCTTTGAAAAGTTCAAGGGCTAAAGAACATATATCCTAAAAACAGCATAACTCAAAAAATAATGCCGCTAGTTTGATGAAAATTAAACTCTAGGTTACTAATGAAAGTATCATGGGAATGGGTTCTGGTCGAGTTCGAATTCTAGAGACTTTTGATCGATCTGAGGCTAAACGAGCATAATTACAATGCCAAAGAATATATTTCCTATTTCCTGTGTGTCCCCGAAATTTAGACTTAATTGTAGTGGTGGTTCAGGTGCCTCCTAAGGAATCCCAAAATTAAAAAGCTTATCTTGGAAATTCATGAAGATAGAAACTTTAAATTTGGTACACAAGGGTTCTTTCCTATTTCCATTTTTATTTAACACTTTAATATTTTTAAGAGGTTCAAGAATTTTTCATTTAATTAATCATTTTTCGATGATATGCTTTTAAGAATTTTACCATAAAATATATTTAGTATAATATTTTATAAATTAAAAACCATAGGTGATATATAATTCCGACATCGTGTACAATACTTAACCTATATTCAAAGATACTTGCTGCATTTGTGTAAAATTTATTGTTATATTTAAATGAACTATATGAAAAGTTCTAAATTTGTACGTATATTTTAGAAATACATTTATTGCATATTTTGCGTTAATAAGCTTTTCTAATAGGTATATAACCTAACCATTTAAAATAATTTATTTGGATTATTAAATATATTATGCTTGGATTAGCTTTTAAACACAAAATTTAATAATTCAAATTTTTTCACTTTAGTAATTGAATTTAAATAAATATATTTTCATTTATTTCAAGTTTTTTTGTTTTTTAATATTTTTAAATAGATAAATTAGTAAGAATTTGTAAATAAATTAGAAAAGTAATTAGAAAATGTTTTTAGTATTACAAAGTTAATTTGGTTAGCTATGTCTTACGATCAAACTAATAAAGCTAGCGTTTATGGTTTTAAAATGACTTATGGACTTCCCATTAAATTTGAACCAAATAGGTGTAGGGTATTTCTAAGTCGGTTGCACCGACTGACTGTTTCTTTACTTGTTTTAATTTTATTTCAATAGTCTTAATTCAACAATAATTTTTTAATGTTCCTTGGCATTACATACCTAAAAAATTCTGGACTTAAATTTTTGTTAAGGCGGTTAACGTTTAATAATTATAAGTTTTTTTTATCATACACAACTCTATCCTAAAAAGGTTTATTAATTTAAGATTAAAAAACTCTATACTTTATTGTGTTAATAATTTCCAACAAGATTTTTGAGATAGTCCAATTCATACGTACGTTACGTTATTATACCCTACACCTATAGAATAGGTAAAGGGGTATATTAAGTTTGGTATGGTGTTTGTAACCACCTAAGGGAAGCGAGCTAGATATGGAAAAGTATATATATTTGTGATCAGCGTGATCTCCTGAGTCGATATAGCCATGTCCGTCCGTCCGTCCGTAGGCACGATAACTATAAAACTAATGTAGCTATCTTGATGGAATTTTAACTGTAAGACTTAAAGTACGGCGGGAATTGCAAATGGGCGAATTCGGCCCATGGGTTCGGATTTTGGACCTTTTAATCGGTGTAAGGGCTAACGAACATGTATAAAAAATCACGGTAACTCAACAACTAATGACGCTATCTTCATCAAATTTGTGCTGTAGGTTACTAGTAATGAAACTACTTCGGGAATTGCGTAAGGTCGGGATTGGACCATGGGTTCGGAACTTAGAACTTTTTGATCGAATTTAGGCCAAACGAGCATAATTTCGAAACCAATGAAGATAGAACCTCCAAATTTGGTATCGAGGTGTCTCTTTTTTTTTCCTTAGTGTCCTTGAAATTTGGGCCCCATTGGAGTAGTGGGTCAAGGACCAGCCACACATTTCTGAAGACCTTGAAGCATATCTATAAAATTAATAAAGATAGCAGCTTGAAAAAAATGTAGAAGCTTCAAATTTGGTACAAGGGTGTTCTTTACTATTTCTTGTGTGCTCCCCTAATTTGAGATAGATTGGAGTGGTGGTTCAGTACCCCTCTTAGACCTCCCAAGGTTTAAAAGCTTATAAATGAAATTACTAAAAATAGTAACTTTAAATTAATATAAAACGTTTCACTGGTGTACAAGGGTTAACTGGTATTTAAAGTACAGTGTGGACTGCATATGGACGAAATCAGCCCAAGGGTTCAGATTCTGGACCTTTAAATCGCTCTAAGGGCTAAGGCACATATATAAAAAATTACGATAACTCAACAACTAATGACGCTATCTTCATAAAATTTCTGTTGTAGGGTACTGGTAATGAAACTACGGCGGTGATTGCGTACGGTGGGTAATGTACAATAGGTTCGGAAATTAGAACTTTTTGATCGAATTTAGGCCAAACGAGCATAATTTCGAAACCAATGAAGATAGAACCCTCCAAATTTGGTATCAGGGTGTCTCTTTCTATTTCCTTAGTGTCCTTGAAATTTGGGACCAATTGTAATAGTGGGTTCAGGACTAGGCACACAGTTCCGAAGACCTTAAAGCATATTTTCGAAATTAATAAAGATAGTAACTTCAAACAAATGTAGAAGTTTCAAATTTGTTACATGGGTGCTTTTTACTATTTCCTGCGCGTTCCCCTAATTTTGGATCAATCAGAGTGGTGGTTCAATACCCCAAACATTAAAAGCTTATCATCGAAATTAATAAAAATAGTAACTTAAAATTAAGATAGAACGTTCCAATTGTGTACAAGGGTTAAATAGTATTGATAATATGACGGGGACTGCATATGGGCGAAATCGTACCATGGTTTCGGATTCTCGAACCTTTGAAAGTTCAAGGTCTAACGAATATATATCTTAAAAGCACTATAACTCAAAAAATAATGCCGCTATTTTGATGAAATTTAAACTCTAGCTTACAAATAATGAAAGTACCATGGGAATTGGTTCTGGTCGAGTTCGGACAGTGAATTCGGATTCTAGAAACTTTTGATCGATCTGAGGCCAAACGAGTATAATTTCGAAGCCAAAGAATATATTTCCTATTTCCTATGTGTCCCCGAAATTTAGACTTAATTGTAGTGGTGGTTCGGGTGGCTCCTAAGAATACTCAAAATTAAAAAGCTTATCTTCGAAATTCATGAAGATAAATACTTTAAATTTGATACACGAGGGTTCTTTCATATTTCCGTTTTTATTTAACACTTTTATATTTTTAAAAGGCTAAGAATTTTACCATAAAACATATTTTGTATAAAATTTTATAAATTAAAAACAAAATATTTTTTTAAAAAACGGTTAAATTCCTTTTTTTTAATTTTTATTATATCATATATTTTATTGAAATATTACCATAGGTGACATATAATTAAGACATTGTGTACAATACTTAAGTTATATTCAAAGGTACTTGCTGCATTTATGCAAATTTTATTGTTATATTTAAATAACATGAAAAGTTAAATTATATGAAAAGTTCTAAATTTGTAATTATATTTTGGAAATATATTTATTGTATATTTTGCGTTTATAAGCTTTTCGATAGGTACATAAACTAGCAATTTAAAATAATTGCAATTTTGAAAAATTTTAATTATTAAATATATTAGCTTTTTATCACAAAATTTAATAATTCAAATTTTTCCATTTTTGTAATTGAATTGAAATAAATATTTTTTCATTTAATTCAAGTTTTTTTGGTTTTTAATATTTTTAAATCGATAAATTAGTAAGAATTTGTAATATTTTTTTATAGATATTATAGATGGACTTCCCATTAAATTTGAACCAGATAGGTGTAGGGTATTTCTAAGTCGGTTGCACCGACTGACTGTTTCTTTACTTGTTTTTTTTTCAGTTTGGATTTTGTAATGTCGCATACGTTACGTTATTTTTATACAATGTTATTTTGATACAATGCGTCAATCGTCATCTTCAGACAAAATTTGAATACAAAAATTTTAATTCGAGAAGATACATAAAAATTTTTTTAAATTTCATTAAGACCGATCAAAAAACTTTCTATTGAAAAGTTGTAATCTTTATTTGTGTAACAACCTTATTGTTACTTTACGAAATATTCACGTTAAATTTTAAAATTACACTTCCCTTGTAGGATTACCTGATTTTCTCTAAATTCATTTTCTTCAAATTCAAGATATTAAAATCAAAACTTTAAATGTTAATAAGCTGTATACGTGTGTATTGCATAGGTATGCAAAAATTTCATCGTCCAATTTTTGGTGCGAAAACTATACCTACCGTTTATTATATTTCATATCAGCGGTTGGAAAACCGCGTGAGATAAATTGAAAAGACGCTTAATATATTACACTGGCAGATTTACCCGGCGAAAATTTGTTACTCCTTGACGATAGAGTTGAGGATGGTGGGTTTGCGGCGAATAATGTAAACCGAATTAAAATTTTTATTTTTATTATTATTTAATAATTATGAAAAGTTTCAAGTTAAATTTGATAAATATGTTGAAAAATTTCTAGAATAATCCTAAAAAAATCGTTTTAAAAAATTCTTTATTACATTTTAAAATTATGTACACCATGTGCAACATCAGCTTAAATTTATACTCCAAAACATTATGTCATTATACTATGTCAATAGTAGTTTACTTGAATTGCCAAGGTTTGAAAAAAATATAATCGATGGTTTAGAAAAGGTTTAAAAATCTGCTTTTTAACTTATATTTTGTTTTGTACTTACCTGAAAGTTCTTCGACGCTCTTCCTCGTTTTTTAAGATTTTATGAGAGAATTGTAGGCTTCTTTTTTGGAAAAAATGTTTTAAAATACTATGTATTTGAAACTGCAATTTTACACTGAAATCTATTTTTAAAGAACAACATCTGCAAAGTAGATAACAAACAAAGACTTACGAAAAAATGTAGAGAAGGAAAATGTTATGTTATTTAAATTTAAGTACATATATTATTATTCGGATTCTATATCAGCTTTATTTGTATTATTATTAATATTATCTCATTTAGCTTTTGTACTATTTGAGGAGAGTAAAAAAATTAGTCTTATTAATTAAGTGAGCTTTTGGAATAAAAGTTAACTTGAGTTACTACCAAAATTTTGAAAATTTCATTGAATCTTTGTGGAAAACGGGAAAACAGGTCAAAACCAAATTAACCCTGTGGGTTTTTATAATTAAAAGGCTGGTACAAAATTTTCCATAAAATTCTTTTAATCGTTTAAGCAAATAAGTCTTATTAATTAAGTGAGCTTTTGGAATAAAAGTTAACTTGAGTTACTACCAAAATTTTGAAAATTTCATTGAATCTTTGTGGAAAACGGGAAAACAGGTCAAAACCAAATTAACCCTGTGGGTTTTTATAATTAAAAGGCTGGTACAAAATTTTCCATAAAATTCTTTTAATGGTTTAAGCAAATAAAATTTATAGAAAACTTCATGGCGTCGTTTTTCAACGGGTTAATCGAACTTAACCTAAACATTTTGCAGTCGCTCTTTTAGACTGCAAAATCAACCTGTAAAATTGGTCACAAAAAACAATCGGACCAGTGGTTTTCATGTGAATCCTGACAAACAAACAAACAAACAAATTTTCTTCTTTATATATTAGATAATGAATAAAAAAAATAAAAATTTTTATCTTTTCTCTTAATTTAAACGCTTAATCAAAGATAATGAATACAACTAGATTTGCAAATTTCATATAAAATAAAACCTTAAAATTCAAGCTCTTCAAAATGAAAAGAAAGAAATAAAAATAAGCTGAAAGCTTTATGCTCTCATAATTAAATTAGAGAACGAAATAAATAAAAACAAAATAAAAGCTTTTTCATTTTACTTCATTTTTCAATTATAAATTGAATACTATAACGATGTAAGTCTAAAATTATGTTTTACGATGTAGAATTAAAAACTTTTGAAAAATATTTAAAACAATTTTATTCTGTAGTTTTCAAGATTTATGATGTTCTTTACGGGATATTTATACCCGTGCATACATATATATTTTTTTAAATAAATGGCTTGATAAATAATTTATATGTATTCACACGACGTATAATATCTTCAGACCATGACATTCAGAAAAAAAAATATTTATCGGAGGCTGATTTAACACGTAGTCTTATGGGAATAGGGAGCTTTATCTCGACGGGCTGCTTTTAAAATTATAATAACTCACAAATTTGTAACTTTTTTAATTTCGTTCAAAGATGACCGTAAAATTCCGTCTTTTAAAATTTTTATAACATATTCAAATATAAAAAATTTTAATATTTTAATTCAGAAATTCTTTTTCGAAAAAATAACCTCCATATATTTTACTTTTTTTAAAAGCTTCTTACTAAGCTTTCAATGAGAGTGATAATTTTATTAATATGCTACAGTGTTGGCAATAAATAAATCGACAAAACTAGTTTAAATAAAAATATTGAATTGGAAAATAACACAGCAAATTAAATTTAAAAAACCAAAAAAGAGTTTATGTTAAAATAATATTGTGAAATAAATTTAAGTACAGGAAAAAATATCCAAATGATAGGACAGTTAAAGAGCTATATGAGAAATATAGGGACTTAGTAAAAAGGAAAATTAAACAGGCTAAAAATAATTTTTATAATAATATCATAGCTAGTCACCCTAATGATTCTAGAAAACTATGGAACCTATACAAAAGAATTATGTACAATAATAGTAGTAATGATAATAGTTGTGTATTAAGTGAAATTAACCACAATAACACTAAAATAACCAACTTTTTGGAAATTTCAAATTCAATGAATACATATTTCATATATGTTACAAAAACCTTTAATATCTCAACAGACCCTATTGATGAAAATTACTTAGCATCCTTTTCAAAAAATATTTACGAGGATTTAATTTTAACACCCACTAACATAGAAGAAGTTAGGAATACTATAGACATAATAAAGTCAGGTAGCGCAACTGGGTATGATAGTATATCATCTAAAATATTAAAGAAATTTTCCCATCAAATTAGCCCAATACTAGTAAAATTTATAAATAATGCTTTTGAATCAGGTAGTTTTCCTGAATCTTTAAACCGTTATTTGCTGCTGTTACACCTATGCATAAAGCTGGCGGAAAAACAAATCCCTCAAACTACCGCCCAATTTCAGTTTTAAGTTCTACTTCTAAAGTCTTTGAAAAAATAATCAAAAGCAGGCTAACTCACTTCATAAATGCAAATTGCATCTTACATAAAGACCAATATGGATTTGAGGTCAACTCTAATACTACGGTTGCTTGTTTAGCTCTAACAGACTTCATATCAAGAAGTATAGATGATGGAAAGTATACAGCGTGCTTATTTTTGGACTTGCAAAAAGCTTTTCATTGCGTAGATCACGATATACTTCTTTTCAAATTAAATCAATCAAAGTTAAAACCTAATCAATTAAATCGTATCTATCCAATAGAAAGCAGGTTACGCGATGTAATGATACCTACAGTTATATAAAACATATAAAAAGAGGTGTTCCGCAAGGGTCAATTTTGGGACCGCTTTTATTTAAAATTTATATAGATGATATAGTCAGATTAGAACTAAAGGGATCATTACAGCTTTTTGCTGATGACGCTGTTATAAAATATTCTTCAGGTAGCGAACAAGAACTAAGGGATTCAATTACACATGACTTGGGTTATATTGACGAGTGGCTTCTAAAAAACAGGATGTCATTAAATATTAATAAATCAAAAATTTTTACAAAAAAAAATAATTGCAGATGAATTAAAAAATTTAACTTCCTACAGCTTATTTAAAAAGAAAATTAGAGAGTTTATTGTAACTGTAATATAGTAAATTAATAAATAACAAAAAATAAAAAAAAAATAAAATTAACACTACGAGGATGAAATTTACACACGATGAGCTATATAATAGAACAAGCTTTCTATTATATAAATTTCTTTTTATAATTTTGTTTTGAAAAATCCATAAACCATAAAAACAAAAATTATGGAGTGTATTATTTAATTTTTTATATTTTGTTTTTTAATGTAATAGCATAAGGGAACTAAGTAATGGTTTATTTTATTTTAAACATCATAGTGGGTATGCACGGATATCTAAAAGTTGACAAGCGCAGATATCTAAAAGTTGACAGATACGTGTACACATACACAACCAGTAAAACTGAAATACTTAAAGAACTGGCAACGAATTTGAATAACGAATTGTCTCTTTCAAATTTATTATACAATGTATTTTGAACTTATGTTCTCTCTATTTTAATTTTATACAATGTATTTTGAACATTAGAATTCGCAATGTTCAAATAACTTGGCAAGTGACTGTATAAATGTATGAAATTAAAATTCACTTGACTTCTTTAAGTTTTTCAGTTTTACTGATTTTTATATTTCAGTTTTACTGGAACTAGTGATCTCAATTTTACGTGGGAAAATCTCTTATGCAAAAAAAAGCAATCTTATAATATAACGAATTAACAAATATCTAATGGATTACTAATTATACATATTAAATTCTAATAAATAAATATCTTATAATCTAAATTTATTAAATTAACTTATAAATCAAGTTCTAATAAATAAATATCTTTGTATATAATACTAAAAGTAATACTATTTCTTAATAATTTTTTAATAATAAGTATATGTATCTACTTAGTAATTTAATATCTGAAAGTTTAAAATATTATTATTATTTAGTGTAAGTGTTAATAGAAAAATAATTTAGTAGGTACATATATATATTAAAACATAAGGTTAAAAGTATTACTAAAACTATGAACTTCAAGTTTTTTATACTAACGAAGTTCATATGCTGCATATGATCATTATTAGTATAAAAAATAACAACTGTTTTTTTTTTTTTTTTTGCCGGCACCTCTACGTGCTAACTGTTCACTGTGATAGGCTAAACAGCCTGACAATATATGTGCATGTCGGAACAGGGGAGATATATTCATATATTACAACTGATCAAATGAATTCCACATACAATTTAAACATGAGATAGCCTTATAACATGTAGAAATATTTTAGATTTTCAATAAATGCAGTTCTATTTTTGTTTATATTGTAATATTTTGTATTAGAGTTATATGGTATTCTGTATCAGTGAGTTATATTATTTAATTGAATTATTTGTTTACATTTTGTATTGTTTGTATTGTTATATTTATGTATTTTTTATTAAAGATATATAGTTATTAATTATTAATTAAGCCATTAATTTGAACCCAAAGGCGAATGGTAGCTGAGTCGAGTTGAAAACCAGATAAAAGTTTTTTCCTTTCAGCGGGATTCAAACCCGGGGCCTTTCGCATGAAAGGTCGGCATTCTAACCACTGTGCCACCCAGCCGATAAGAGTTTTGGCTGCAAGAGTTTAGGTGATTTAAATAAACACATTTATTTTAAACTTAATTTTGTTTTGAAACACTCGATATTTTGGACACTTTGAAAAGAATGTTTTTATTTGTTTAATTTTTTTCTTATCTCTCCCGTTTGTATAAAGGGTAAAACAGAAAAATTATAAACTTTTATCTACCGTTTTTTATCTACTTTATTTTACCGTTTCTATAATTTTTAATTCACCAAGATTTTTTCGAGAAAGTAAAAAATGTATTAAAATTAAATCGGTAAAAAAAAATTTAACAGAAAAGCATGTGTATTAGAGATCTGAACAAATATATTTCTTTATTAAAATTATCGAATATATTCAAATACTGTATTCTAATTCAATACATTCGTTCTAAAACCTTTAAATATGGTATATACTCAAACTACAACTTAACTATATTTATTCTATTCGTTTTATTTCAAATAAGAAATTGAAAAGCTTTTTTTTCATAAATACTTTGATGTCTTGAAAATCAAATTTTAATTCTTCTAAATCTTTTAAAATACACCAAGTATACCAAGTACTCTAAATATTATGAAAAAGAAAAAGAAAAAAAGATAACAAAAAGAAGATAAAAAAACAAACAAAGCAGTGACAAAACAAACAAAGCTACATATTACTCATTGATATAATGCATACTGGTTATACGTACTAGAGATCTGCACAAATATATTCCTTTATTAAAATTATCGAATATATTCAAATACTGTATTCTAATTCAATACATTCGTTCTAAAAGCTTTAAATATGGTATATACTCAAACTACAACTTAACTATATTTATTCTATTCGTTTTATTTCAAATAACAAATTGAAAAGCTTTTTTTTCATAAATACTTTGATGTCTTGAAAATCAAATTTCAATTCTTCGAAATCTTTTAAAATACACCAAGTATACCGAGTACTCTAAATATAATGAAAAAGAAAAAAAGAAAACAAAAAGAAGATAAAAAAACAAACAAAGCAGTGACAAAACAAACAAAGCTACATATTACTCATTGATATAATACATACTGGTTATACGTACTACATATTACAATTTTTTTTATTATATTTGGTGTACTCGGTATATAAATACAAATACTATAAATATTTTTATTATATTTGGTGTACTTGTATATAAATACAAATACTATAAATATTCTATTTTCGTGTACACATAATAAATCAAATACATATTCATTCTATTCTACAATAATTTTGTATTTCATTTACTCTATTCTATAATAATTTTGTAATGAATGCATTTGGTTTGAAAGCTTCAAAACCAAATATGAAAAGTTTTACTTATTATAGAATGTTTTGAAAGCGCTTTTGAATACAATTGTGCAGATGTCTAATACGTACTACATATTACAATTTTTTTTATTATATTTGGTGTACTTGGTATATAAATACAAATACAATAAATATTCTATTTTCGTGTACACATAATAAATCAAATACATATTCATTCTATTCTACAATAATATTGTATTTCATTTACTCTATTCTATAATAATTTTGTAATGAATGCATTTGGTTTGAAAGCTTTCAAAACAGAATATAAAAAGTTTTACTTAGTAGAAGAATAATAGAATTATAGAATATAGAATAATAGAATATTCAAAAGCGCTTTCAAATAGAATGTTTTAAAAGCGCTTTTGAATATAATTGTGCAGATGTCTAATGTGTATACATCGCATACATATACAAAAAAATAAAAATAAGACTTTTTTTTCTCAATTGTTCTTTTGTTACTTTTTAATCGATAGTCACGTGATATATTTCTATGGTAAACCATAAAGTAACATGTAATATAGAGTATTCATCCAGAGTAAAGCTTGTTAATAAATTCTTTTAAAAAATCACATCCCAATTCATTCAATACAGATTTTACTCAAAAAAGAAGTAAAGAAACTGTTAGTCGGTGAAACCGACTTAGAAATACCCTACACCTATTTGGTTCAAATTTAATGGGAAGTCCATCAGTCATTTTTAAGCCATAAAAGCTTTTATTAGTTTGATCGTAAGACAGCTAACGAAATTAACTTTATAATACTAAAAACATTTTCTAATTATTTTATCAATTCAAAAATATTAAAAATTCTTACTAATTCATCTATTTAAAAATATTAAACAACAAATAAACTTAAAATAAATGGATTCGTAAAAAGCAATTACAAGATTACATATTTAAAACTTTTTAACCAATTCAATAAAATTTTACACACATGCAGCAATTACTTCTTTTCAGGATATTTAGCTGTAGTGCATTTACTGTTGAATGATTTTGTACTCTTGATTAATAATTTGAATTTAAAATAATTTTTAAATTTATTCTCTTAATTTACTTATTTTTTAAAGTTTTATATAATTAAACTCAAAGTTATTCGAAAGAAATATTAAGTTGTAATAAATATAAAAGTTTATGTAATTTGACGGTTAATTAAAATCATTAATGCTTTCATTAGCTTTTTATCACAAAATTTAATAATCAAAATATGCAATAAATATATTTCTAAAATACAATGACAAATTTAGAACTTTTCATATAATTCATTTAAATATAAAAATAAATGTTACAACTTAAGTATCGTACACAATTTCTTAATTATATATTACCTATGGTAATAATTAAATAAAATATAGATATGATATAATAAAAATTAAAATAAAAAAAAATTTCGTCGTTTATTATAAAATATATATATTATTTTGTTTATAAATAAATATAATAAATATAATACATAATATGTTTTATAGTAATATTCTTAGCCTTTTAAAAATATAAAAGTGTTAAATAAGAACGGAAATAAGAAATAGTGTAACAAATTTGAATTTTTTATCTTTATTAATTTCGAATATATGCTTTAAGGTTTTGGGAGTAGTGGGGCTGGAACGCAAGCCGCTATTCCAATTCATCCAAAATTTCATGTACACAAAACAAATAAAAAGAAACACCTGTACCCCAAGTATTATAAGAAACTATCTTCTTTGGTTTCTAAATTATACTCGTTTGGCCTCAATTCGAACTCAACCAGAACTAATTTCCATGGTACTTTCATTACTTGTAACCTAGAATTTAAATTTCATCAAAATAGCCCTGCGGTAGGGGAATAGAATACTTCCGCAGTACGAACTGCTTGTCGTAAAAGGCGAATAAAAGTTCAAAGAAAAATCCCGAAGCGACTGACTCGTAACTAGCGGCTCTCTGGTCTGCGTCTGATCCCTGAGGGACGGCAGTTAAACTCCTGGCAGTAGGTAAAATGCAACCAATATATAAAATAGAAAATATGAATAACGATAATAAAGAAATAAATCCGGTAGGGATATCTACCAAAGTGTCGGCAGAAGCCACGGCTGCCGGCGAGGGCTTTGCTGACCTTATAAGAAGGTCAGAGAAGTCGCCAGTGGCGCAAAAATCAAAAATCGATATAGCGGACCCATTTAAGAAGAGCGGAAAAATTAACCGATCACCACCAATTAGAGAACTCCAAAATGAACAAGCACTGTACAACAAATGGCAGAAGGCTGTCGAGTCGCCAGTGGCCCAAAAATCAAAAACCAATATAGCGGAACCATTTAAGAAGAGCGGAAAAATTAACAGATCACCACCAATTAGAGAACTCCAAAATGAACAAGCACTGTATAACAAATGGCAGAAGGCTGTCGATGAAACAACACAACTAAAGGAGTTGATAAGCAATATGGAAAAACAAATACAGGATCTTAAAAATGAAATTACTAATTTAAAGATGCAGAAACCACAAGTTCTACAAGCTTCACAAGTTCAACACTTATCAAAGTCAGAAAACAGTAAAAAAATAGTATACTCTACAGATGAGGAAGAATTAGCGAAAGAGACTGAGTGGATAAGGGTGAAACAGAAACAGAAAAGGAAGTTAAATGACTCACTTACCCCTCCAAACGCAAAAAAGATGGACTATAAAACCACTCCAAGTAAAGAAACTACTCCAAAAAAGGTTATTTCGCCAAAAAAAATAACCGATCCGGAAAAAGTTAAGAAAAAACAATCTCCACCGCCAATAATTGTGGATGAATTTAATAACTATTATGAATTCTGCGAGAGAGTAAAAAAAGTAATAACAGAAAAACAGTTTGAGATGAAACTCCTTGGAAAGAATTGTATAAAAATCAATTTGTTAGATGAAGATGCTTACAGAACTTTGACAAAAGCGCTATCAGAGTACAAATATAGTTGGCACTCATACGAAAGCAAACAGCAAAGGCCAATACGAGTTATGGTGAAGAACCTGCCTCACTCGTGTAAAACAGAAGAAATAATTAAAGATCTTGAAAATAGAGAATATAAAATAATAGGAGCTGCAAATAAACTTAGCTGGAAGAATAAGGAACCATTAAACATGTTTATGTTAACCTTCAAAGCGGAAGAAGATATTAGCAGAATATACGAGATTAAAAGTATTCTAAAATGTATTGTGAATATCGAGCCCCTAAGGAAAAATAAGCTTGTAGTACAATGTAAATCATGTCAGGCATATGGTCACACACAAAAATATTGTGGAAAAACCCCAAGATGTGTAAAATGTGCAGATAGGAACCATACCAGGGAATGTTTGAAACCTAAAACTGAACCACCAAAATGTGTTCATTGCGGAAATCAACATCCAGCTAATTATAGAGGCTGCATAATCGCAAAAGAAATGCAAAAAATCAAATTTAAGAATATGAGCCCAAATTCACAACAAAGGAATACTCCACAATACGCTAAAAAACAAATCAGAAACCATCTGCAAACGCCGCAAGTGAAGCAAGATTTCTAGACAAATAGAAGCAGTAAAACTTATGCCCAAGTTGTTGCGGGTAAAAAACTTAATAATAATAGCGAACAAGAAAATGATTTAAAACAATCCATTCTGCTTATACTAAAAAAAGTAACCAAAATAGAAAGTTCTATGGTCGATACGGATTGTAGAATAGGAGCACTAGAGAGCAGTAACAAAAACCTGCTTCGAAATCGAAAAGATGAATAAACTAAAAATTCTTTCATGGAATGCCAATGGACTGCTACAACACCAACAAGAGCTACAAGCAGTCCTTGACATAAATAATATAGATGTTTGTCTTATAGCAGAAACACACTTTAACAAACAAACGCATATTAATTTTCATGGTTATAAAGTTTATCATAGCATACATCCAGATAACTCTGCTAGAGGAGGAAGTGCAGTGATTATAAAACAAAGTATACAACATTTTGAAGAAGCCAAATTTGAAACAAGAAATACAAGCTATGGCCGTAAACGTAAAATGTAAAAACTACTTTATTGTAGTAGCAAGTATATATTGCCCTCCTAAGTACTCTCTGAAGAAACATCATTATTTAGATCTTTTTAAGAAACTAGGAAAAAAGTTTGTTATAGGAGGTGATTTTAATGCCAAAAATACACACTGGGGATCACGGCTAACAACAACCAAAGGCAGGGAATTATTCCAAGCAACAAACGAATTTGGGTGTGAAACCATATCAACAGGAAAACCTACATATTGGCCTACAGATCCAAATAAAATACCTGATTTAATAGATTTTTTCATTATTAAAAACATTTCGAATAATTTCATACATATAGAAGATAGGCAGGAAATGGACTCTGACCACTCACCAATTCTGCTAACTGTAAGTGAAAACGCTATTGAAAAGCAGAGCATTCCGATTCTCGCCAATAAATACACTGACTGGGAAAGCTTTAAAGTATGTCTGGAAGAAAAAATACAACTAGCTGTACCGTTGCAATACAAAGAACAATTGGATGCGGAGGTGGAAAACTACATTAACGATATACAACTTACAGTGTGGGAAAATACTCCAATAATTAAACAAAGAGTAAAAGAAAATAAATATCCAGCCGAAATCTTAGAACTAATTGCAATAAAACGCAGAGCAAGAAAAAAATGGCACCAAACTAGAGCTCCACAAGATAAAACTAGGCTGAATAATCTCACCCAACAACTAAGAAGAAGAATTAAGGAAGTGAAAAACAAATCGATAAATTTATATTTGGAAAAGCTAACAAATGATAAAATTACTGATTACTCTCTCTGGAAGACAGCTAAAAATCTGAAAAAACCCATTGCAGCAATTCCTCCAATTAGAAAACTGGACGGAAAGTGGGCGAGAGATAATAAAGAAAAAGCCAAATTATTTGCGGAACACCTAGAAAAGATATTTCAAGTAAACACTGGAGAAGAAGAGGAAGATCTAGATGTAGAACAAATTCAGGAGCAAGAGGAAATCGTATTAACAAATCCAGCTGAAGTGAAAAAAGAAATTAAAAACAACATTAAATCTAAAAAAGCTCCGGGATATGATTTAATAACCGGACAAATTCTGAAGCAGCTACCAGAAAAGGCAATAGTTTAAATAACAAATCTTATAAATGCTGCATTCAGGCTGAAATATGTGCCGAAATTGTGGAAAGTGGCCGAGGTCATTATGATACCCAAAGCAGGAAAACCACCAAATGAGGTATCGTCCTATAGAACAATCTCATTGCTGCCTATAATGTCAAAACTATTTGAAAAAATTTATTTGAGAAGACTAAAACCGGTTATTGAAAGGAAGAATCTAATTCCGGACCACCAATTCGGCTTTAGAGAAAAACACGCAACAATAGACCAGGTACACAGAATAACAAACACTATTGAAAAAGCTTTAGAGGAGAAGAAAGTCTGTTCAGCAATCTTTTTGGATGTGACTCAGGCATTCGATAAGGTGTGGCACAAGGGATTGAATTGTAAACTGAAAACAATCCTTCCAAAAGAGCATTCGGAAATGATAGAAAGCTATCTATCAGACAGATATTTCTACATAAAACAAGAAGGAGAATATTCCGATCTTAAAGAAATCAGTGCTGGAGTTCCTCAAGGAAGTGTACTCGGTCCAATACTGTATCTGTTGTATACTTGTGATTTTCCTGCACTTGAAAATAATATAATTGCGACGTTTGCTGATGATACAGCGGTTTTGGCTGTCGGAGAAAATAATGAATCTACAGAAAAACTGCAGAGAGCTATGACAAAAATCCAAAATTATACAAAAAGATGGAGGCTAAAATTAAATGAAGCTAAGTCAATTCATGTGGATTTCACAAATAAAAAAATTGACCATAAACCAGTATATATAAATGGTCAAGTAATACCTTATTCAAATACTGCCAAATATCTTGGTATGACATTAGATGCGAAGCTTCGCTGGAAAGCCCACATCAAAAACAAGAAAGAAGAGTTACAAATCCGTTATAGAAAAATGTACTGGCTCATAGGTAAGCATTCTACCTTGACAATACAAAACAAACTTCTGCTCTATAAACAAATATTGAAACCAGTATGGTCATATGGTATCCAGCTATGGGGATGCAGCAAAAAGAGTAATAGAGATGTTATTCAGAGTTTCCAGAATAAAGTTCTAAGAAATATTGTGAACGCGCCCTGGTTCATCAGAAACTATGACTTACATAGAGATATGCAAATAGAATTTGTAGACAAAGAAATCCAAAATTTTGCAAGAAGTCACGAAAAAAGACTCCAAAACCATGTAAATGTCGAGGTAGTCCAGCTTCTGGATAATACAAATATAGCCAGACGACTCAAAAGAGTTAAGCCTTTTGAGTTAGTGTAGTTATAATAAGAGAAAGAAACAGTAAGATAGACATCGCTGGATGGAATCTACATTTAAAACTAAAATAAAGCCAGAAGAAAAATTGCTCATTAGCCCAATAGGACTAGATCGCAATAGAGGAAGGGTGTGGTTTAGTGGGTAAGAATCCCACACGCAATGGCAAGCTACGGGGCTCATTGTGTCTTTTGAAGATTCCATTCCAACCTACGTAAAAAAATAAAAAAATCAAAATAGCGTCATTAGTTTTTGAGTTATTGTGTTTTTAAGATATAAGTTTGTTAGCTCTTGAACTTTTCAAAGATTCCAGAATCCGAAATTATTATTCGATTTCGCCTATATGCAGTTCCCACCATACTTTCAATACTAGTTAACCATTGTACAAAATTGGAACGTTCTATCATAATTTTAAGTTACTATTTTTATTAATTTCGATGATAAGCCTTTAAATTTTGGTAGGAAATAGTAAAGAACACCCTTGCGCAAAGTTTGAAGGGACACCCTGATTCCAAATTTGGAGTTTATATCTTCATTGATTTCTGAATTATGCTTGTTTGGCCTAAATTCAATCAAAAACTACTAGGATCCGAACCCATAGTCCGATCTCGACCGCACGCAATGGCCGCCATAGTCTCATTACTAGTAACCTACAGCTCAAATTTCATGAAGTTAGTGCCATATGTTGTTGAGTTATCCTTATTTTTTTTAAATGTTCGTTAGCCCTTAGAACGATTAAAAGGCCCAGAATCCGAACCCATGTGCATATTTCGTTCATATGCATTCCTCGCCGTACTTTAGGCCTAGTAACCTACAGTTAAAATTTCATCAGGATAGCTCACATTAGTTTTTGAGTTACAAATATTTATACTTTTCCATATCTAGCTCGGTTCCTTTAGTTGGTTACAAACACCATACCAAAGTTAATATCCTTTCGTATTTCGTAGTTGTAGGGTATAATAAATTTTCATATTTTTTACTCTCAAAATGAGTAGAATTTTTTAAAACTCATAATTTCAAATTTTTTTTTGTTTTCTTAATGTCATATTATCTAACGGTCTCAATTCACAAATTTTATAAGTCACATTGACCAAGTCAATTTTAAAAAGTAAAGGAAAGAAAGCAATAACCTAGGATTCCTTCAATTTCTAATAAATAAATAATTTTTAATTTGATTTCTTTTTCTAATATTATTTGTGAATACTTTAAAGTAGCTTTAAATGTGTGTTAAATCAGTATAGTTTTTTATCTATAAATAAATAAAAAGGCGAACTGAAAAAAAGGAAGTATAGCAGTGTAGCTTTACATTATGTAGAATATATAATTGAATACTGTTAGACATCTTTTATATGGTTGACAAAAACATTAATAAATGAGTATATACTCGAAAAATAATTTTTTATATATGAGTTTCATTAATTCCGATCAATTTATAAGCATAATAAATTGAGTAATATACTTTTGATTGAATACAAAATTTTGCGTTTTGAAAAAATGACTAACAAACTTTACTCTAGATGAATACTTTATATTATATTAACTCTCTTAAAAGCTTTTTTATTTTTAGAATAAAACATCAGACCTACATTGGGGTTTTTGTTTTTTTTTTAATTTTTACAAATTTTTTAACTTCTTTAAATAAATAAAATAATATAAATAGTTCGAAAACTGGAATAAAAGGTAAATTTATTTGATATTGTTGTTTTTTAAAATTTGATTAAATAAGACGAAAACATTTTTAATTTTAGTATTGTAATTGTTTTTAAATGCGAAAAAACTATTTTAGGTCCTATTGGATTTATTCTTCAAACATCTCACTTAATCTTTAAATAAAAAAAATCTAATCATATTTTTTGTTACAAGAAACCTTGGATTGAAGTGTTTCTAGAATAAAATTTCTTTTTTTTTTAGTTTTTAGATTTAGCTAAATTAAAAAAACAATTACCTACCTAAAATTAAATATAAATAATTTTTTTTTTTTTTTGTAATTTTCATTTTAGGATTTATTACATCGGATAATCCAATTATTAATTTAATTGTATACATTCCACCATGTCAAGTGTCACCTATATACATATATCGTAATAACGGAAATTTAAACTCATATGTAAGTAATAATTCAATACAGTCTTTTGCTTCGCCCAAATGGGGTGGTGTGGTAATACACAATCCACCTTTAACTCTTTGTGCAAAATATGAAGAGAAAGCCCATCAAATTAATTTTAATGTGCGATCAAAAGAAGTTATGGAACCACTGTTATTTCAATTATATAAATTTTATGAAATAAATACATATGTAGAAATGGAAGATGTCAAATTAACACAGTTAGAATCCTTGTACCCATATGAATGGCAATTTGATTCTTACTTGCGTCGTACAACAGTTAGTCACATTACAACAACAATACGCACTCTACAGTCATTAATTAAACTTTTGGAGGATATAAACTATATTATCATCAATGACGACGTTGGATTATCTATCAACAAAGCTTACGAAAATGTTATTAAAGCAAAAGAATATTTGATCAAGGGAAATCTAGAGGATGCTATGAAGTATGCTCGGGAGGGCTATACATCTTCTGAACGTGCGTTTTTTGACTCTAGTTTGTTAGCGCAACTATATTTTCCAGATGAACAAAAATATGCAATTTACATTCCATTATTCCTACCAATAATGGTTCCAGTAATTACGTCCCTAGTAATGATAGTAAAGTGGTATATTAAGAAGAATTAAAATATATGTTATGCCAATAATAATTGTGGAGTAATATACTCAATATTAGGACATTTTCAAATGTTTTTAAAAAGAAAAAATAATATAATATACTAAAAATGGTAAATGTAAATTTTGTTTATAATATTTTAATTTTTGATGTTATTTGTTTTGTTTGATGAACTTTTTTTATTGTTCTGAATAATTGTTAAATGTAAATGTTTAACAAATGTTTAATGTTTTATATACAAATTACTATAGTAAGATCACGATCACAGATACAATTTCTTTATACATATAACCATAAAATAAGTACAAAAAGTAGTTAGTCAGAACAAAAATTGTCGACAGTAGTAAATTGTTCACCATAAGCTTAAAAAAAAGTCTTCATCTTTCAAATCAAAAACTGTTTTAATTGACAATAAAAAATATTTATAAATTAATAATTTTAAGTACCCCGTTTAATATCTTAAAAATTTCCTGATCATGGTTGATCGTATTTTACCGTAACGTAAATGTATTGTAACTCATGATTTTAGTTTATTTTTGTTTTTTTTTTTTTCGTTGTAAGTCAATCAATGTTAACATGCGTATATATTTCTGTATGCAATTTTGAAGACTTAACTTTTAAAAAAACTACGTTACTTTTCAGCCATAATACTGCGCAAGCAGCTAGAGTGTTTATTCCATTATTTTGGCTACGGGAAGAGGTTGTTTTAGTTGAGTAGAAATCTCACACTATCTGGGGAATTAGGATTTTAGGTGCCTTTTGAAGGTTTTCTCCTCCCTTAGGAAAAAAAAAATCTAGACTGCTATAGGAAATGATTTAAACGAAGTTATTTTTTTCCTTTATACTGTTTTACTTGCATATTCTTATTTCTGAATATTTTACAAATTATTAAAAATGTATATAATTTGTCTTTGTCTTTCTCGTTTTAAATACATAAATTTTTCTAAAAAAATCTTCTGCTTGTTTTGACTGAAAATGTTTTTAATTTATTTGAGAATTTTCAAAGGGAAAAAGCGAGGTGGAATATATTAGAAAAATAGATATATATCATAAAAAAGTTTCCACAATTCAAATGCAACAATCCTCTTACTTTTTTTTATATTCCATCATAAGCTTTAAAAAAGGTCTTCATCTTTCAAATCAAAAACTGTTTGAATTGAAAATAAAAAATATTTATAAATTAATAATTGTTTTATAATTTGTTTTTTAAAAATTGTTTATAATTTTTTTTTATTTTTATGTTTGACAAAATAATTTCGCAATTTCAGCTTTTTATACCCGTATGACTATATAGTCAAAGGGTATAATAAATTTGCCATTACGTTTGTGACGCAGAGAAGGAGGGGGGGTAGATATAGACTCAAGTGTATGGATCGGATCAGAATCGAAAAATAAATCCGTATGTCCGTCCGTCCGTCCGTCCGTCTGTCCGTCCGCACGATAACTCAAAAACTAAAGGAGCTAGGATCTTGAAACTTTCGCAAATTCGTTTTTTTGCAATAGCCGTCATCGCTATTTAAATCCAGCCATTTTGGTCCATGGGTTCGGGTAGCTGCCATACAACTTCTTTTTTTATATGAGCATTACTCTGTACCTATCACAGCTGCGTGTCTGAAATTTGGATAAAAGTAATTTAGTTTTATGGCCAAAGTTTCTGGAAAATTTGGTTGGTCTAGTGGAGTGGGTTCGAGTAGCTGCCATACAACTTCTTATTTTATATGAGCATTACTCTCCACCTAATGAAGCTGGGTGTCTGAAGTTTTGCCAACAATTGTTTAGTGTAATGGCCAAAGTTTCTGCAAAATTTGGTTGGTCTGCTGCAGAGGGTTCGAGTAGCTGCCATACAACTCCTTATTTTATATGAGCATTACTCTCCACCTAATGAAGCTGGGTGTCTGAATTTTTGCCAAAAATTGTTTAGAGTAATGGCCAAAGTTTCTGCAAAATTTGGTTGGTCTACGACAGAGGGTTCGAGTAGCTGCCATACAACCCTCTATTTAATATGAGTATTCCACTACACTTAATAAAGCCAAAAGTAATTAACCGGATGATATAATGTATATGTTACGGTCATACGGGTATCCCAGAGTTGACACAGTCTACTCTACTACACTCTTCCTCGTTTATTATTTATTCATTTAATTATTTTTTTTATCATTTAAGTACCGTTTTCTATTTTATTTTTGATTTTTTAATTTTGCCGATATTTGGAGGACATATTTCTTTCTCATATTTATGGCCTAGTAATATTGATAATTAAAAATTATTTTGGGTAAAAATTTTGAAAAATTATTTTATATTAAAATTTCTAATTTGACTAAAATCTAAATATAAAAAAAAACAAACTGCTTCTGCTTCTCCTGATTAGCGTGCTCTAAGTTATGTTAAGTGTTATTTATACACCGTAACATACTTGTAATTACTAATACTTACGTATATAAGAGAAAGAAAAACATTAAACTCATAAAATGTTAATTCAGTGTGCTCTTTAGGTAAACTGTCATACATAAGAATAGAAGGCATCTAATAAAAATGCTTTGGTATGGACAGAAAGTAAAAAAAAACGTATAAGAAATCTACTAGAAGTTCTTAAATTTTTGTATGTACTTCTATTTTAGTATCACTTACAGAATTAAAAAAAAAAAAAATTATTCTTATATAATTAAAATTATAATTAGGGCTTATTTACTAGTATTAATAATAATTCAATATGAAAATATTTTTTTAACGCTTACAAAAACACATATTATAATATAAATTTAAAATTAAAAAATTAAACTAATACATTGTAAAAAAATTTAAAACTAAAAATTTAAATAATAAATTCAAAAACTACATTATTTTTTATTTAAAATTAAAAATTGTCCAAACTGCTAATTCAATTACTTAAAAATGTTTAACTATTTTGTATATATGGGCATAATATTTTGTATATAGGTCCTGTGCACGGGATGACGTCAAGTTTGGTTTTAGTATTACTAAAGATTCTGATTGGTTGAAAACTGATCCCTATATTTTTATTTATTTTCGGAAGTGTCTTGTTAATATTTAGTATATATGTTATTTTACGGTATGTTAATTTTTCATTTTTGGTATTGTCCGATTTTTGTTTATTAAATTTGATTTTTCTTATAATTTTATGTATTATGTTATTCGTATGGCAGGTTTTTAGTAATATCTCTTTAATTATCGTGAGATTGTCATTATGAAACTGTTTGTCACTTAATCTAATAATTCTACGTGCCAAGATCAATGTTACATTGTATTTCATAGTCCCTGGATGTGTTGAGTTATAATTGAGCAATCTGCTGGAAGCTATCTTTTTCATATACAAGTTCGTCACCCTGGCGTTATATGAACTCCTCAACACAACACATAATATTAACAAAAAAAAAAAAACATAGAAGCTCTTAACATATAATGCACTGAAATTCAACAACATCTTTAAAACTGATTTTTAAATTGGTTTTTTGGAAATAAAATTAATTGAATTTACGGAAGTGTTTTATTTGAACTTTATAGAACAAATTTTTTTCTAGAAAGAACATAGGTAAATTTTAAATGTCATAAAGAAAGTTTTATATTGAATCGTGTACACTCTTAATAACTTTTAAGTTTTAATTAAGTTAATACATCACAAATATATATACTTTTCCAATCTAGCTTGCTTCCCTCAAATAACTTAACACTTTTTAGGAGCAATTTAATTTCCTAGGTATAGGGTATAAAAAGAGAAAAAAAAATATTTAATACATTAGAATGCAATTGACAAGAAAACTCAAGATTACGAAACCGAAATAAATTAAAACTACCTATCTGTACTGCTGATTATGTAATGTCATTTACAATGTCTTTCATGCATTTATGAAGTTTTAAATGGAAATGATGGTAAAGTATGGACAACTGTTATAAAAGATGAAATAAAACCACATTTAGAAAATAAGACGTTTAAAATAACAAATAAAAAAGAAAATGTTGACCAATATAGTGCACGCGCTTTAATTGAACTTTAAAATTAAAAATAAAAAAATAAGTTTATTACTTATTAATTGAATATTGAATGAATATAATTGAAATTTAATTTTCCGAAGTGCACTTACATCACATTTTTAATAATAAAAAAAAAAAAGTAATTTAACTAATTTAAATTTATTTGCTGATTGTATCATATTTTTTTAATATCTTGAACTATATTAAAACTGAAACATAATTTCTGTAAGCAATACTAACTTTTTAATTTTTATTTTTATTTTGTGCTGATATTATTAAAAGTGTATTTATGTTTTTATTAACAATAATAAAAACAAAAAAAAATATAAAATTATTTGAATATGTTGCTGATTGTATCATATTTTTATTAAAAACATAATTAAATTCTATTAAAAGTGATACATATTTAATATAATAGATATAAATGATACATATTTAATATAATAATTAACTATAATAGACATATGATGTCATATGAACTTTCGATAAATATTCGATATGATTACATATAATGTACAAAATCATAACCCTAACTATAATAGTCATAACCTATCATACGCATAAAATGTAAAACATAAACATTTAATTATTAAATATTTATGTATTTACCATGTTGTTTGATTTTTAAATTTTTTAAGTCTTTTTAATTTTAGTTTAAGTTATTTTTAGTTTTTTTTTTTAATTTAGTGTATTATATTATATGATATGTAATCTTTGTTCCTTTGGCCTCTGGCTTGACCAATGATTTCTTAACAATATCCAGTATTCGATTGTTGTTAGTTATATGAAAAGTAATACAATCGTAAAAAATCATATGACTATTATAGTTAGGGGTATTCTTGTATGAAACTACGAGGTTAAAATTAAAACTGGGCAGGTTAAGTAATAAGGCAATTTTGTTTAACTTTTTCTTTGTAACAGTTAATTTGTTTTTTTTAGTAACTTATGTACGTACATGTACTTAAATGAATTCTTGACTTGAATTAATTTTTATTTTGTTATTTAAGTAATAACAAGTAAAAAAACAATCAGTCGAAAATTGATAAAAAAATTTGGTTCAAATTTAATGGGAAGTCTATAAATCTTTTAACAACCATAAAAGCTTTTATTAGTATGATCGTAAGACAAAGCTAACCAAATTAACTAAATACTAACTTAATTATTAGAAAATTAACTTATAATACTAAAAACATTATCTAATTATTTTATCAATTCAAAAATATTAAAATTTCTTACTAATTTATCTATTTAAAAATATTAAACAATAAATAAAATTGAAATAAATGGATTCGTAATTACAAAATTGCATATTTAAAACTTTTTATCCAATTCAATAAAATTTCACACTCATGCAGGAATTACTTCTTTTCAGGATATTTAGCTGTAGTGCATTTACTGTTGAAAGATTTAGTACCCTTGATTTTTTTCAACTTTAAATAATTTTTAAATTTATTCTGTTAATTTACGATTAAAAGATTCGCCATATGCAATCCCCGCTGTACTTTAAGTCCTAGTAACCTACAGTTAAAATTTCATCAATATAGCTCCATTCGACTCATGAGGTCACGCTGATCACAAATATATATACTTTTCCATATCTTTTCCTATTTCATTGGTGTACTGTAGGGTATAAAAAGAGGGGTTTTTTATGCCAATTGGAAAATTTATATTTTAAATTTAAAACAAATTTTAAGGATTTCCAGTTTGTTTTTTTCCTTCTAAAATCAACTTTCGTCTTTTCTTTCTTAACAATTAAATGAATATTATTATATTATAGTTCTTTTCTTAATAGATATAAATTTTCTTCAAAAATATAACAATTTTTAAAAAACCAATTGAATTTTATACCATCTGTCCAAAAAAGCAATTTAATTTAACAAACTAAATATTTATTTACATGTACTATACTCTATAAAATTTCATTAAAAAAAAATTTAAAATTTTTGCTATGATTCAAAAATTGATTATGATTTGTTGATTACCCAACATTTATAAATTTCAATTCTCTTTCTAGTAATGATCCTTCAACTATTTCGAAATATTTTCGTGAGTTTTTTAGCACTTCATATAGTGATTCTTCTTTTACGCCAAATGAAAATTATTTCTCCTATATGAACACATATCAAAAAACTTCTCTTACTAACATTAATATTAATGAACAAATAGTTTCCAGCTATCTAAATAAACTGGGTGATAATACTTTTCCAGGACCAGATGGTATACCAGAAATAATTTTGACCAAGTGTTCTAACATTCTCACTATGCCTTTAACATTACTCTTTAAAAATTCATTAAATTCCGGATATTTTTCTCCTATTTGCAAAATTTCTTATATCAGGCGAATACACAAAAAGAATGCTAAAAATGAAATCACTAACTATCGCCCAATAGCTAAATTATCTTCAATTCCTAAATTATTTGAATTAATTGTAACGGATTCAATTTATAATCACTGTAGGAATCTTTTAATAGATAACCAACATGGCTTTGTAAAACAAAAATCTACGGAGACTAATCTAGTTGAAACCACATCTCTTCTTCTTAATAACATGGAAGAAGGATTTCAAACAGATGTTGTCTATACCGATTTTAGTAAAGCATTTGATCTATTGCCACATAATATTATTTTACTAAAACTTGGAAAATATGGTTTTCCCCAATTTTTCCTTAAGTTCAAGTTTTCCTTACATTTTATTTTTGTGATCGCTCATATAGTGTTATATTTAAAAATGTGATTTCAGAACCTTTCGTGGCAAATTCGAGAGTTCCACAAGCCACCTTGGCTCTCTACTTTTTATCTTATCTGTAAATGATGTTTCTTCTATAATTTCTAATTGCGAGCTTCAAGTTTACGCTGATGATATGAAACTTTTTAGAAAGATTACATCTTATAATGACGCCATCCTTATGCAGAATGATCTTCAAAATTTTAACAATTGGTGCGTTAATAACTGTTTACTACTTAATGTAAATAAATGCGCATTGATATTTATACACGCCGATCTAGTCCTATTTGTTTCAATTATAACTTAGATGGTATTAGTTTACCTAAAGTTACCTCAATAAAGGACTTAGGGGTGTACTTCGATTCCCAACTTAGCTTTAAAACCCATTATAATAATATTATAAATAAAGCTAATTCACTATTGGGATTTGTTAAACGTTCTGCAAAGGAATTTTCATATCCTTATGTTCTTAAATCGTTGTACATTTGTCTTGTAAGACCAAACTTGGAATACGCTAGTCAAGTTTGGTCTCCGTTTTATATGGTACATATTGATAGGATTGAGGCAATACAAAAAAAATTTCTTAGATTTGCCTTACGCCATTTGCCATGGTTGAATCCCATTATTTTACCACCATATGAACAAAGGTTAAAATTAATTGATTTGTGTACTTTAAATTTTCGACGTGAAGTTTCTGATGTCATTTTTATTACAGAAATTGTCAAGGGTAATGTTAAATCTAATTTAATTTCTAGTAAAATTATTATTAGAAATCTTCAACGCCTTCGCTCTTGCAATTTATTTAAAACTAATAATCATAGGACTAACTATGGCAAATTCGAACCTATTAATAGAATGCTTATTATAGGTAACAAACATAAACGTAATATTGACTTTACACTTTCAAAACACTCCCAAAAAAAAAAAATTATACAATCGCTATTATTAGGATTATTTTTGTTTTATTTTTCTTGTAGTAATGTAAAGTTTATAATTTTTAAGTTTTAATTTTAATTTTAGTTTAAACTTATTTATATTTAGTCAAATATGTAATTTAATATATTGATTTTAATTGTATAATTTTAATTGTTATTTGTATGCTTTTTTGTAAACTGTTTGTGTTAAGTAGTATAATAAATAAATAAAAAATTGTTAATCTTCATTATCTGGTCCTCTTTCTTTATTATTTAATTCTTCTTTAACTTCTGGTATCTTCTCTTCGATTTGGAAAATTGCTTTGATTAGACCAGTTCACAAAAAAAATCTAAAAAATCATGTAACTAATTATCGTCCAATTGCTAAACTTGCTTCTATATGTATTTAAACTCTTTGAATTAATTGTATTTGAATCTATTTAGGATCACTGTACCTGTTTTCTGTCTCCTTTCCAACATGACTTTGTAAAGCTAAAATCTACTGTTATTAATCTCGTTTAATCAACATCTTCCTTTATTAGTAATATGTAAAATGGTTTTCAAACGGATGAAATTTATTCAGATTTTAAGTTCTTGTTTTTTTTCCACATAATATTGTCACATTAAGTTGAAAAAATTAGAATTTCCTACTTATTTTATAAATTGGATTCATTCCTACCTTCCTGACCGTATATATAGTGTCACTTGTAGATCCTCCATATCATCCAAGTTTGAAGCTCCCACAGGAGTTCCTCAAGGTAGTCATCTTGGTCCTTTGTTTTTCATTATTTCTATTAATGACGTTTCTTCTGTATTAAATAATAGTCACATTAAAATTTATGCAGACGATATGAAAATTTATAAAAAAATTATAAATTTTAAGGATGCATTCACTACAATCCGAAATTATATTAAAAGTTCTAAATTTATAATTGTATTTTAACGGCTGGGTGGCACAGTGGTTAGAGTGCCGACCGTTCATGCGAGAGACTCCGAGTTACATTATGAGAATCTTATATATGGTTCCCCTGTAATTAATTATTCAAAATTAAAGAAAAAAAGAAATAAAATGTATAAAACAAACTGAGTTCAAAATAAATTTTGGAGCTGAGAAGATGTAATTATTAAATATAATTAAAATTAAAGTTATCAATAAATAGAATTATAAAATTAACTACATTAAATGTTGTGTTCTTTATTTATTTAAAAATAAAAATTATTATATACTCAAAAGAAGTGTAAAACTGGCGCAGTCGGTAGGATACGAATATTTACATACGTGCTTATTTAAAAAAAAAAAAAAAAGTTATTAAATTTAAATACAAAATTAAAACTAAAAATTATTAAATAAAAATAACAAATTTTCTATTATCAAAAAGTTAATTTAATTATAAAACATAAAAAAACAAACAAGAATTTAATGGACGTTAAAGAAAAAAAAAAAAAACTATTTTAATTTCTAAAATATGTAAAACTCAACATTCGTACATACTTTAAAAATTTAAAAACAATTATACATGCATATAAATACCTTAAACGAAATACAAAAAATTTTTAGATTGAAAAACTCATTTTTTGATTATAATAACAAATTATTATAATATTTAATAAATCATTTTATAAAATATTTATTGCATACACCTAATAAATTAAATTAAGTGAATAATCAACAACAATATAGAATAACAATAACAAAACAACAACAACAACTACAATCAAAAGAATTAATTAATTTATAAATTACATCGTAAGAAAAAAATATTTCAAGTATATACAATAATAAATGTAAATTATATATTTAAAAAGATAAAATAATTTTGATTAAATCAATTGAAAAGAAAATTTCAAAAAATTTATTAAATTTAAAAAGAAACTTTGATTTATATTATATAAAATAAGGTGTTAAGATAAAAAGTTAAAAAAAAAAAAAAAATTTTTATATATCTAACTTATATATTTGAAAAAAAAAAATTTAATTACTATTAAAATGGCAACTGTAAATGTTTTTGACCTTTTTTAAAAGTATTACAGATTTCAATGGAAATTCAGAAGAATTAGCATTCTTTATTAAAAGTATAGATTATGTTGCTTCCTTTAATTGGGAAATTTCTTTACATCCAATTATTGAAATGCAAATTAGGCAAAAAATTAAGGGCGATGCAAATACAGTTTTAATTAACAATAACAACCCTACCAATTGGAATGAAATAAAAACGATACTTAAAGAAAATTTTTCTATTCAGGATAGCATTGAAAATATTATTTGTAAAATTAGAACTTTAGAGTTTAGGGGAACTATTGAAATATTCTATAATAAAATACTCATCAGAAATTTCTGTGTGGGGTAACACTAATTTAAATGAAAAAATGGTTTTGCAAATTTTTATCAATAAACTACCAAACGATCCAAAACTTATATTAAATGCTGGAAATCCACCCACTCTCAGAAAGGCCAAAGAAATATTAATAGAAACAGACTATTTCTTTAAAGAATTTAACAATTATAACAATTCTTTTAGAAACCAACGATTTTCAAGAAACCAAATTCAAACAGTTTATTCCAATCCTTCTTCAAGAAATAATAACAATAGAGCTGTCTCTAATAATAATGAACTAAATCGTAATCAAAATAATAATAATTCAGGGAATTTTGAAAATAATAGACGATTTAGATATAGGAACCCAAATCAAAGTTCTCATTTTTCCAACAATGCGGAAAATTTAATGCGAAATACTAGTAATTCTCAGTCAAATTTTAATAACTACTCAAGAAAAAATCGAAGAGATTATGAAAACAGTCAGGAAGAAATGGAGGTTGCTAATAGTTCTATACAAAATTTTCAGTTATCAGCCTCAGTAATCTTCCCTTTATAATATGTAGAACGAAAAGCGTTCCAATTAAACTCTTAATAGATTCCGGAGCCGCAACTTCATTTATTCAAAAAGGCTTATTCCACAAATTTTTTAGTTCAAAATTAGAAAACCCAGTAAAAATTAAAACAATTAACTCAACCACAATATCGGTATTATAGGTAATAATTTATTAAAACCATTAAAAGCGGTTATAGATTATAATAAATGTAAACTAGTAACAAATGAGGCTGAACTTAATTTATGTTTTGATAATTCTTTATCCGACCCCGAACTAACTGCAGAAGAAGTAAATAACTTTAATAATGCAATTTTAGACTTCGCTTTCAAATGTCCGGATATACAAGTTATATTGGACAAATTGAACATTAAAGATCTAAATAAGGAAGAAAATCACCGTCTTTTTAATCTTATACATAAATATAAGAACATTTTTTATAAAGAAGAGGACAATCTATCCACAGTAACAACGTACACACACAAAATACCGACTATAAATGAAGTACCTGTATTTACTTAAACTGACCAGACGTCCTCTTTTATGGAGGACAGTCCTCTATTTCTACGTCCTGTCATCTTTAAAATTCTTGTCATCTTTTTGTCCTCTTTTTAATATAAAATGTCTATATTAGTTTTCTAGTACTATTTGTGAAATTTTTAATACAATTTATTAAATTTTCTCTAATGGGCAAATTATTTTACGATATTTTTGGTTGGTAATTCATTTAGTTATCAATATTTTTGGTTGTTAAAAACAATTTTGTTAAAATTTCAAATTTAACTGTCAAATTCTGAGTTTTGTTGATGTTGTTTGGTGTCGCAATTCGTCGAAGTTCCTTTTATAAATTATTAATAAAGTAATTATCGAAAACTATTATATATAAATATTAAATATTTTAGGAAAATATTTTATTTTATAACGATAAGAATGAGCAACGGAAAGAAAAGAAAAGTGTCTTTAAACAACAGACACAAGGAAGAATTTCTACACATTATTGCTGTAGATGATAATCCGAATCTAGACAATTCGATAGTAATATGTAAAATTTGTGGACAACAATTTTCTATTGGATATAAAGGCAAACATGATATTATTTAACACAGTAACACAAAACAACATAAAACCCCCATTAAACAGATGCTCCTTCTGCATATTCGATGCCCTATTTTTTATTAATGTCCTCTTTTTTCTTGTCAATGATCTGGTCGGCTTAATTTACTAAAACATACACATATCCCGAAGTACACAAAGAAGAGGTAATCGAACAAATTGATGAGATGCTTAAATTAGGGATCATTAGAAATTCATCAAGTCCTTACAATGCACTCTTATATGTTGTATCTAAAAAATTGGACAATTCAGGTTGCCAAAAATGGCGTTTGGTTGTCGATTATAGGAAATTGAATTCGGTCACAATAGAGGATAAATACCCAATTCCCAATATAGAGGATATTTTTGACAAATTGGGGAGGGCACTTTATTTTACCACATTAGATTTAGTAAAAGGGTTCCACCAAATTCCAATACAGGAAAAAGACATTCACAAGACTGCTTTCTCAACATCAAATGGGCATTACGAATTCACTCGTATGCCTTTCGGTTTTAAGAATGCACCAGCTCAAAACCTTCGACAGTGTGCGTATACACAAGCCATGCACTACATTTTTAAACTAACACATTCAAGCAAGTGGTAGTCTGACGTTTAGTGCTTAGTCAAAACTAAAAGTGTAAACAAATATATGATATTATGATTTGGATTAACATTACATTTTGGAGCAGGTTAGTTATTTTAATTTTTAAATGAATTTATTTTTATATATAACTTTATTTATAATTTGTATTATATTTTAAAATTAATAATTGTTTGATATAAGTAATTATTTTTACAAATTTTAGGTAAATAAATGGAATGAATATTTAAATGGAAAAACTTTGAAAACAAAAAGGATATTTAAATTCAGATATACCTAATCATAGGTAATATATGTACCTATATACTTCGTATATAATGTAAAGTCTAGCGTTAAATCTAAAATTAAAATGCTAAAAACCTGTGCACCTGTGATAGCAATGAACGAAGTTGGATTTCGTTATAATTCTGGATTAAAAATTTTTTGATAAAGTTAATTTATCTGCAACATCAGATTCAAGAATTTGTATTGTAAGTTTTTTTAAATGTTCTTTTAAGGATTTATATATTGTTTTTTTAAAAATTATAATTTTAGGTTGGTGAAAATGGACAACATTACTTAGAATTATCATAGGCAATTATCACCACAATCTGGTATTGTTACTCTGCATCGTGATTTACGAGTAGGATATTAAATCATGTAGTTAATTTAACAAAAGTTGTGTGGGCATAATTGAAGAAGAATTTCCGGGAAAGTCTCAAGAAGAATATAAATGAGAGTTAGGAAATTTGGGAATATCCGGACCATTAGCTTTACAAAGTGTAGGCAATTTATCTGGAAGACAAAAGTCTAGAGTTGCTTTCGTTAAAATGTGCATGTGTAATTATCAAACGTTTTTCGTATTTCAAAATATAGTTGTTAACTTGTATTTGTTAAAAATTTAGCTATACTAAACTTCTTAGATCTTGATGAACCTACAAATCATTTAGATTTAGAAATCATAGATGCCTTGGGAATTGCTATTAATAAAGTTAAAGTAGGTACGTTATGATTATTAGAACATATATAATAGATTTATAAAATATTTTAGGGCGGTGTAATTTTGGTATCTCACGACAAAAGATTATTAAAAATTGATTTGCAAAGAATTGTGGGTATGTGGAAACAAAACTGTTCAAAGCGTAATAATATGGAAGAGTATAAAAAAGCCGTGCCAAGGGAAATTGGATCAATTTTGATATATATTAATATCATAAAATAAAAATATAATATCTATATTTAGCATAACTGAACTTTATTATTTTAAGTTACACATTGTAGAACAAATTTTTCAAGGATAATTTAAAAAACAAAAATTTAGTATTTTTAATAATAAAAAAACCATTTTATTTCCTTTTAATTTAATTAATAATTTTTTTTAATTCAAGTATAATAAAAAAAAAAGAAAATCAAAACAAAATAATAAACGAAAACAATAAATAAAAAATTAACAAAAACAATAATTAAAAATAAAAAAAAACATAAATAGAAAATCTAATCTTCTCCAATTGAATTTGCCAAGCTCCAATTACGAATAGTTTATTTTGAAAATAGAAGTTGTCCTCTTGTATGAAGCTCCAAGACAATTTCATATAAAATAAAAGAAAATTTATTAATAAATAATTCAAATTTATATTATATTTATGTAAAATATTATATCACAAATTAAAATACGTCTTCAAGACGAAATAAATAATAACTTAGAAAAAATAATATTGTATTTCTAATTATATGCATAATGCTATAAATATCACAACTAAAAATATGTCTTCATGACTAAATAAACATATTTTAAGAAAATAAAGTTTAATTCAATATTTAAAATAATAATATAGATAATATAAATTCACAACTAAAAAATAAATAAAAACAAAAATGAATATCACAAAATATTAACAAAAAAATTATTTTAAAGTTAGTATTTTTCTATTAGAAACTGCTGATTTTTTATGTTCTAAATCATTAACACTTTTAATATAATTATTTAAAAGAATATTAGCAAAAATTTTGCATATTTTAAAATAAATTTCGAAACTTACTATACCACAAAGACATTTATAATCTAAATCAATATCAGTTAGGCATTCGTCATCTTTTTGTAAACTATTTATAGTTAAATCAATTAAAATGGCTTTTTGATTGGAACTTTGAAAAAACTTTAATTTTAAATGATCTTGTTTTAGAATTTCTTGAAATATAGCGGACATGTGAAATAAGATAAAACCAACTTCGTTGGAAGGTTGCGATAAGCCGCCTCTTTGTAAATAATTGAAATAATTGTATTTTGATTGTACACCGTTATCTTTTATAATTAAATTTAAACAAGAAGAGCACTTAATATCTTTAACAACGTTATGTGAAGCATATCCGCCTACATGTAAGTAAGAAGAATTTTCAAATTTAGCGTTAACTAAATAAGAATTTGAATCTAAGATTGAATCAAAATCTGTAATTTCATATGAATAATCATACAAAGAATTATCATTGCAACTGTAAAGTAATTTTGAAAAATCTTTTTTGTTGTGAACAAATATGTTATTAATGCGAATTTTTTTCTCTCACTCAATTACTTCAGTGTAAGAAACTTTATAGTTGCATCCTGCTAGAGAACGGTATAATCTAAATCGACTTTCAAGATCATCTGTTTGAAATTTCCCGAGTAAAACAAAGTCAACTTTTAATTGCTGTAATGAAAATTTTACAATGTCTATTATAATTTTCGTTGTTAATATAAGTGCTTCACAGGTGTCCTTAGTTAGAGTACCAATATTATTAACGCTTTTATTCCAAACATCAAGCCATATAATAAATTCTTCTAAAAATTTAATACTTATATCCGAATCAGATTTTATTGGTTTACAAAATTCATTCCTTTTAAGATGTCCTTTAAGAGTGCCTTTAGTGTTTACAATATTCCACCATTTACGAACTATTTCACAGAACTCTGCAGTTTGAATCATGTTATGATCTCGCAGAGTTGCAATCGTTGAATCGTGGAATATGTTATATACTAGGCCCACATTCTGTCTTTCTAAATTATTCGGAAATAGTGTTTTATGATTTAATTTATTTGCTCTTTTGATTGGTAAATTTAGCTCAGATTCATATATTTTTCGAAAATCTTCAAAAGAAGCGTATTGTATTTCCAAAGTTTCGAAATTAGGATATATGAATGTCTGCTCTAAATTTCCAAGATTTAACCAATTATTTCTAATATTTTTAAATAAATGAACGGTATCATATTGCAAGTAAATTTTATTATTAGGAAAATCTGGATTTAAAAAAAAATTACTGTCTGAACTAAATAATTTAAACATATTTTGATTAATTCTATTATTATCTGTAATAATTACTATTACAGAAAAGCCGAGTGATTGTACAAATTTAACTACATCACAAGTTAAGGAATGAATTTCGTTGCCACTCGGGCGAATTACAGGACATAAACGAACTATTTCTTTATAATTACCAAAAACTGATTTAATCATAAATGCCATTACAGTTCTAGCACATTGTAATGGCTTATTTTCTGCCATACCCGAAATATTGTTTGCTTTGTATTGCAAACCTTTATCAATGTATATTTCATCTATTAAAAGAGCAACATATTTCTCTCTGTCTGTTAATGATTTAGAAACATGCTGCAAATAATGCTCGTCATTGTTTGGTTGTTTATAATTTGGACTAATATGCATTTTAGAAGATATGCTTTGTAAATATCTTCTGCATGGCAAAATTAAAAATTTTCTTAAAATCTCATAAGTAGCGGAGGAATGAGACCAAATTAAAAAAGACATAATTAGTGTGTCCGACTCATATTTTGGTTTAATTTTAGTTAAAATATCTACCTGATTAGTTACTATATCCAATTTGCCACAATTTGGAAAATCTTCATCACAATTTTGAGCTTTCTTTAAATAATATAATGCACGATTTAAAAAATAATTTCGATTTTCAAAAGTTAAATCTTCATGATTAAATTTATAATACGTTAAAATATTTTCTAATTGCGACCAAAGTGTTAACTTTAAATTTTCCGGCAAAATCCATTTAAGTGCATTTTGAGGAACTTCCGAATCTTTTAAAATTACTTTAATAAATAAGTTACTATTAACTGAAATTCGAACAGCAAATTTACAATCTAAATCCACACTGTTTTCTAATAGAACAAAAACTAATTTATCATTATTTTCAAAAATTACATAATCACTAAATTTTATTTTATCTCTAAAATTACTTTTAAAATACTCAAAATTTTTAATAATATCCGACTGAAGGAATTGTTCGACTTTATTTTCCATTACAGTGTTGAATTCTTCTCTTCGAATTTCAGGATCTTTTCTCAATTTTATTTCGGTTTTTGTTAAATATTGTGGCAAATTGGGAAAGACGGACGGAACCGCTTGGTAATCTAATCTGGGATTTTTATATTTAAAATCAGGTTGAAAATCTGTTTCCCGAAAATGAATAGCACAAACTGAGGAATATTTTGTAGGTTCCCAGTTTGCCCTATGAATAGCATGAATCCACTTCTGTTTTATTTCAACATCCTTGGGAAAAGAAAATGTTGAAATTTTTTGCGAAGTCGAATCATAATTAGATTTACAACCTGGTACAACACAATGACGTGGCATTATTTATTTTAAATTGCAATATTATTTACAAGCAATATATTATTTACAAGCAATATATTATTTACAAGAAATAAAATTATTTATAAAAATAACTATAAAAACAAATTGCACTTCAAAACTTTTTTAAAAAAAGCTAACTAACTAACTAAGTATTAATTTAATATTAAAAAAAAACTTAAACTAAATATTAATTGCACTTAGTAGGATAGGAACTAACTTTTATGTAGGTACATAGAACACTATTTACATATTTATATGTATCAATTTTACATATCAATTTATTTTATTTAATTCCGGTACTTAAAATACCTTTATTAATTAAAAAAATTATAATTTATTCACTTTACAAATTTAAAACAATCTTTATTACACTATATTTATTCCATACCTACAAAATTTTTATATTAAATATGTAAATAGATTTTACCAAAATTTTTTATTTACATATTATGTGCGATTTTTAAATTTTTTGAACCGTACATACACAAAATTACATAAAGCACAAATTATTATTTTTAAATATCTACTTTTTATTAAAAAAAATGATATTTATTACCTTTTTTATATTATTTTAAATATACATAGATGAAAAAACCGCGCACTCTTCTTATTTACTTTTTTCATATACTGAAAGTATTTTTTGACATTTCAGTCAGACTAAACCAACGATTTGTAAATGTGTTGTGCATGGCTTGTGTATACGCACACTGTCGAAGGTTTTGACCAGCTTCATTCCAAAGAATGATGAATGAAGTTTTACACGACTACATCTATAAAATCTGCGTTGTATATTTAGATGATATTCTTGTTTTTTCTACTTCGCTTCAAGAACATATTGATTCATTACAAAAGATTTTTGAACGTCTAAAAAAATATAACTTGAAGGTGCAGTTAGATAAGTGTAATTTTTTTAGACATGAGACCGATTATTTGGGGCATATTATTTCTAATGAGGGTATAAAACCTAACCCCAATAAAATAAAAGTTATTAGTGAGTTCAAACTTCCTACTACGGTTAAACAAATAAGATCATTCCTAGGAATAACAGGATACTACCGTAAGGTTATGAAGAACTACTCAAAAGTAGCAGTTCCAATGACAAATTGCTTAAAGAAATACGGTAAGATCGATGTAAATAACAAAGACTTCATCGACTCCTTTAGAAAATTAAAATTTTTAATAACTCACAGTCCTGTATTAGCTTATCCTGATTTCCAAAAAGAATTTATACTGACAAGCGATGCCAGTAATTTAGCTCTAGGAGCTGTACTATCCCTGCAAGGCCATCCAATAGCATATGCGTCTAGAACTCTCAACGAACATGAAAGAAATTATAATACCTATGAGAAAAAACTTCTCGCAATTGTTTGGTCTACCAAATATTTCAAACCGTATTTATATGGTAGGAGATTCAAAATTCAGACAGATCATCGTCCATTAATATGGTTAAATTCGGTGAAGGAAGCCTCTTCTAAACTCATAAGGTGGAAAATCAAACTCAACGAGTATGATTTTCTAATAGAGTACTTGAAAGGAAAAGAAAATGGTGTAGCGGATTCCTTAAGTCGACTTGTTAACTCCGTAGTTACAAGCCAAACTACCCTTAACAATTTGATTAAAAATAGCCAAAATCTCGTCAATTGTTTTAAAATACAACTAGTATTAAAAAACAGTGAAAGAAATCTAAATAAAAATAAATTTTTGTATAAAACTAAACGAAGATTAAATATCAATTTGAAAAATTATGATGAAGAATATTTGCTGGAAATTTTAAAAACATTTCTCCCTGTAAAAGGAACTATCGGGCTCTATTGTGAGGATGAAAACATCTTCTTGATATTTCAAAATATTATTCAAAAGTATTTTCCCGAAGCATCCAAAATTAAAATATTAAAATGTTTTAACGTTTTGGAAGACATAAGTAATATGGAAAGATTATTAGAAATAATTGAAACATTTCATGAACAAAAAAATCATAGAGGAATAGAAGAAACATATTCTGACATAAAAAGCATATATTATTATCCCAACTTGAAAACAGAGATTTATAAATTTGTTAACAATTGCATATTGTGTAATATGAGTAAATTCGATAGAAATCCAATAAAACCCAAATTATTAGTTTCCGAAACGCCCTCACAACCTAATGAAATTATTCACATCGATATTTGGTTTCTCAATAAAAATACTATGTTTTTAACCTGAATTGACAAACTGACGAAACATGTTTCCATCCATCCAATACCAGATAGAAATTCGGTTACTATTACTGAAGCTCTAAGACAAAGATTTTTAATTTTAAATATACCACACAAAATTGTAGCTGACAACGAATTTAATACAGCTTTTATAACTGAAAACCAATTATTATTTCACTTTACTTCACCAAATACACACACGGGAAACGCAGACATTGAGCGTTTCCATAGTACGTTGAATGAGCATATGAGACTGTTTAAAAAGTATAGAGACGTAGACGAAAAGAGTCGAGCGTTCAAAGCTGTAGAAATATATAATCGTACAATTCACTCAACAACCAAACTCAAACCTTTTGATTTATTAAAAGGAAATTTGTCAAACATCGAATGGAATGCTTTAAAGGAAAGAATACATAGACAAAAAATTATTCGGATTAATAAACTAAATGAAACACGAAAAGAGCCGAGCAAATTTAGAAATAGAGAACTTGTTAAAAACGTGGGTGTTCATAATTTAAAACATTTACCAAAATACATTACAAAAGAGGTAAAAGATAAGCGAAAAACTTATTTGATTGACGAAAAAGGTCAAAAACGTGATAGACACATTATTAAAAGAAAATATAAATTCCAAGAACCTCTTAATAAGAATGCATTATTTGATAGGAAACTAACAGGCAGAAATCGATCAAAGAATAGTTAATTAATAAAAGTAGTTAATAAAAAAGGAAAACCAAATTTTTATGTTGCATAATGAATTTATTTTGTTTATTTAAATTTTTTTATTATAATAACATTACAGGAGTAATGTTTTGACAAAGCGTGGGGAAGTTACATTATGAGAATCTTATATATGGTTCCCCTGTAATTAATTATTTCAATATAAATTTTGGAGCTCAGAAGATGTAATTATTAAATATAATTAAAATTAAAGTTATCAATTAATAGAATTATAAAATTAACTACATTAAATGTTGTGTTCTTTATTTATTTAAAAATAAAAATTATTATATACTCAAAAGAAGTGTAAAACTCCCGGGTTCGAATCCCAGTGAATGTGAAAAAACTTTTCTGGTTTTCTACTCGACTCAGCTACCATTCGCCTTTGGGTTCAAATTAATGGCTTAATTAATAATTATATATATCTTTAATAAAAAAATACATATATATAACAATATAAACAAATATAAAATGTAAACAAATAATTCAATTAAATAATATAACTCACTGATGTAGAATACCATATAAGTGAAATACAAAAATTATTACAATATAAACAAAATAGAACTGTATTTATTGAAAATATAAGACATTTCTACATGTTATAAGGGGTAGTACTATCTCATGTATAAATTGTATGTGGAACTCATCTGATCAGTTCTAATATATGAATATATTTCCCCTATTCCGACATGCACATATATAGTCAGGCTGTTTAGCCTATCACAGTGAACAGTTAGCACGTACAGGTGAAAAAAAAATATAAAAATTAATTTATTGCATATTTTGCGTTTATAACTTTTGTAATAAGTACGTAAACTAACAATTTAAAATAATTGCAATTTTGAAAAATTTTAATTATTAAATATATTATGCTTTGATTAGCTTTTTATCACAACATTTAATACTTCAAATTTTTTCACTTTTGTAATTGAATTAAAATAAATATCTTTTCATTTATCAAGTTTTTTTGTTTTTTATACTCTACATCTATGAATTAGGAAAAGAGTATATTAACTTTGGTATGGTGTTTGTAACCACCTAAAGGAAGCGAGCTTGATATGGTAAAACATATATATTTGTGATCAGCGTGACCTCCTGAGTCGATATGGTCATGTCCGTCCGTCTTTAGGCACGATAACTCAAAAACTAATGGAGCTTCCTTGATGACATTTTAACTGTAGGTGGCTAGGACTTAAAGTACGGCGGGGATTGCATATGGGCGAAAAATGTCCATGGGCTCGGATTCTTAATTGTTCTAAGGGCCAAGGAACATATAAAAAAAATAAGGATAACTCAACAACTAATGGCGTTACAGTCATGAATTTTGTGATGTAGGTTACTAGTAATGAGACTATGGCGGGGACTGCGTACGAATTAGTTTGAACCATGGGTTCGGATCCTAGAAGTTTTTAATCGAATTTAGGCCAAACAAGCTAAATTCCGAAACCAATGAAGATAAAACCTTCAAATTTGGTATCAGTGTGCCTCTTCCTATGTGATTAGAGTCCTGGAAATTGAGGACCAATTGAAACAGTGGGTCAGGGACCATCCACATAGTTTCGAAGACCTTAAAGCATATTTTCAAAAATAATAGAGATAGCAACTTCAAAAAAATGTAGAAGCTTCATATTTGGCACAAGGCCAATCTTTACTATATCCTACGTGTTCCCTTAATGATTGATCAATTGGAGTGGTGGTTCAGGTAACTCTCTTAGACCTCTAAATTTTGAAAGGCTTATCATCGAAATTAATAAAAATAGTAAGTTAAAATTAATATAGAATGTTCCAATTGTGTACAAGGGTTAACTAGTATCGAAAGTATGACTGGGAACGTATATCTTAAAAACACCAAAACTCAGCAACTAATTACGCTATTTTGATGAAATTTTATATTCAAAGTTACTAGTAATGAAAGTACCATGGAATTGGTTCTTGTCGAGTTCAGATTCTGGAAGCTTTTGATCGAATTGAAGTCAAACTAGTATGATTTTAAAACCAAAGATAGAACATTATATTTGTGGAACATGTGTTTCTTCATATTTGTTTTGTGTACGTGAAATTTTGGATGTATTGGAATAGCAGTTTGCGTACCACCCATACTACCTCCAAGACCTTAAAGCATAATATATTCGAAATTAATAAAGATAAAAAAATCAAATTTGATACACTTTTTCCTATTTCCGTTCTTATTTAACACTTGTATATTTTTAAAAGGCTAAGAGTTTTACTATAAAACATATTATGTATTATTATCAAAAAAACATTGCCAACATTGATAAATAAATGCCTTGAAGAAGGAGTATTCCCTGATTCATTAAAAAAAGCGCCAATCCATAAAAGTAGATTTAAAGATGAATGTAGTAACTATAGACCAATTTCCATCCTGAACTCAATATCCAAAGTATATGAAAAGTAATTAATATAAGGATAAGAAATTTTATTTCAAAAACGATTGCTTTTGATCCAAATCAATATGGTTTCCTAGAGAACAGCGGTACAGAATCCGCAATAACAGCTACGTTAGAATATATTTATGATGCACTTGATGAAGGATATTTTGTCGGTGCAGTATTTATTGATCTTACGAAAGCTTTTGATGTGGTAAATCATCGTAGACTGATTAGTTTTCTAGATATATTGGGTATAAGAGGTACTAGTAATCTATTATTAAGCAGTTACTTAACAAATTGGACTCAGTGTGTTAAAGTGAACGAAGTGCTTAGCGATGAACTTATTATTAAAACAGGTGTACCACAAGGCTCACTGCTAGGACGGCTGTTGTACCTTTTATATATAATGAATATGCTGAAAAATAATTTTATTTCAAATTATAACGTTTATGCAGATGACACTAATATCATTGCTAAAGCTAGAACAGTACAAGAACTGGAAAATATATTAAATAAGGATCTAAATGCGATATGTGATTGGCTAGATTACAATGAACTCGGCATTAACGTTAAAAGACCAACTCATTGCTATTTAAAACACAAAGAAAAAATAGCGAAAATATTACTCTTAAATAAGGTAAACAATTATTTAAAGAGAAGATAAGGTTAAATATCTGAGAATAATAATTGATGATAACTTGAAATGGGACAATCTTATCAAAAACGTGAAGAAAAAAGTTATGTCAATTATATTAGCCATAAAAAGATGTGGCGGTATTTCCCAGCATGCAGCCAAGCTTATCTATAATAGTCATATACTATCAAGAATAAGGTATAATATATGTAGTTGGAGCCAGAGCTCAAATTTCCATATTAATCAAATTGGTATTTTAATGAATAAAGCGCTTAAAATTCTTTACAAATATAATTACAGATCTAGTACTAAGTATTTGTATAAAAAAATAAATGAATTAGATATTAACCAATTAATCTATTTTGAAAAAGGTAAATATATTTATAAAGTAATAAATAGTAATATTAAATCAAATTAAAATTTAATAAATAGAGAAAATGTACATAAATATAATACTAGAAATAAAAAAAATATTGAAATACCTAAAGCTAGAACCACAAAAAAACAAAAAAGTTTAAAATGTAGTGCTATTAAAATTTTTAATTCATTACCACTAAACATTCGGAGAAGTCAAACTTTGGAAATATTAACTGGAAAACTTAAAAAATATATAAAAAACTTTAGAAATTAAAAATTGGAAATAAGTAAAATTAGTGTATTCAAAATAATTATTTTTAAACTAAAATTAATATTGTAATTATAAAATTTATTAGATTTTAGTTTTAATTAAATAATTTCTTATACATAATTTTATATATATTGTAAAATTATCTGAAATTAAATGAAATAAAAAAACAAGTAAAGAAACAGTCAGTCGGTGCAACCGACTTAGAAATACCCTACACCCATTTGGTTCAAATTTAAGGACATATCCATAAGTCATTTTAACACCATAAAAGCTGTTATTAATTTGATCGTAAGACATAGCTAACCAAATTAACTTTATAATACAAAAAACATTTTCTAATTACACTATCTATTAAAAAATATTACAAATTCTTACTAATTTATCTATTTAAAAATATTAAAAAACAAACAAACTTGAAATAAATGAAAATATATTTATTCCAATTCAATTACAAAATGAAAAAATTCTAATTATTAAATTTTGTGATAAAAAGATACTCAAAGTATAATATTTTTAAGAATCCAAATTTTTAAAAATTGCAATTATTTTAAATGGTTAGTTTATATACCTAATAGAAAAGCTTATAAACGCAAAATATGCAATAAATGTATTTCTAAAATACAATTAAAAATTTACACCTTTTCATATAATTCATTTAAATATAAAAATAAATTTTACATAAATGCAGCAAGTACCTTTGAACATAGCTGAACCACTACAATTAAGTCTAGATTTCGGAGACACATAGGACATAGGAAATATATTCTTTGGCTTTGAAATTAAAATCGACCACAACCAATTCCCATGGTACTTTCATTATTAGTAACCTAGAGTTTAAATTTCATCAAAATACCGGCATTATTTTTTGAGTTATGGTGTTTTTAAGATATATGTTTGTTAGTCCTTGAACTTGTCAAGGGTTCCAGAACCCGAAACAATGGTACGATATCGCCCATATGCAGTCCCGTCATACTTTCAATACTAGTTAACCCTTGTATACAATTGGAACGTTCTATCTTAATTTTAAGTTACTAGTTTTATTAATTTCGATGATAAGTTTTTACACATTGGGGGGGTCTAAGAGAGGTCCTGAACCACCACTCCAGTTGATCCCAAATAAGGGGGCCACGGAAGAAATAGTAAAGAACACCCTGGGCCAAATTTGGAGCTTCTACATTTGTTTCAAGTTACTATTTATATTAATTTCGAAAATATGCTTTAAGGACCTCGGAACTGAGCGGCTGGTCCCGACCCACTAGTCCAATGGGGCCCAAATTTCAAAGACACTTACGAAATAGGGAGGGACACCCTGATACCAAATTTGGAGGTTATATTTTCATTGGTTTCGGAATTACGCTAGTTTTGCCTAAATTCGATCAAAAAGTTCTCAGTTCCGAACCCATTGTCCAATCCTCACCGTACGTAATCACCGCTGTAGTTTCATTACCAATAACCTACAGCACAAATTTCATGAAGATAGGGTCATTAGTTGTTGAGTTATCGTGATTTTTAATATATGTTCGTTATCCCTGACACCGACTAAAAGGTCAAGAATCTGAACCCATGGGCTGATTTCGCCCTTATACAGCCTGCGCTGTACTTATAGTACTAGTTAACCTTTGTACACAATTTAAACGGTCTATCTTAATTTTAAGTTACTATTTTTAGTAATTTCGATTAAAAGCTTTTAAAACTTGGTAGGTCTGAGAGAGGTACTGAACCACCTCTCCAATTGTAAAGAACACCCTTGTGGTAAATTGGAAGCTTCTACATTTTTTCAAGTTGTTATCTTTATTAATTTTAATGATATGCTTTCAGATATTCGAAAATGTGTGGCTGGTCCCCGACCCAGTACTCCAATGGGACCCAAATTCCCAAGACACTTAGGAAATAGGAAGGGACACCCTGATACCAAATTTGGAGGTTCTATCTTTATTGGTTTCGGAATTATGCTCGTTTGGCCTAAATTCGATCAAAAAGTTCTAGGTTCCGAACCCATGGTCCAATCCCGACCTTACGCAATCCCCGAAGTAGTTTTATTATTAGTAACCTACAGCACAAATTTGATGAAGATAGCGTCATTAGTTGTTGAGTTATCGTGATTTTTTATATATGTTCGTTAGCCCTTCGATCAATTAAAAGGTCCAGAATCCAAACCAATGGGCCGATTTCGCCCATATGCAATCCCCGCCGTACTTTAAGTCCTAGTAACCTACAGTTAAAATTTCATCAAGATAGCTCCATTATTTTTTGAGTTATCGTACCTACGGACGGACGGACATGGCTATATCGACTAAGGCGGTCACGCTGATCACAAATATATATACTTTTCCATATCTAGCTCGCTTCGTTTAGGTGGTTACAAACACCATACCAAAGTTAATATACCCCTTTACCTATTCTATAGGTGTAGGGTATAAAAAAAAACAAGTAAAGAAACTGTCAGTCGGTGCAACCGACTTAGAAATACCCTACACCTATTTGGTTCAAATTTAAGGACATATCCATAAGTCGTTTTAACACCATAAGAGCTGTTATTAATTTGATCGTAAGACATAGCTAACCAAATTAGATTTATAATACTAAAAATATTTTCTAATTACACTATCTATTAAAAAATATTACAAATTCTTACTAATTTATCTATTTAAAAATATTAAAAAAAAAAAAACTTGAAATAAATGAAAATATATTTATTCCAATTCAATTACTAAATGAAAAAATTTGAATTATTAAATTTTGTGATAAAAAGCTAATATATTTAATAATTAAAATTTTTCAAAATTGCAATTACTTTAAATGGCTTGTTTATGTACCTATTAGAAAAGCTTATAAACGCAAAATATGCAATAAATGTATTTCTAAAATACATATACAAATTTAGACCTTTTCATATAATTCATTTAAATATAAAACTAAATTTTACATAAATGCAGCAAGTACCTTTGAACATAGCTGAACCACTACAATTAAGTCAAAATTTCGGAGACACATAGGAACTAGGAAATATATTCTTTGGCTTCGAAATTAAACTCGAACAGAACCAATTCCCATGGTACTTTCATTACTAGTAACCTAGAGTTTAAATTTCATCAAAATAGCGGCATTATTTTTTGAGTTATGGTGTTTTAAGATATATGTTTGTTAGCCCTTGAGCTTTTCAAGGGTTTCAGAACTCGAAACCATGGTACGATTTCGCCCATATGCAGTCCCCGTCATACTTTCAATACAAGGTAACTCTTGTACACTATTGGAACGTGTTATCTTAATTTTAAGTTACTAGTTTTATTAATTTCGATGGTAAGCTTTTACACATTGGTGGGTCTAAGAGAGGTACTGAACCACCACTCCAATTGATCCAAAATTAGAGAGACACGCAGGAAATAGTAAAGAACACCCATGTGCAAAATTTGAAGCTTCTACTTTTGTTTCAAGTTATTATCTTTATTAATTTCGAAAATATGCTTTAAGGTTCTCGGAACTGAGTGGCTGGTCCCCCCCACTACTTCAATTGGGCTCAAACTTCAAGGAGACTAAGGAAATGGAAAGCGACACTCTGATACCAAATTTGGAGGTTCTATCTTCATTGGTTACGGAATTATGCTAGTTTAGCCTAAATTCGATCAAAAAGTTCTAAGTTCCGAACCCATTGTCCAATCCTCGCCGTGCGCAATTGCCGCCGTAGTTTCATTACCAATAACCTACAGCACAAATTTCATGAAGATAGAGTCATTAGTTGTTGAGTTATCGTGATTTTTTACATATGTTCGTTAGCCCTGTAACCGATTCAAAGGTCCAGAATCCGAACCCTTGGGCTGATTTCGGTTTTATACAGTCCGCGCTGTACTTTAAGTACTAGTTAACCCTTGTACAAAATTTAAACGTTCTATCTTAATTTTAAGTTACTATTTTTAGTAATTTCGAGTAAAAGCTTTTAAAACTTGGGAGGTCTAAGAGGGGTACTGAACCACCACTCCAATTGATCCCAAATTAGGGGGACACGCAAGAGATAGTAAAGAACACAAAATTTGAAGCTTCTACATTTTTTCAAGTTGCTATCTTTATTAATTTTAAAAATATGCTTTAAGGTTTTCGGAAATGTGTGGCTGGTCCCCGACCCCCAACTCCAATGGGGCCCAAATTTCAAAGACACTTAGGAAATAGGAAGGGACACCCTGATACCAAATTTGGAGGTTCTATCTTCATTAGTTTCGGAATTATGCTCGTTTGGCCTAAATTCGATCAAAAAGTTCTAGGTTCCGAACGCATGGTCCAATCTCGAACTTACGCAATACCCAAAGAAGTTTCATTACTAGTAACCTACAGCACAAATTTTATGAAGATAGCGTCATTAGTTGTTGAGTTATCGTGATTTTTTACATATGTTCGTTAGCCCTGAAACCGATTAAAAGGTCCAGAATCCGAACCCATGGGCCGATTTCGCGCATATGCAATCCCCGCCGTACTTTCAGTCCTAGTAACCTACAGTTAAAATTTCATCAAGATAGCTCCATTATTTTTTGAGTTATCGTACCTACGGACGGACGGACGGACGGACGGACATGGCTATATCGACTAAGGCGGTCACGCTGATCACAAATATATATACTTTTCCATATCCAGCTCGCTTCGTTTAGGTGGTTACAAACACCATACGAAAGTTAATATACCCCTTTACCTATTCTATAGGTGTAGGGTATAATAAAAAGTATTTATTGTATATATTTATAAACAAAATATTTTTTTAATAAACGACGAAATTTTTTTTTTATTTTATTTTTTATTATATCATATCTATGTTTTTTTTATACCCTACACCTATAGAATAGGTAAAGGGGTATATTAACTTTGGTATGGTGTTTGTAACCACCTAAAGGAAGCGAGCTAGATATGGAAAAGTATATATATTTGTGATCTGCGTGACCTCCTGAGTTGATATAGCTATGTCCGTCCGTCCGTCCGTCCGTAGGCACGATAACTCAAAAAATAATGGAGCTATCTTGATGAAATTTTAACTGTAGGTTACTAGGACTTAAAGTACGCGGGGATTGCATATGGGCGAAATCGGTCCATGGGTCCGGATTCTGGACTTTTTAATTGATCGAAGGGCTAACGAACATATATAAAAAATCACGATAACTCAACACTTAATGACGCTATCTTCATCAAATTTGTGTTATAGGTTACTAGTAATGAAACTACTTCGGGGATTGCGTAAGGTCGGGATTGGACCATGGGTTCGGAACCTAGAACTTTTTGATCGAATTTAGGCCAAACGAGCATAATTCCGAAACCAATAAAGATAGAACCTCCAAATTTGGTATCAGGGTGTCCCTTCCTATTTCCTAAGTGTCTTGGGAATTTGAGTCCCATTGGAGTACTGGGTCGGGGACCAGCCATACATTTTCAAAGACCTTAAAGCATATTTTTAAAATTAATAAAGATAACAACTTGAAAAAATGTTGAAGATTCCAATTTGCCACAAGGGTGTCCTTTACTATCTCTTGCGTGTTCCCCTAATTTTGGATCAATTGGAGAGGTGGTTCAGTACCCCTCTCAGACCTCCCAAGTTTTAAAAGCTTTTAATCGAAATTACTAAAAATAGTTACTTAAAATTAAGATAGACCGTTCAAATTGTGTACAAGGGTTAACTAGTACTATAAGTACAGCGCGGGCTGTATAAGGGCGAATCAGCCCTTGGGTTCGTATTCTTGACCTTTTAGTCGGTGTCAGGGATAACGAACATATATTAAAAATCACGATAACTCAACAACTAATGACCCTATCTTCATGAAATTTGTGCTGTAGGTTATTGGTAATGAAACTACAGCGGTGATTACGTACGGTGAGGATTGGACAATGGGTTCGGAACTGAGAACTTTTTGATCGAATTTAGGCCAAACTAGCGCAATTCCGAAATCAATGAAGATATAACCTCCAAATTTGATATCAGGCACTATTTCGTAAGTGTCTTTGATATTTGGGCCCCATTGGACTAGTGGGTCGGGGACCAGCCACCACGAAATTAATAAAAATAGTGACTTGAAACAAATGTAGAAGCTCCAAATTTGGCCCAGGGTGTTCTTTACTATTTCTTGCGTGCCCCCCTATTTTGGGATCAATTGGAGTGGTGGTTCAGGACCTCTCTTAGACCCACCAATGTGTAAAAGCTTATCATCGAAATTAATAAAACTAGTAACTTAAAATTAAGATAGAACGTTCCAATTGTATACAAGGGTTAACTAGTATTGAAAGTATGACGGGACTGCATATAGGCGAAATCGTACCATGGTTTCGGGTTCTGGAACCCTTGACAAGTTCAAGGACTAACAAACATATATCTTAAAAACACCATAACTCAAAAAATAATGCCGGTATTTTGATGAAATTTAAACTCTAGGTTACTAATAATGAAAGTACCATGGGAATTGGTTGTGGTCGATTTTAATTTCAAAGCCAAAGAATATATTTCCTATGTCCTATGTGTCTCCGAAATCTAGACTTAATTGTAGTGGTACAGCTATGTTCAAAGGTACTTGTTGCATTTATGTAAAATTTATTTTTATATTTAAATGAATTGTACGAAAAGGTCTAAATTTGTAATTGTATTTTAGAAATACATTTATTGCATATTTTGCGTTTATAAGCTTTTCTATTAGGTATATAAAATAACCATTTAAAATAATTGCAGTTTTTAAAAATTTGGATTATTAAATATATTATGCTTTGATTATCTTTTTATCACAAAATTTAATAATTAGAATTTTTTCATTTTGTAATTGAATTGGAATAAATATATTTTCATTTATTTCAAGTTTGTTTGTTTTTTAATATTTTTAAATAGATAAATTAGTAAGAATTTGTAATATTTTTTAATAGATAGTGTAATTAGAAAATGTTTTTAGTATTATAAAGTTAATTTGGTTAGCTATGTCTTACGATCAAATTAATAACAGCTTTTATGGTGTTAAAATGACTTATGGATATGTCCTTAAATTTGAACCAAATGGGTGTAGGGTATTTCTAAGTCGGTTGCACCGACTGACTGTTTCTTTACTTGTTAATTATTACTATAGGTAATATATAATTAAGAAATTGTGTACGATACCTAAGTTGTAACATTTATTTTTATATTTAAATGAATAAGATGAAAAGTTCTAAATTTGTCATTGTATTTTAGAAATACATTTATTGCATATTTTGATTATTAAATTTTGTGATAAAAAGCTAATGAAAGCATTAATGGTTTTAACTAACATTAAAAACCATGAAATTATATAAACTTTTATATTTATATTATTACAAATTAATATTTCTTTCGAATAACTTTGAGTTTAATTATATCATTAATAAATAAGTAAATTAAAAGAATAAATTTAAAAATTATTGAATATATAAATAATTAACTAAGGGTACTAAATCATTCAAAAATGTAGTTTTTTAATTGCATTTTACGAATCCAATTATCTCAACTTTATTTGTTGTTTAATATTTTTAAATAGATAAATTAGTAAGAATTACTAATATCTTTGAATTGATAAAATAATTAGAAAATGTTTTTCGTATTATAAAGTAAATTTGGTTAGCCATGTCTTACGATCAAACTAATAAAAGCTTTTATGATTTTAAAATGACTTATGGATATCTAATAAAATTTGAACCGATTGCACCGATTGACTGTTTCTTTACTGTTTTTTTCTTAGTTTTTTTTTTCATTTTATGTTTTGTTCTTCTAAATATTTAATTGTAGCTTATTAATTTTAATATTTCTTTATAACTTGCTTTAATTAAGCTCGTAAAAAAATAAATAAATATTATTAAATATTATTAACATACTTAATGTCAAAGTCAAATTCGTTGTGTTTAATCTTTAATTTCTGAAGTTTGGAATTTGGCTCTTTTAAAGAATGTAGCCAGACTATACTATTAATTACGGTAATGACACCAAAGTTGGCCAACTTCATTGATGTTTTGAGGCATCTGAAAAGGCTTATGGCGCGTAATCATAAATCATGCACATTTGCATTCATTATATGTTGGCAACAATCATACTCTATAGTAGACCAAGATTTTGAATATTAAATGCATTCATAAAGGCAGTCAAAAGATGTATTCACAGATGTACAGTTTGTCATCGATTTAAAGCAACTTCGGTTTCTCAACTAATAGGTAATCTTCTTAAACCTCGCAAAATATGTCTAAAAAAACAGTAAGTCGGAGCAACCCTTACACCTGTTCAAATGTAATTAAAATTCCATAAGTCATTATAAAATCATAAACGCTTTTATTAGTTTGATCGTAAGAAAAAGCTAATGAAATTAATTTTACAATACTAAAAACATATTCTTATTAATTTATCCATTCAAAAATATTTAAAATTCTTATTAATTTATCTATTTAAAAATATTAAAAACAAAAGAACATGAAATAAATTTATTTATAAAATGCAATTACAAAATTCCAGACTTAAAACTTTTTATCCAATTTAAAAAAAATTTACACTCATCCAGCAATTACTTCTCTTCATATTGAAATTTTGGAATTAGAATTGATTAATTCTCATCTTTCATACATATGATATAGAATTTTGAGCGCTTCTGTTAAAAATCTTTATATCGCTCTATTGCTGGATTATATATTAGGATTTCGTCATTATTTGGTAGTTTCAATTTTTTTTATTTTTATTTAAGTTGTGAATGGTTTTCTCATTTTTTTCTTAAATATTATTTTTTATACTTTCGTAATTGATTATTTTGCCGTTAATAAAACCAACGGGTTTTATTTGGGTTGTAGAATGAATTGTTTTATAGTAATTTAGCTAACCAAATTAATTTTATAATATAAAAAACATTTTCTTATTACTTTATCTATTCAAAAATATTACAAATTCTTACTAATTTATCTATTTAAAAATACAAAAAAACAAAAAAACTTGAATTAAATGAAAATATTTTTATTTCAATTCAAATACAGAAGTGAAAAAATTTTAATTATTAAATTTTGTGATAAAGCATAATATTTTTAATAATTAAAATTTTGCAAATATTTTAAATTGTTACTTTATGAACCTATTAGAAAAGCTTATAAACGCAAAATATGCAATAAATGTATTTCTAAAATATAATTACAAATTTACAACTTTTCATATAATTCATATAAATATAACAATAAATTTTACATAAATGCAGCAAGCACCTTTGAATATAGCTTAAGTATTGTACACAAAGTCTTAATTATATATCACCTATGGTAATAAATAAATAAAATATATTATATAAAAAAAATTAAAAAAAAAGGAATTTATTTGTTTATTAAAATATATTTTTTTTTATACCCTACACCTATAGAATAGGTAAAGGGGTATATTAATTTTGGTATGGTGTTTGTAACCACCTAAAGGAAGCGAGCTAGATATGGAAAAGTATATATGTTTGTGATCAGCGTGACCTCCTAAGTCGATATAGTCATGTCATAGGCACGGTAACTCAAAAAATAGTGGAGCTATCTTAATGAAATTTTAACTGTAGGTTACTAGGACTGAAAGTACGGCGGGGATTGCCAATGGGCGAAATCGGCCTATGGGTTCGGATTCTGGACCTTTTAATCGGTCCAAGGCTAACGAACATATATAAAAAATTATGATAACTCAACAACTAATGACGCAATCATCATCAAATTTGTGCTGTAGATTACTAGTAATGAGACTAACGCGGGGATTGCGTACGATCGAGATTGGACCATGGGTTCAGAACCTAGAACTTTTTGATCGAATTTAGGCCAAACTGGCAAAATTCCGAAACCAATGAAGATTGAACCTCCAAATTTGGTATCAGGGTGTCCCTTCCTATTTTCTTAGTGTCCTTGTAATTTGGGCCCCATTGGAGTAGTGCGTTGGAGACCAGACACACATTTCTGAAGACCTTAAAGCATATCTTTAAAATTAATAAAGATAGCAACTTGAAAACATGTAGAAGCTTCAAATTTGGCAGAAGGTTGTTCTTTACTATTTCTTGTGTGTCCCCCGAATTTGGGATCTATTGGAGTGGTGGTTTAGTAACCCTCTTAGACCTCCGAAGGTTTAAAAGCTTATAATCGAAATTACTAAAAATAGTAACTTAGAATTAATATAGACTTTTTTTTATAAACCCGAGCATTTTGTTTGCCCTAGAAATTATATATTCATAGTGAGGATGGAAGTTCAGTTTATCATCCAACAGAATCCCTACATCGGTAATATTTTCAACTCTTTCACTGTTTACATTATTTATATTATAACCGAAAGTAATGGTAGATCTCTTACTTGTAAAACTTATAACCTTGCATTTTTCAATGTTTAGTTCTAACTTATTAGAGAAGCACCATTCTTGTAGACGATTTAAATTTGTCTGAAGTAGTACAACATCGGAACTCTTTTTAATTACATGATAAATCTTGAGATCACCAGCAAATGCGACATGTGACACACCGAAAAGTTTACTAGAAAGATCGGAAATTAATATATTAAACAAGAGTGAATATATGAATATATTAAACTAGAGTATTACCTTGCGGTACTCGTGATGTAACATTGATTGAGTCCGACAAAAATCCTTGATATTTGATATTTTGCGTTCTATTTGTAATATAGGAGAATACCCAAAAAAGAAAAGAGCCGGAAATACCTAAAGCTGCAAATTTGTTTAGTAGAATTTTGTGATCAACACGATCGAATGCTTTGCTGAAGACAACAACTTAGTGCCCATTTTCCATTTCATTAAGGATTTCAGAAGTGTAAACTAAAAGGTTTGTTGTTGTGGAACGACCTTTTCTGTATCCATGTTGTTGTTTGTTTAGTTTTGTATTTATGATGGGTGTAATTTTGTCTACAATAATTTTTTCGAACAACTTTGGAAAAATTGATTAGAAGATTTGCAGAAAATAAGATAAAAAGATTTCCAGAAAAGAGGAAAAATAGAGGAAATAGATTTATTAAAAATAAAATGAAGCGGATAAGTGAGATAACTGCAAAGTTGATAAAAAAGTGGAATTAGGTCAGGTCCTATACCTTTTTTGGTTTCAAGTTTAGTAATTGCTTCATTTCCATTTCGGAAAGGTATTAATCCGTAATAATAGGATTTGAATTATTTATAAAGTTAGAGAAATCAAATTCAAATGGAGAATCGTGTGGACGATAAACTTTTTGAAAAGAATTAGCAAAGAAATTGCAGATAGTTTTAGGACAATTAGAAAACGTCTTTTGACATTAAGCTTGGATAACCGTAAGTTTTACGTTTTGTGTTCATGAAATCAAAAAACTTTTTAGGATCTATAATTATTTTATTGATATATCATAAGCCAAATTAGATTTTTGTTTAAATTCAAAAGCAAGATCCTTGTACTTGTTTAATAAGTCATTATTAAGCTCTTTTGAGTTTTTAATTATTTTGTATAATTTATTGCGTTGGTTACGCAATGTCCTAAGTTCACTGTTCAGCCAAGATTTGGTTGTCTTGTCCTTTTTGCGAATTTTACGAACAAAGGAGTTCTTATCAACTTTAGAAATAGGTACCATAACCTTAAATGATTTATGTTTCGGTTTATATTTTAAATTTTTTGGTGTAATGTTAACAATACTAATATTAATACATTTAAACTTATTTTTTAAAAAACTATTTAGATTACTTACAGTTGTATATGAAGGGCATTTTGAAAAGTAGAGGGCAATGCTACTATATGTACCGTTCAGTTTTAGTTTTGGTTGATTTGAAATGTTGGCGGAAACGTTGGTTCGTAAGGTAACAGCATTTGTTGCGTTAGAAGATTCCGCGTTTGCTTTATTTATTTTCTCTAATTTCTCGATGAAGATAGATTTAATTTCTGCTAGGTTGAGTAAAACTTCGTTCTTTATGTTGATAGAGTTAATTGATTTGTGTCGTCAAAACGTTGACACAAGTCCAATAAGACATTGTTGGTATTGTCAATGACTTTGATTGCTTTGCTTAGCATTTGCATTTCGTCATCTTTGATGTCAAGCAAGCTTGTTAAATTTTTATTATTCATATTAATTAACAGATCGTGAATATTTAGGCATTCATCACATACGAAATTGTTGTAAAGTCTAGACTCTAGAGGAATGCCAGTTTCTTTCTAAACCAACGCAAGTTTTTTTCCACAGAAGCCTTTGCATTTCAGCAAATCCAATTTTGCGTCATAATTACTGCACGTGACATGAGCACATTTAATTGCGGAAGAATTGTTGATAGCGATTTTTTGTGACATTGTAATTATCAAAAAAAAATTTAAAAGCAAACAAACAACAAAAAAAAAATTACTATGAAGTATACAAAATTATTTTATTATTGTTTATATTTTTTTTTGGATTTTCTTATTTTTTTTTTTTTTAAGTAAAGGTTAAGAAACACAAAAAATTAATAAATGTCACACAAGAGTCAGCAAAATATTATAACAGCACTTTAAAATTGAAATGTTATTAAGTTTTTGTTGTTATAATTATTTTAAAAATAATTCACTTCACATTAAAATATTAAATTTAAAACAAAGCAAAACAGTGTGTCTTAGCAGTACTAACAATAAATTAAGAATGTGTGTCTTAACAGTACTAACAATAAATTAAGAATGTGTATCTTAACAGTACTAACGATAAGAAATATCTGGCGACCTCTGAGTGTAAAAGACTTACCCCGCATGGGAGCTCTGTGAGGGCGGACTTCTTTTCTCGCCGCACTCGTGGGAACAAAGAATGATTAGCGAAAACAAAAACATGAAGACAGAGAAGATGGAATGAAGTATGCTGAAGAAGGAGGGGACCGGAGGAAAGCCATTTTAGATGGCGTTCGACGTTACTTCGCACACCACCAACTGCGGCTCGCTCAGATTTCTCCCCACCGGCGAGGTAAGGAAAATGAAGCACGAAACCAGCTTGGAGTTGAATGTCGAGGAGGACCTCCAGAAGAGCAATGGTGTGCTGGCCAAAATGAGAGCTGCTACTATAACTTAATAAATAAAATATACTTGGTTGAAGTTCACTTAATACTCTTTCTTTTATTTTCCTTAATTAGACTATTTATAATCTTATAACTAACGCTACTAATACTAATTAAGTTTCTTATGATTTAGAAATATCATTAATACATATATGGATAATTTAGTAATCAATCAGTTGCATTTTTTATCGATAATTGATATATCCAAGCATCGCATAATTATTATTGCATTCCTTTAAGTCTCTTGCCTTTATGATATATGATTAATTATGATTAATCATTATGATCGTTTAAAGTATTGCATACTATAGACGACTGATAATGATCAATCATTGCATGATATTTTAATATATCAAATTCACATTTATTAAGTTAATCAATATATTTATATTAAGGAATTTAATTGCAATTAAAAATTGTTGGACTTAAAACGGGCAATACATCATGCCATACATTAGATATGTATTTTGATATATATTTTATACTACATCTCCCTCCGAAAGAAAAAGGAAAGGGAAAAACAATTTTTAAACTTCCAAAAGAGTTTTTTTTTTTGTTCACTTTTCTTTTCGTTTAAATTTTATATTTTTGAAATGTTATACGCTATCGTGAGGGTATAAAAAAAAATTTATTATACATATATGCACATACAGTAGACAATGTTGATATTGCTGTTATTTTTTTCTTTTTCTTTCCTTTTTTTTTTATTTTCGAAAGAAAAAAAAATATCATTATTTTTTTTTTATATTTAAATTCTTATTATATAGTTTTACATATTACATATTTTTCTTATTTTTGCTGAGCTGGCCAACTTATTTAATTCTATTAATGTAGGTCAAGTTTTGTAATATAGGTCAAGTAAATTAAGTTATTTAAAAAAAAAAATAGGTAGTATTATAATAATATATTCTTAATATTAAAGGTTTTTAACTTAAATTTAAAGTAGATTTTATGTAAATATTAATGATTGTATTTAACTAATCTATTTTTATGTACAATTTCTTCTTTGTTTTCTAGGTTTTTAATTTTAATATTTGATCCTTCTATATTTGTTACTATAAATGGGCCACTATATAAGGCATCTAATTTATGACCATTTTCTTTTCTTAGTAAGACCTCATCCTTTATTCTAAAACCATATATTCTTCTATTATTTAATTAAGCTTTTTGTTGTAAGTATTGTGCAGTTTTATTCATGACTAGTAAATTGTATTTAAGTTCTTTACTATAATTGGTTCAATTTTGCTGTTGAAAATAAATTCTGGTATTACCGGTATTTTGCGAAAACTATTTCGAATGGAGCATATTTTTCTTGGAAACTCACGTTTGGTGTTGAATTATGACAATAAGTAAAGAATGGTAAGTAACTGTCCCAATTGTCTTTATTTTCATTTATATATGAACGTAAGTACTCATTAAGAACCCTATGATTTCTTTCTACAGTTCCCAATGTTTCATGATGGTAAGCTGTAGAACATTTATGTTCGATATTTAACAAGTAATGAACTTCTCTCTCTTATCTGTTAAAATATTTTTCATAGGTCCAAATATCAAAACACAATTCTCAACAATGGCTTTTGCAACTGTTTTGGCTTCTTTGTTGAGAATATGTACCGTTATTAACAATTTAGCACAATTTAGCTTCAAATTTGGCACAAGGGTGTTCTTTACTATCTCTTGCGTGTCCCCCTAATTTGGGATCAATTAGAGTTCAATACCCATCTTAAACCTCCCAAGTTTTAAAAGCTTATAATCAAAATTACTAGAAATCGTAACTTAAAATTAAGATAGAACGTTCAAATTGTGTACAAGGGTTAACTAGTACTTAAAGTACAGCGTGGACTGCATAAGGGCGAAATCAGCCTAAGGGTTCGGATTCTGGAACTTTTAAATGGTTTCAAGGCTAACGAACATATATAAAAAATCACGATAACTCAACAACTAAAGACGCTATCTTCATGAAATTTGTGCTGTAGGTTATTGGTAATGAAACTACGGCGGCGATTGCGTACGGTAAGGATTGGACAATGGGTTCGGAACTTAGAACTTTTTGATCCAATTTAGGCCAAACTAGCATAATTCCGAAACCAATGAAGAGAGAACCTCCAAATTTGGTATCAGGGTGTCGCTTTCGATTTCCTTAGTCTCCTTGAAATTTGATCCCAATTGAAGTAGTCGGTGGGGACCAGCCACTCTATTCCGAGGATCTTAAAGCATATTTTCGAAATTAATAAAGATAGTAACTTGAAACAAATGTAGAAGCTTCAAATTTGGCACATGGTGTTCTCTACTATTTCCTGCGTGTCCCTCTAATTTGGATCAATGTGTAAAAGCTTATCATCGAAATTAATAAAACTAGTAACTTAAAATTAAGATAGAACGTTCCAATTGTGTACTAGGTTTAATTAGTATTAAAAGTATGACGATGACTGCATATGGGCGAAATCGTACCATGGTTTCGGGTTCAGGAACCTTTGAAAAGTTCAAGAGCTAACAAACATATATCTTAAAAACACCATAACTCAAAAAATAATGCCGCTATTTTCAAGAAATTTAAACTCTAGGTTACAAGTAATTAAAGTACCATGGGAATTGGTTCTGGTCGAGTTTAGTCAATGAGTTCGGATTCTAGAAGCTTTTGATCGATTTGAGGCCGAACGAGTATAATTTCGAAGCCCTATATTTCCTATTTCCTATGTGTCCCCGAAATTTAGACTTAATTGTAGTGGTTCAGCTATGTTCAAAGGTACTTGCATTTATGTAAAATTTTTTTTTTATATTTAAATGAATTATATGAAAAGGTCTAAATTTGTAATTGTATTTTAGAAATACATTTATTGCATATTTTGCGTATAAGCTTTTCTATTAGATATATAAACTAACCATTTAAAATAATTGCTAGGAGATTTGAAAAATTTGGATTATTAAATATATTATGTTTTGATTAGCTTTTTATCACAAAATTTAATAATTAGAATTTTTTTATTTTGTAATTGAATTGGAATAAATATATTTTCATTTATTTCAAGTTTTTTTGTTTTTTAATATTTTTAAATAGATAAATTAGTAAGAATTTGTAATATTTTTTAATAAATAGTGTAATTAGAAAATGTTTTTAGTATTATAAAGTTAATTTGGTTAGCTATGTTTTACGATCAGATTAATAACAGCTTTTATGGTGTTAAAATGACTTATGGATATGTCATTAAATAGGTGTAGGGTATTTCTAAGTCGGTTGCAGCGACTGACGGTTTTAGCAAAAGCTACGAAACGTCGAGTTTCGTCTTTATCTTTAGGTGTTGGATATTTTGTAATCACTTAATATTTATCGTCAGGATATATACCTTGATCAGTACATTTATGACCCAAATATGTAACTTTCAGATTTAGATTGTACTTTTCACATATCGAAAAGACTGATTTTAAATTCTTTAAATGATGATTTTCCGAACACCCTGTTACAATGATGTCGCCCATATACAAAAACCATTGTAAAGCTGTCGCGCCTGCAAATGCAAGTGACATCATTCTTGAAAAAGAATTTGGTGAGACGTTTAGTCCAAATGGAAGAACTTTCCATCTATAAATTTTTTATTAACCATCCTATAGTCAATACAAATTCTCCTGTTATCAACGTTACCTTTCTTTGGCACTAATATTATTGGGCTATTATAGTTAGATTGACTTGGTTCAATTAATTTAATTTTTAGTAATTTATTAACTTGTCTATTTATTTCATCCGTTTGCGTATGAGCTTGTCTATTATTTTTTTATAAACCGGATTATCATCCATAATTCTTAATTTTTGTTTATAGAAGTTATTAACAGACATCTTATCTGTTTCTAATTGAAAAGTATCGGAAAAATCATTGCATAATTTTAATAATTTGGGTATATACATTCTTTTATACGATTATTATTTTTATTATAATTTTGCTTTAAAATAATTATTTCAAAATCAAACAATGGTGAAGTTTCTAATTTAATATCAGACGGAATTAATTTGTTTTCTGAATTTGTATTCATAACATGAACAAAAGGGTTCCTAGAAGCCACTATTGTTCTTGGTATGAATATTCCTTCTAAAATTTCTTGGTCAATCAAAAATTAAGCAATCGTTATCTGAAGGCAAAGAAAATTTTCTTACTACTTCTGAACGAGCTGGTATTACTATTGTTTGGTTATTGTGTCCGCTAAGGATTGGAATTTTTAAAATATTGTAATTTGTTTTTATTGAGATTTTCATATTTTTATAATTTATATTACATTTATAAAATTTTATACAGTCTTTACCGAGTATACCATCTGCTGGTATATCAAAATTGTCTGGTACCACATGTAATTCGCATGACAACTCCTGATTTTATATATAAATTTTTGTATATACTGTACCAAAGATTTAATCAAATTATTCGTTATTCCTTTAATTTTTATCATATCATTTTTATTTAATTTAAAATTGTTATTAATGGATGAAATTTTTATTAATGAAATGTCAGCTTGAGTATCTATTAAGACACTAAGTTTTGATTTTTTTAGTTTAGTAAAAACTGACATGTAGTCTGAGAAATTAAGATTTAACGTATAAATATTTTTAATTTAATCATTTATTGTTCTTCTGTATCTTGTACTTCTTCATATTCTTCTTTATTCATAGTAAGAATTTTAGTTTAAAATATGATACATATAAAAAAAAGATTTTGAATTGATTTATTTATAGTAAAAAATTTAATTTAAAATTACAATCTTAAATATACAATGTAATTTAATTTATTATATTAAAAATTTTAGTTTAAAATCTACTCTTAAATATGTAAAGAAATTTTACTTTAATTTATCTATTTTAATTTAATTTATTTAATTTACTTTAATTCATTGTAATAAATTTAGTCTGTTTTTATTTGTCATTTTAATTTTATTCACTGTTTCTTTTAACAAAACAAACACTAAAAATTTTTATTGTCTTTATTAAACGAAATAAAAAATTTAATCGTTACATATAATTAGTAAAAAAAAATTTAACTTATCTTTTTATTTTTGTTGTTCATTCGATTTGTGGTGCTCTGCTCTGGTACCGCCGTTTAATATTTTTCCTGATGTTATTATATGCTGATGCAATTATTTCTATTAGTTTTATTACGGTAATTATTAATATTAATATCTTGATGCCTTCATGGTTTTCTTGTAAGGTTTCAGTAACTATCATATTTGTTATTTCTCCCTCGTTGTCAATTTTATAGATTTTTCCTCCCATTTTTAACTCTGTTTCTTTTATATTTTTAAAAGAGATAAAAAAAAAATGTTTTTTTTTTGTTTTTGTATTATAATACTTTATTGTTTATTAATTTAATTTATTTAGAGTTTATTTATTTAATAGTTTTTCTTCTTTTTTTTTTTTAATCAATTTTTAATGTGACCATTTTTTCCAGATAGAAGTAAAATGTGCTACAAGTGCTTACCCTACTGCCAGGGTAAGTTACACTGCGTAATTTGTGCCGAGAAGATGCGAACCAGCGATGACCGCACACGCGTCAGGCACGGGCCATGTGGTGTTTTAAAATGATCAGGGTACTGCAAGCGAACATCGGAGTGCGGTAACAAGTGATCTAATGCGGCAACTTATCCAAGGAAAACAAGTGGATCTGGTGATGATCCGTGAGCAGTACCAAGATAGCCAGTCAGATACGTGATGGAAATGGTTTTGAGACTGAAGCTGACGATCCTTAACTCAGGGAACACGCCAACGTTCTGTCGCCCCGGTGAAAGGTGGACAATCCCCGATTTCTCCTTGGCGTCGGAACGAATAGCGCCATTGGTTACTGAATGGAGAGTCCTAGCAGATTATACCAGCGAGGATTATTGGTGGAAGTGACCATCAATATGTAGGCTTCACGATGCTCAACCAACGGCCACAACGAGGAAGAGCTTTTTCTAGTGGTCGTCTAAAGTGGCATGTCGATAGGATGGAAAGTAACGCGTTTATGGAGGTAATAGAGCTAGAATTGGTTCACAAATAGCATATGCGACTAGAAAGCTTGTACTACTGGGAAAGGATCATCCACTGCAACCTTCCTCTTACCGGTCACTGTGTCTTCTGGATACAGCTGGAAAAGTATTAGAGAAACTGCCAAGAAGAAGACTACGCCTTGCTATTGAGGCCGTGGGGGATTTGTCACCGAGGCCATATGGCGTCCGCAGTGACCGTTCGACGGCTGACGCTGTGGCAGAGGTAGTGGCAGCGGTGCGGAAGACTGAGAATCCCAACCATTTCTCACGGCGCATAGTGTTGCTTGTGATATTGGACGCGAGAAATGCGTTTGGGCCGACATGCTTCAAGCGTTTGAACGAAACTTCAATATACCGGAGGAGACCACTCTTGTTGGTTATGCCAACGATGTCGCGGTACTCATAGCTGCAAGAGACATCAAATCAGCCCAGATGAAGTTAAATCAAGTAATGCGTACCATGGAAGCTTGGATGGAGGCTCATGGCTGGGCGTTAGCTGCCAACAAGACCGAGATTGTGGTACTCACAAAAACTAAATTGGATACCATATTTCTAATGCTAGTGGGAATTTTTGTTGTTTTGTGTCACATTTTTTGCCTTTTGAAATTCTTGAATTGGTCTGTTTTTTTATGCATTTCTGTTTTTTAAATATTTATTTGTTGAAACGTCAATGATATGTTCGGGCGTTTATGAGAGGCTGTATGTACCATCTTAAGTATGCAGGTCTGACTGATAAAATTAAAAGTTTTTTTAATGAAAAAAAAACAACAACAAAAAAGAGAAACAAAAGCATTTTTTTGTTTGCATTGGTAAGTGCATCGAGTGTTACTCGTAAAATTTGATGGCAAAGAAACCGTTTTTGTCAATACAAAATTTTCACCGAATACGTCAAAACTACGTCAATAACAGATGTTAGTACCATCGTCTGGGCGAGTTGATTGTTGTCAAACAGATGCAATTGTGTGGTATATGACATTATCAATTACACTTCTACTAGCTCTAATAATTTAATTAACTAATTCCTAACTCTATATAGCCTTCCTAAGTCGATATAGCCATGTCCGTCCGTCCGTAGGCACGAAACTCAAAAACTAATGGATGAAATTTTATCTGTAGGTTACTAGGACTTAAAATACGGCGGGGATTGAATATGGGCGAAATCGGCCCATGTGTTCGGATTCTGGAAATTTTAATTGTTCTAAGGGCCAACGAACATATAAAACAAGTAAAGAATCAGTCAGTCGGTGCAACCGACTTAGAAATACCTTACACCTATTTGGTTCAAATTTAATGAGATATCCATAAGTCATTTTAACACCATAAAAGGTCCCCACCCACTACTCCAATTGGGCTCAAATTTCAAGAAGACTAAGGAAATCGAAAGCGACACCCTAATACCAAATTTAGAGGTTCTCTCTTCATTGGTTTCGGAATTATGCTAGTTTGGACTAAATTCGATCAGAAAGTTCTAAGTTTCGAACCCATTGTCCAATCCTCACCGTACGCAATCGCCACCGTAGTTTCTTTACCAATAACCTACAGCACAAATTTCATGAAGATAGCGTCATTAGTTGTTGAGTTATCGTGATTTTTTATATATGTTCGTTAGCCCTGAAACCGATTAAAAGGTCCAGAATCCGAACCCTTGGACTGATTTCGCCCTTATGCAGTCCGCGCTGTACTTTAAGTACTAGTTAACCCTTGTACACAATTTGAACGTTCTATCTTAATTTTAAGTTACTATTTTTAGTAATTTCAATTATAAGCTTTTAAAATTTGGGAGGTCTAAAAAGGGTACTCAACCACCACTCCAATTGATCCAAAATTAGGGGAACACGCAAGAGATAGTAAAGAACACCCTTGTGCCAAATTTGAAGCTTCTACATTTTTCCAAGTAGCTATCTTTATTAATTTTAAGGATATGCTTTAAGGTCTTCGGAAATGTGTGGCTGGTCCCCGACCCACTACTTAAATGGGGCCCAAATTTCAAAGACACTAAGGAAATAGGAAGGGATACCCTTATCCCAAACTTGGAGGTTCTATCTTCATTGTTTTCGGAATTATGCTCGTTTGGCATAAATTCGATCAAAAAGTTCTAGGTTCCAAACCCACAGTCCAATCCTGAACTTAAGCAAACCTCGAAGGAGTTTCATTACTGGTAACATACAGCACAAATTTCATGAAGATAGCGTCATTAGTTGTTGAGTTATCGTGATTTTTTATATATGTTCGTTAGCCCTTGGACCAATTAAAAGATCCAGAATCCGAACCCATGGGCCGATTTCGCCCATTTGCAATCCCCGCCGTACTTTCAGTCCTAGTAACTTACAGTTAAAATTTCATTAAGATTGCTCCATTATTTTTTTAGTTATCGTACATACGGACGGGTGGACGGACATGGCTATATCGACTCAGGAGGTCACGCTATTCACAAATATATATACTTTTCCATATCTAGCTCGCTTCCTTTAGGTGGTTACAAACACCATATCAAATTTAATATACCCTTTTACCTATCCTATAGGTATAGGGTATAACGTGGAAGAATGTAGTAGAGTAGACTGTGTCAACTCTGGGATACCCGCATGACCGTAATATATACATCATATCATCCGGTTAATTACTTTTGGCAAAATTTCAAACACAGCTTTATTAGGTGTAGTGTAATGCTCATATAAAAGAAGAAGTTGTCTGGCAGCTACTCGAACCCTCTGCAGTAGACCAACCAAATTACTGCAAAAATATGCGAAAAAAGTTTCATACAAATTTTTAACATGAAAATGTTTATCTATACATAATTTAATCAATGGTAATATATAATTAAGAAATTGTGTGCGATACTTAAGTTACAAAATTTTTCATACCCTACACCTATGAAATACGAAAAGGGTATATTAACTTTGGTATGGTGTTTGTAACCACCTAAAGGAAGCGAGCTAAAGTACGGCGGGGATTGCATATGGGCGAAATCGGCCCATGGGTTCGGATTCTGGACCTATTAATTATTCTAAGAGCCAAGGCACATATACAAAAAATAAGGATAACTCAACAACTAATGGCGTTACAATCATGAATTTTGTGATGTAGGTTACTAGGAATGAAACTATGGTGGGGAGTGCTTTCGAATTAGTTAGGACCATGGGTTCGGATCCTAGAAGTTTTTCATCGAATTTAGGCCAAACAAGCATAAATCCGAAACCATCCATCTACACAGTTCGAAAGACCTTAAAGCATATTTTCGAAAATAATAAAGATAATAACTTCAAAAAATGTAGAAGCTTCATATTTGGCACAAGGCTGTTCTTTACTATTTCCTACATGTTTCCTTAATGTATGATCAATTGGAGTGGTGGTCTTTTAGACCTCTACAGGTTGAAAGGCTTATAATCGAAATTAATATAAATGGTAACTTAAAATTAATATAGAATGTTCCAATTGTGTACAAGGGTTAACTAGTATGGAAAGTATGACTTGGACTGCATATGGGCAAAATCGTACCATGGTTTTGGGTTCTGGAACCTTTGAAAAGTTCAAAAGCTAACAAACGTACATCTTAAAAACATTAAAACTCGGCAACTAATTACGCTATTTTGATGAAATTTATATTCTAGGTTACTAGTAATTAAAAGTTCCATGGAATTGGTTCTTGCAAGGTTCAGATTCTGGAAGCTTTTGATCGAATTGAAGTCAAACTAGTATAATTTCAAAACCAAAGAAGATAGCACATTATATTTGGGGCACATGGTTTCGTCTTATTTGTTTTGTGGACGTGAAGTTTTGGATGATTTGGAATAGCGGTTTACGTATCACCGCCACTACTCCTAAGACCTTAAAGCATAATATATTTGAAATTAGTAAAGATAAAAAAATCAAATTTTTATTTTATTTTATTTATTAAACCAAAACAAGGTTTTTACAAAAAATATCTTACAGCTATTGAAAAAAACAAAAAAAAATTTAAAGCTAACAAAATGCACAAACAAAAAAAAAAAAAAATACAAATTTGATTACTAAGTTAAAAATTTACAATGAAAAATTAAAAAGTTGTACTAATTTGATACACTATTTCCTATTTCCGTTCTTATTACCACTTGTATGTTTTTAAAAGGTTAAGAGTTTTACTATTAAACATACCATGTATAATATTTTATAAATTAAAAACAAAATATTTTTTTAATAAACAACGAAATTTTTTTTTTTAATTAAGAAATTGTGTACGATACTTAAGTTGTAAAATTTATTTTTGTATTAAAATTAATTATATGAACAGTTCTAAATTTATATTATATATAAATATATATTATTGTATTTCAGAAATACATTTATTGCATATTTTGATTATTTTGTAATAAAAAGCTAATGAAATAACTAACATTAAAAACCATGAAATTATATAAACTTTTATATTTATATTATTACAAATTAATATTTCTTTCGAATAACTTTGAGTTTAATTATAAGAACATCAATAATAAAGTAAATTAAGAGAATAAATTTAAAAATTATTGAAAATTGAAATAATTAACCAAGGGTACTAAATCAAATAAAAAAATATATAATTTTGTAATTGCATTTTACGAATCCATTTATGTCAACTTTATTTATTGTTTAATACTTTTAAATAGATATATTAGTAAGAATTACTAATATTTTTGAATTGATAAAATAATTAAAAAATGTTTTTATTATTATAAAGTAAATTTGGTTAGCCATGTCTTACGATCAATTTGTTTCAAATTTAATGAGATCCATAAGCCATTTTAAAACTATAAAAGCTGTTATTAGTTTGATCGTAAAACATAGCTAGCCAAATTAACTTTATAATACTAAAAACATTTTCTAATTACTTAATCTATTCAAAAATATTACGAATTCTTACTAATTTATCTATTTAAAAATATTAAAAATCAAAAAAACTTGAAATAAATGAAAATATATTTATTTCAATCCAATTATAAAATTGAAAAAATTTGAATTATTAAATTTTTTGATAAAAAGCTAATCAAAGCATAATATATTTAAGAATTCAAATTTTTCAAAATTGCAATTATTTTAAATTGTTAGTTTATGTACCTATTAGAAAAGATTATAAACGCAAAATATGCAATAAATGTATTTCTAAAATACAATTACAAATTTAGAACTTTTCATATAATTCATTTAAATATAAAAATAAATTTTACATAAATACAGCGAGTACCTTTGAATATAGCTTAAGTATTGTATACAATGACTTAATTATATATCACCTTTGGTAATAATTCAATAAAATATATCATATAATAAAAATTAAAAAAAAATAATTTAATCATTTATTAAAAAAATATTTTATTTTTAATTTATAAAATATTATACAAAATATGTTTTATGGTAAAATTCTTAGTCTTTTAAAAATATAAAAGTGTTAAATAAAAACGCAAATAGGAAAGAACCATCGTGTATCAAATTTAAAGTTTCTATCTTCACCAATTTCGAAGATAAGCTTTTTAATCTTGGGATTTCTTAGGAGACACCTGAGCCACCACTAAAATTAAGTCTAAGTTTCGAGGACACATAAGAAATAAGAATTATATTCTTTGGCTTCGAAATTATACTTGTTTGGCCTCAAATCGATCAAAGGCTTCTAGAATCCGAACTCATTGTCCCAACTTGACCAGAACCAATTCCAATGGTACTTTCATTTCTAGTAACCTAGAGTTTAAATTTCATCAAAATAGCGGCATAATTGTTTGAACTATGCTGTTTTTAACATATATGTTTGTTAGCCCTTGAACTTTTCAAAGGTTCCTGAACCCGAAACCATGGTATGATTTTGTCCATATGCAGTTCCCGTCATATTTTCAATACAAGTTAACCCTTGTACACAATTGGAACGTTCTATCTTAATTTTAAGTTATTATTTTTATTAATTTCGATGATAAGTTTTAAACCTTGGGGGGGTCTATTAGAGGGTCCTTGGGGGGTATTGAAGCACAACTTCGGTTGATCCAAAATGAGGGAAACACGCAGGAAATAGTAAAGAACACCCATATGCCAAATTTGAAGCTTCTACATTTGTTTGAAGTTACTATCTTTATTTGTTTCGAAAATATGCTTTAAGGTCTTCGAAACAGTGTGGCTGGTCCTCAACCCACTACTCCAATTGGTTCCTAATTTCAAGGACACTAAGGATATAGAAAGAGATACCCTGATACCAAATTTGGAGGTTCTATCTTCATTGGTTTCGGAATTATGCTCATTTGGCCTAAATTCGATCAAAAAGTTCTAAGTTCCGAACCCATTGTCCAATCCTCGCCGTACGCAATCTCCACCGTAGTTTCATTACCGGTACTTACAGCACAAATTTCGTTAGCCCTTAGACCGATTAAAAGGTCCAGAATCCGAACGCATGGGCTGATTTCGCTCATTTGCAGTCCGCGCTGTATTTTAAATACTAGTTAACCCTTGTACACAATTGGAACGTTCTATATTAATTTTAAGTTACAATTTTTAGTAATTTCGATTATAAACTTTTAAACCTTCTTAAAGGAGGTCTAAGAGGGGTACTGAACCACCACTCCAATTGATCCCAAATTAGGGGGACACGCAAGAAATAGTAAAGAACATCCTTGTGCCAAATTTGAAGCTTCTACGTTTTTTCAAGTTGCTTTCTTTATTAATTTTAAAGATACGCTTTAAAGTTTTCGGAAATGTGTGGCTGGTCCTCGACCTACAACTCCAATCGGGCCCAAATTTAATAAGAAGGGACACCCTGATACCAAATTTGGAGGTTCTATCTTCATTGGTTTCGGAATTATGCTCGTTTAAACAAAATTCGATCAAAAAAATCTAAGTTCCGAACCCATGGTCCAATCTCGACCGTAAGCCATTCCCGCCGTAGTTTCATTACTAGTAACTTACAGCACAAATTTGATGAAGATAGCGTCATTTGTTGAGTTATCGTGATGTTTTATATATGTTCATTAGCCCTTGGACCGATCAATAGGTCCAGAATCTGAATCCATGGGCCGATTTTACCCATACGCAATCCCCGCCACACTTTACATTTAAATTTTCATCAAGATAGCTCTATTAGTTTTTGAGTTATCGTGCCTACAGAGGGACGGACGGACATGGCTATATCGACTCAGGAGGTCACGCTAATCACAAATATATATACTTTTCCATATCTAGCTCGCTAGCTTTAGGTGGTTACAAACACCATACCAAAGTAAATATACCATTTTCCTATTTCATAGGTGAAGGGTATAAAAACAATCTTTTATTTTGGTTATTAAAGTAAATTAAATTTCCAATTTTGACGGGAAGTCGTGTACCTTCCACTTAATTTAAAGTAAATTGAAGCACGGTTTAGAAGATATGCCTATAATATACTAAAAAACATGTAACTTATCGTGTGCTACATCTTTCAGAATACGGGTGATAACACAATACTTATAGAATGTTTATAAACTCAAACATTTTGTTAAGTATCTCGTGCAAAATTAACCTAAATGTCAAGTATTCACAATTTTTTTTTTAAATTTATAAATTTTTTAAAAATAATATGGCTAATTTCAAAAACATTTAAAAAAACAAAATACTTTAAAACATATTTTCTAATATTAAAATTTTTTTTTTAATTTTTCAGCCATCTTTTATGAAAAGTAAAAATTATTTGATTTGTTCTTTTTATATGAGAATTAACAAACGTAAAAAAACAAGGGTTTTGAAAAAAAATTTTAAATACTCAATACTAAATTCGTAAATTCTAGATTTAATCAAATTTAATGAAAAGTCCATAAGTCATTTTAAAATCATAAAAGCTTGATCGTAAGACATGGCTAACCAAATTTCCTTTATAATACTAAAAACAATTTCTAATTATTTTATCAATTCAAAAATATTAACAATTCTTACTAATTTATCTATTTAAAAATATTAAGCAAAAAATTACAAAATTACATATTTAAAACTTTTATCCAATTCAATAAAATATTTGTGTAAAATTTTATTAAATTGGAGCAACAATTACTTTTTATTTAAAATTTAATTATTAGCAACAATTACTTCTCTTCAGGATTTTTAGCTGTAGTGCATTTACTGTTGAATGATTTAGTACCCTTGATTAATTATTTCAATTGTAAATAATTTTTAAATTTATTCTTTTAATTTACTTATTTTTTAATGTTTTATATAATTAAACTCAAAATTATTCGAAAGAAATATTAATTTGTAATAATATAAACATAAAAATTTGTATAATTTCATGGTTTTCAATGTTAGTTAAAAACTATAATGCTTTCATAAGCTTTTTATTACAAAATTTAATAATCAAAATATGCAATTGAAACACATTTTCTAAAATACAATGACAAATTTAAAACTTTTTATATAATTCATTTATTTCTTAATTATATATTACCTATGGTAATATTTCAATAAAATATAGATATGATATAGTAAAAATTAAAAACAAAAAAAATTTCGTCGTTTATTAAAAAATTATATTTTTATTTATTTATTTATTTATTGTTAAAAATTTACTTAGTGATATACATATGTTTTTACATTTTATTTTGTTTTTTTTTCTTAAGCTTTAACATTTATTTTTGTTTTTTTTTTCTAACTGTGATATAAAAAAAACTTATAGTTTTGGTATAAAACATCGCAGTTACTTCCTAATACTATTCAACAAAGTAAATTATTTAAAATTAAATATATTTACATATATATATACATATATAATTATATAAATACAAATATAACAGCTCGTACAGATATGTGCTACGAGCGTTGAAAAATTTCACTCCTGCGTTATACTCACACAAATGAAGGGTTATTCTTTAATGAATGCTTCAGTTTTTTGATAAATATATCCAAATTTGAACTTCTTTTTAACTCCAACCGCAGTTTATTATAGATCCTTATTGATGACAAGAGGCAACTATTTCGTGATAACTCTATTCTTGATTTGGCATCATTTAAATTGTTTAATCTTCTTGTATTGTAATTATGAATATTTTTTCTTCTGATAATTATGATGTTTTTTTTGTACAACCCTTTTTCTATTTTAAAAATTAGCTTAGATTTTTCCAAAATAATGAATTCGGGTGACTTTAGATATCCCGTGCGTTTAAAAATGTCATTTGTTGGTGTAAGGCAGTCGTATTTATGTAAACATTTAATGGCATTGTTTATTAGAACACTAATTTTATCTTTTAACCATTATGAACAGCTGGACCAGTTACATAAATTGTATCTGATGTGCGAAATAATATGAGAATAATATAACTTATCTGCAGTTTTTTTATTCATTATAATTCCACGTCTTTTGAAGGCACCCAGGAGAGGCACAATTTTTTTTACTAATTTATTAATATGCTCCTCCCACTTCAGTTTTTCATCAATTACAACTCCAAGGTATTTATATGCAGGAACTCTTTCAATTTTAGTCTTATTTACCAATAGATTGGGATTTATATCAATTTTATTTTTTATTTTATATACTATAAACTTTGTTTTTTCCGCATTTATAGTTAATTTATTACCTTTTAACCAATTTTCGTAAATCCCCAAATCAGTATTTACAAGAGTTTCAAGTTCTTTACAGGTTCTAGCATTATATATAAGTAAAGTATCGTCAGCAAAGATCTTGTAGTTAGCTTGCAAATTCGCATATTGGATGTTATGAATGTAAAGTAAATATAATGTAGGACCAAGTACTGATCCTTGAGGAACACCAATGTTTATATTATGTTCATTACTAAAAACTCCATTAATTTTTGTAATAGTTTTTCTATTATTCAGATATGAGTAGAGTAAGTTATTAGCTGTACGCCTTATTCCAATTTCATGCAATCTGTTAAGTAAAATATTATGATTTACTGTATCGAAGGCCTTCTTAAGATCAACAAATACCGAACAAACATAATTTCCTTGATCCAATTTATTTACAATTGAGTTGGTGGATTCTAGGACTGTAGATTCTGTTCCAATTTTCTTTTGAAAACCAAATTGATTTGTATCAAATCCTACAACTTTTTGCACGAACTTCTGTATTCTGGAATTTATAACCTTTTCAAATACTTCTCCAATACAGCTTAAGAGAGCAATTGGTATGTAATTTGATACATCCAATGTTGACCCAGATTTAAAGATATATACATACTTGATTTAAGACACTCAGGATATATACCAGTACTTAGATATCTATTGATCAAGCATACAATTATAGGTTTTATCAAAGTTACAACATGTTTTTGTCATTGTCACCTCCAGAAGAGCTATTTTTTAATTGCATGATGATGTTATATATTTCTGATTCATCTGTAGGTTTAAGAAAAATAGACTTTTCAACGAATCTATTTTTCATTACGTATTTTTCAACATCAGTAATTTTATCTGCTAGTTTGCTACCGATTGAACTGAATTAAGAATTGAAGAAATTTGCAATTTTAAAGCTATCACATGTTCTGATTCCATTACCGTTTATTTCTTTAATAACCTTGCTCGACTCAATTGATTTTTTTAAGATGAGATTATTTAGAACTTTCCAAATTTTTTTTTAGTCACTACCAGCTAATTGTAGTTTATCATTAAAATAATTTTGTTTGGCTTTAGTTATTTCATACGTCACCTTGTTTTTTGCATTTTTAAAACTAGCTTTAATATCTATATCGTTAGGCTGCTTTTTGATTTTTTTAAACAAATTATTCCTCTTTTTGATCATATTTAATAAATCCTTTGTCATCCAATGATTATTGTATCTAACTCTTCGGAGTGTTTTAATTGTAGAATTCACCTTTGCTTTTTGCAATATTTTTATAAGGTCATCCACACTATGACATTTATTTATTTCAAGTAACTTTCTAACATTTTCTTTATATTTCTTAAAATTTGTGTTGTAGATTTCCCTTTTAAAAATAGGTTGAATCTTTCTTAAAACTTTATTTAATTTGACACTAACCGCTTTATGATCCAGATTAACTATATCGTGAAGCTTTATGTCAAAGTCAAACTTTTCTAGATCTGTCAGAATATGGTCGATGATTGTAGAATAATATTCAGTCACTCTAGTGACTCAGATTCATAACTAAGTACGTTTTTTATGGTAACTCCGTTAGATTCTAATATCAATTTATAAGATCTGGCGATTTCTGTTAATAAATCAATATTAATATCACCCATCAGAACTATATTCTTGTATTTGTTAAAAATTAAATTCAGGTGTGCTAGTAAATCGCTGATGTTATCACTTGGTTTTTTGTTGGTAACTGCAATTTTTAAGGATGGGGAAGTGTTATTTAGCGAAATAATTATAGTATTGAATTGCTCCAATATTACCGAATATTATTCTTAATAAAAATAGCGATTCCACCTCCTCTTGATTCATTATTAGAGTTAAAAGATGCAGAGAAGCCAGGTGTATTAAAAATATTTTCTTCATCTGAGTATAACCACGTTTCACCAATCATAATAATGTCAATATCTATTCTCTCTTTAACAAAAAGTTCGATTTCAGTCATATTTTTCCTTAAACTTCTAGCATTGAAATGCACCATATTTATATTATTGTGTTTGTTACGTGTCATGGTTTACTAATCATATAATTTTGCCAAGACTCTCTAATTTTTTGTAAGTGCTCTTTACATTTATTATCAATATGTCTCCTAAAATAAGCTAAATCTTTAAGTACTTCGCTTTTGGATATTCCGGTTCTATCATGATATGCAAAATATAAATTACTGAGTTCTACATAGCTATTTGGCAGCCCTTCTTGATTAATAAGTACTTTTAGACTTGTTTGCGTAATACTATCATAACAAATATCTTCTTTATCATGAAAATATGATAAAAATAAATTCACATTGTTGTAGATTCTGTGTTCTCTTAATCTAGATAAGGCATACGTATTTTCACCATAATCGATTGCTTTTTTTGTTAATCTAACAATTGGTGGAACCATGGGGTTGACAAAACTTTTCCCACTGTCTTCTGTACTTAAATTCTTAGGTTCTTCATCTATTTTACCCAGTTTAGGATTATTTTGAATGTTGATAGTTTCTCCTTTAACCCTATTTGAGTAATCGTTGCTTAGCAGCTCTTTTGATCTGATTTTTTCTTTGACTGAAACGATTTCTCGATTTTGCATACTATGAGAGTTTTTATTAACTTTGTTAGGAACTTTATTTATCATATTAGTTTTGAGGGGTGGTTTATTTTTTCAAAAGTGCATTAGTTTTGAAAATAGACTTGGTTTTTTGTTAATAATACTATTATTATTGTTATTCCTAATGTTGTTATTACTTTCATTATTATTTTTATTTTTAGTATTATAATTATTATTATTACTATTATTGTTATTACTATTGTTATTATTATTACTATTGTTATTACTATTATTATTATTATTGCTATTATTATTATTATTACTATTATTTTTATTATTACTATTGTTATTACTATTATTGTTATTATTGCTATTAAATTATTATTATTACTATTATTATTTTTATTATTGCTATTATTATTATGCTATTTGTATTGTTATAATTATTTTCATTATTATTATTATTATTATTATTAATATTATTATTATCATTACTATTATTCTAATTATTATTAGTATTATTACTATTATTATTAGTATTATAATTATTATTACTATTGATATTATTATCAGCATTATTATGGATATTTTTATTGTTATTAATATTATTATTTTCAATATGATCATTTGGTATTTTTCCATCAACTGTAACTTTCTTTGATTGCTAGTAGCCCATTTTTTGTTTTCTTTCCTTTAGTTTTTTTATATACACTGGGCACAATTTGTCAAATGTTTTATGATTTATCTCTAAACCAAGTTTGAATTTTTCGTTGGCTATTTTGCAATTGAAAAACTCATTAATTTCCTGCTGCTTATCACAATCAGATGTCTTATGGTCTTTGTCATATTTAAGACACTTTTCTGTATTTGTACAATCAGCCGATTTATAGATTGAATCCTTTACATTTGTAGCAAAGCATAACAGTGATAGCATCAAACACTTTACACCTTTCCCAACCATTACATAGTTTTTCGGCAGCCATTATTTTAGGAAAGGAATTCCTATCCACTTCAATTATTGCATTTTGCATTTCCTTGTTATACTTTTTTATCACGTTTAATTTAACTACTAAATCGCTCATTTCTATAAAACTATTTTGTTTTTTTAGCTTATCTATTATGTCATTTTCAGTAAATTTATTGTTCATATGCACTACTTTCAATTTTGGATTTATCTCAACAGGAATTTTGATATCATATCCCTCTTTCATTTTTTTTTCGAGTTCCGTTTTTATTATTTCACGATTTTCTATAGAGTCCGTTTCAATTAAAATAGTACCGTTAACTCTACTTACGATATTTTTTATTTTTAGATTTTTTGGATCTACCTTCATATTTAAGGCTTTTTTTGTTGCGACACTTTTTTGTTTTTGTTTCGGTTTAATTATTAACGGTGGATCCTTTTTCGTAACAATTGGAAAGTCATTTACACAGTCTTTTTTTTTTAAATATCAGCAAATGACACTGATTCACCTATATTTCCATGACATTCATTCACAATTTTTTTTAAATTATTGCACAGCTCATCATTTTTTTTCATTGAACTTTTAAATGATTCGTTCACCTTTTCAATTTCATTTTTGAACACTTCCGTAATTTTGTGCATTTTATCAATTTTTTTTCTTTGAATATTTTTAATTTCATCTAACCTTTTCATGTAATTATTTTCGATGGCTCTGAGTAATTCCATAACTTCCTGTTCGTTATGTTTTATTGCCGTTTCAAAGTCTTCTTTGTACTCCTTCAGATGTTGATTATTTTTTGCTACCGCTTGTTCCATATTCTGCAATACTAGGTCTACATTTTGAATATACTGGAGACAGTCATTTTTATATTTTGGTTTGCGCACAGCATACTAATTGTGGATTGATCCACACCAGAACATTTAAAAGCTTCGTTGAAAATTTTTTTACAAACTCCCGCACATTCAATTCCAGTTTCACCTTTAATTTTCATCTTACATTTGTGACACGACGCCATTTCAAGTATTTAAAATTTTTTTTTTACTGTATTTTTTATTTGTCCCCGATTATTTTTTTTTATTAATAATTGCTGAGCTATTGTACCGATAAAGAAAATAAAACACGTCGGTATAGTTTTGAATTTAATCAATGAAAAAAAAGTTTTGTTTTTAATTTATATTGTTTTTAATTTATAAAATATATTACATAATATGTTTTATAGTAAAACTCTTAGCCTTTTAAAAATATAAAAGTGTTAAATAAGAACGGAAATAGGAAATAGTGTATCAAATTTGATTTTTTTATCTTTATTAATTTCGAATATATTATGCTTTAAGGTTTTGGGAGTTGTAGGAGTGGTACGCAAACCGCTATTCCAATTCATCCAAACTTTCACGTACACAAAACAAATAAGATTACAGTAATTCGTTTACTACAGTGCGGTGCGGATGTGTTTACTTTTTTCTTTATCGATTATCAATATTTTAATTAATAAAAGAAAAAAAAAACAAGTAAAGAAACAGTCAGTCGGTGCAACCGACTAAGAAATACCCTACACCTGTTTGGTTCAAATTTAAGGACATATCCATAAGTCATTTTAACACCATAAAAGCTGTTGTTATTTGATCGTAATACATAGCTAACCAAATTAACTTTATAATACTAAAAACATTTTCTAATTACACTATCTATTAAAAAATATTACAAATTCTTACTAATTTATCTATTTAAAAATATTAAAAAACAAAAAAACTTGAAATAAATGAAAATATATTTATTCCAATTCAATTACAAAATGAAAAAATTCTAATTATTAAATTTTGTGATAAAAAGATAATCAAAGCATAATATATTTAATAATCCAAATTTTTCAAAATAGCAATTATTTTAAATGGTTAGTTTATATACCTAATAGAAAAACTTATAAAAGCAAAATATGCAATAAATGTATTTCTAAAATACAATTACAAAATTAGACGTTTTCATATAATTCATTTAAATATAAAAATAAGTTTTACATAAATGCAGCAAGTACCTTTGAACATAACTGAACCACTACAATTAAGTCTAAATTTCGGGGACACATAGGAAATAGGAAATATATTCCTTGGCTTCGAAATTAAACTCGACCAGAACAAATTCCCATGGTACTTTCCTTACTAGTAACCTAGAGTTTAAATTTCATCAAAATAGCGGCATTATTTTTTGAGTTATGGTGTTTTTAAGATATATGTTTGTTAGCCCTTGAACTTTTCAAGGGTTCCAGGACCCGAAACCATGGTACGATTTCGCCCATATGCAGTCCCCGTCATACTTTCAATACTAGTTAACCCTTGTACACAATTGGAGCGTTCTATCTTAATTTTAAGTTACTAGTTTTATTAATTTCGATGATAAGCTTTTATACATTGGAGGGTCTAAGAGAGGTACTGAACCACCACTCCAATTGATCCCAAATTAGATGGACACGCAGGAAATAGTAAAGAACACCCATGTGCCAGATTTGCAGCTTCTACATTTGTTTCAAGTTACTATCTTTATCAATTTCGAAAATATGCTTAAAGGTCCTCGGAACTGAGTGGCTGGTCCCTTCCCACTACTCCAATTGGGCTCAAATTTCAAGAAGACTAAGGGAATCGAAAGCAACCCCCTGATACTAAATTTGGAGGTTCTATCTTCATTGGTTTCGGAATTATGTTAGTTTGGCCTAAATTCGATCAAAAAGTTTTAAGTTCCGAACCCATTGTCCACTCCTTACCGTACGCAATCGCCGCCGTAGTTTCATTAGCAATAACCTAGAGCACAAAATTTCATGAAGATAGCGTCATTAGTTGTTGAGCTATCGTGATTTTTAATATATGTTCGTTAGCCCTGAAACCGATTAAAAGGTTCAGAATCCGAACCCTTGGTCTGATTTCGCCCTTATACAGTCCACGCTGTACTTATAGTACTAGTTAACACTTGTACACAATTTGAACGTTCTATCTTAATTTTAAGTTACTATTTTTAGTAATTTCGATTATAAGCTTTTAAAACTTGGGAGGTCTAAGAGGGGTACTGAACCACCACTTCAATTGATCCAAAATTAGGGGGACACGCAAGAGATAGTAAAGAACATCCTTGTGCCAAATTTGAAGCTTCTAAAATTTTTTTAAGTTGCTATCTTTATTAATTTTAAAGATATGCTTTAAGGTCTTCAAAATGTGTAGCTGGTCCCTGACCCACTACTCCAATGGGACCCAAATTTCCAAGACACTTAGGAAATAGGAGGGGGCACCTTGATACCAAATTTGGAGGTTCTATCTTCATTTGTTTCGGAATTATGCTTGTTTGGCCTAAATTCGACCAAAAAGTTTTAGGTTCCAAACCGATGGTCCAATCCCGAACTTACGCAATCCCCAAAGTAGGTTCATTACTAGTAACCTACAGCTCAAATTTGGTGAAGATAGCGTCATTAGCTGTTGAGATATCGTGATTTTTTATATAAGTTCGTTAGCCCTTGGACCGATTAAAAGATCCAGAATCCGAACCCATGGGCCGATTTCGCCCATATGCAATCCCCGCTGTACTTTCAGTCCTAGTAACTTACATTTAAAATTTCATTAAGATAGCTCCATTATTTTTTGAGTTATCGTGCCTACGGACGGACGGACGGACGGACGGACAGACATGGCTATATCGACTCAGGAGGTCACGCTGATCACAAATATATATACTTTTCCATATCTAGCTCGCTTCCTTTAGGTGGTTACAAACACCATACCAAAGTTAATATACCCCTTTACCTATTCTATAGGTGTAGGGTATAAAAAATATATAAGAATAATGGCATCAATTTACTGGTAGTTGGATACTGACTCAAAAGAAGAATCTTCAAAGCAAATGAACGAAGAAGAAATATTAAAAGATCTAGGAGAAATATGAAGAGATTTATCAAATCCTTTAGTACTTTCAACCTTATAATATTAAACGTTTCTTACTTTTAAGTTCAACATAAATTTTTCTATTATTTTATTTCATTTAAGGTACATTTTTTCTGTTAAAAAAATTTTTTTTTCAAATCTACCAATCAAAATTTTTTCATTGATGTATTAATTGACATAGGACAACTAGATTGTATTTCGCAATAGTAATTTTGTGTTGATTGTTGATAAATGAATTCACAATTTTTCCAACATAGTTGCAATTCACAATACCATTTCAAGAAATTGATTGGTACTTTTCAAATATAAAGTTAATAGTTGACTGTCATAATAGAGGCATATCAATCAATTGCCTTTTAGAAAATTAGTACGATTAGAATCATAGATTCTTCAAAGCAAATATTGGGACCATAGATTGGAGAAGCAAAAGACTGTTTTCGACTCTTTTCTTCAATGTGATTTTCTATCCTGAGCTATCCAGCCGAAAAAACACATATGCATTTTCTTATTGTATTGGTATTGGTACTTCTTCTGTTTGTTTACATATTTAATTTGAATTAAACTTAAATTGAGAAGTTTTTATATTATTAAGTTGTTTCGTGTATCGTCATTAAGTTGTATCGTGTATATTACATATATAACTCAATTCATTTTTAAATAAAAATATTTAGTTTTTAATAGCATAATAGTTCAACCAATCATCAACAAACAAATCATACTTTTGATTGTTAAACAAAACAATTGTGTTTTGATCATCGTGAAAATGAAAATCAAACAAAACAAGTAGTGGTAACAGTCTTTCGTGAATATTTAAAGATTGTTTGCAAAATGTAAGATTTTTCTTGTTTGAATCTGATTGCATATTTAAGTTTTGAATGGCTTGAATCCTTTTAAAGATTAACATTTTGTCAGAAGGAAATCAAACAAAATGTATAAAATATTTTCAATAGTCCCGTAAAAACAGTGCTTTTCCGCAGTTCTTAATGCAGCTTTTTCTTCCTATTTTATCAACCCTATCTCCTATATTTAATAAATATCTATTTATTTTATCAACTCCGTATTTTTTATTAAATAACATTGAAAAACACAACACAGAAATTTTTTTGAACATAATAGTTTATTTTCATTCAGTTTTAACTTTGAAGTATATACTTTAAAGTTTCTTACATAAAAGACGCTGTTCGCGAAAAAACTAGCAATCCATACAAACGGTACAGGTACTTATTTTTGAATTTGTCTGAAAATATTTTCTCTATTACCTTTCTAGTTTTAGTAATTCTATAAAGAACCAATATAGCAGTTCCATATTTTGACGTTTTATAATATGACAAATCAATTATAAATAATGTAAGAAAATCCTACCAAATGTGTAAATTTAAATCTAATCATTAATTTTCAATTTTGAAAGTCTGGCCTTGAGTTAAGATTTTCTTCTTTAAAAAAAAATTTAATTTTTATTATCATGAATGTTATTAGTATGACTAAATACACTTTTAAAAGTCAACAAATACATTTTAGTTCCAGACTTTGAACAGAAAGCTACGAAATTGGTTCAATTCAAAAACTTTACGCAAAAAAAAAAATTAATATGGTTTAATTAATGGTAATAAGGTAATAATTTCCGTTTCTTCATCAAAAATGAACCTCCTAAAAATAATCATTTCAAAAAGATTTAAAAAATTTTGTAATGTGAGTCAACTATTTTCGAAATATTTATTTTTTTAAACAAACTATTTAATAACTTCAAATCTAACAAACTAGAAATTAAAAAATTGATTGATATTCAAAAGTACCGAAATAAAAATTTAGAACAAATTTAAGTTTGAATGAAATAATGCATCAATGGAAATTCTTTAATATTTATAAGACTTTTCAAAGAAACAATTTTAACCTACCAACTTTCATAATTGACACCCTGTTTAAACACAAGAAACTTCTGAAATAAAATACATATTCCTATTTAAAGGACCAAATAAATTTGGAGAAATTCAGAACAAATTTTTATTAAGCAAAAAATGTTACCGTATAAACTAAAATATATTTTAAGGTTTTTATTAATTTATTTTAGATTAAGAAAAAAAGAAAGCTTTTAAAATTAAGAGTAGAGATTCTTCTAATCCGAACCACTCCTACACAATGCTTTTTATTATATTAATTTTCTCCTCATTGTTTTTTGAAAACGTCATAAAATAAAGATTCCAAAACTTACCAAATTTAATGTGGTGGTATAAAATTAAAAAATATTAAAATGAACTTAAAAAAAATTTCAAGCCATTTCTGTTTAAGGGTGCTATTGTGATTTACAACACAACCTAAAAAAAGGTTGTCATTAACAACTTTGTTGTAATTCTCTATTATGATTGACAACACAACCTAATTATTTGTCAAAATTACACAACCTATTCTTTAAGTTGAGTTGTGTCCAAATATAGTTATTGCCAGACAACATTTTACATTTGTTGTTTGAGACAACTTAAAAGTGACAACACCTTAACACCAGTTGTCTGTACATACTTTGTACATAATATTAAAGTTAATTATATAAAAGTACTTTACTTAGAATTGTAAGTGAGAAAGTAGCTAATAAAAAAATGTTTGTCTAGTAAATAAAAAATAAAGAAAGCTTTGGTATGTATGTTAACAGAGTAAAGATATTCGACACGTTTTTTTTAAAACAACTTAATTTAATTGAATGTAGCATGCCAATGGCAGCACTTTTATGACAATTTTGTGACATCGTAAATGTCGTAAAAAAACTTCAACATACAATGTGAAATAACACAATGTAAAATTTCTAAACACATTGTGTTGAAAATACAATGTACATATTTTGTTTACAATTCCGATTGCATCAAAATTAAATTTCAAAAATTTTAACAATTGTAACAAAAAATTAAGCATCTTTTAAAAATTTACTTACTTTTCTCCATGGCTTTTTTGTCTTTTATAAATTAGGGACTAAATAAAAAACTTAAAAGTTATTTGAAGTTTTAATTTGAATTTTATTTTTGTGGTGGTGTGATGAAGTCCCTAATTTAAAAAAAAAAACCATGGAAGAAAAGTAAATAAATATTAATTTATACTTTTCAAAGATTGTTTCTGTAAAAAAATTTAATTTTTTAATATTTCATTTTGACGCAATCGGAATTGTTAAAAAAACATTGCATTTTCGACACAATGTGTTCAGAAATTTTACATTGTGTTATTATCCCATTTTATCAGTTTGAAGTTTTTTTACGACATTCACGATGTCATCCCCATTTACACGACGCGTGTTGTAAAATTGAGTATCGAAAATTTTTTGGATACACAAACAAAAAAAATTAAAAGTAATTTGAGTTTTGAAGTTTTAATTTGAATTTTGCGAAGTCCGAGTACGAATCCAGTTGAATCTTCTTTTTTTGTGGAGGTGAAGTCCCTAATTTAAAAAACAAAAAAAAACATGGAAGAATAGTAAATAAATATTAATTTACACTTTTCAAAGATTGTTTCTGTAGAAAAAAATTAAATTTTTGACATTTCATATAGACGGAATCAGAATTGTAAGCAAAATACATTGTATTTCGACACAAAATGTGTTCAGAAATTTTGCATTGTGTTATTTTCACATTATCAGTTTGAAGTTTTTTTTACAACATTTACGATGTCACCCAATTTAACAACATGCGTCGTAAAAATGGATTGCGAATACAATGTAAAATTTTTGAAGTTTACATTTCCGATCTTGCGACATTGTATTCACGACATCGCAAACACATTTACGATGGGTGACATCGTAAATGTCGTAAAAAAAACTTCAACCTGATATAATGTGAAAATAAGACATGTAAAATTTCTGAACACATTGTGTGGAAAATACAATGTATTTGGTTTACATTTCCGATTGAGTTAAAATGAAATGTCAAAAATTTCAATTTTTTTCTACAGAAACAACTATGAAAAGTATAAATTAATATTTACTTAAGTTTCTTTGATTGTTTTTTTTTTTTTTTAATTAGGGACTTCATCAATACAAAAATAAAATTCAACTGACCAAAATTCAAATTAAAACTTCAAAATTCAAATAACTTTTATTTTTTTTATTTGTGTATCCAAAAAATTTTCGATACTTCGATACACAACACGCGTATTGAAAATGGCTTTAGAATACAATTTAAAATGAATTTACGATCATGAGACAATAGGCTGGTACACACTATCGAGTTTATCGGCCGATTTGGAGAAATCGTACGATAAACTGTCAAAATATTTTTATGTAGTGTTGATGAGAAAAAAATATCTGTAACGACCAATGTCGTACAATCAACCGCAATAAAAATTGCCTAAAAATTCTACAGTGACACTAACACACAGATTATTTTTTTTTTTACTTATCGGACGATTTAAATCTGCCGAATTGCTTTTTGTGTTCGTTTCACATGAAATGATCGGCCAATAATAAAAATCTGAAAAATTACAAAAGAAAAAAATCGGCCTATAAGTACAAAGTAACATACACTTAAAGAAAAGATTGATAAGTTATCGTACAAATTGAGTTTACTTAACGTTTTATTTTGAAAGTGCAAACTGCAATTTTAAAGTTAACATAAATATAAGTGTAGGAAAAAATAATTTAATTGAAATATCATAAATTCGTTAGATATATGTAGGTAAATATTTATTGTATAATCAGATATTATGTATAATTTATTTTAAGAGTTTTATTATAAATTTATAATTTATATTTATTAGACGAACTTTCACAATGTCCATTGAATACATTACGGGTTTGATAGAATTATATCAAATTTTTTGTTAATATCTCAAATAAAATATTAAACGTCCGTTCATCCATTCTAAGATAGTTTTTAAAATCATTTGAATCATCTTTTAGTTGTTGCAGAAGAGGCATATGATTCAAATATTTATTTTGCAACCAGCGCTTAACCCATTTTTTTCTATTAATTTTTTTTTACGTTTAGTTATAATATAACCTGCCATAACAATTGCAATTATACTTGCTTCCATATTGAAAAATTTAATTTAATTTATAGTTTGAGCTTACACGTATAAAAATCGTTTGATCTGGCAGAAATTTGCTAGGAATTTCTCAACGATCAAAAATCGTGATTTTATCGATTCATTTCGGTGAAATTGGCCGATTTATCTACAATATAACACACATTAAACGATTTATTTTAAAAGATTTTTATCGGTTACCTTAATCTGTTAGTTAATGTCAAAATACAAAGATATCGTAAAGATTTATCTCGCAGATTCATCGGCCCGATACCTGTTTAAGAATATCCGGGGCGATATACCGGACGAAAAATCGTTTAGTGTGTACGGGCCTAATATAAAATTTTTGTAGTTTACATTTACGATCATGCGACATTAGGTGTGGTCGTAAATGTAAACTTTTTGACGTAAAATATGCCATTTGACATTTATTATGATTTTAAGACCAAACAATTTGCAATCAGTAGACATTCAATTTACAAATAAATTTTTGTGGTCGTAAAAGTAAATTTTTTAGTTTTGCAATGAATATAAATTCAACAGATTGTTTTTGTTTTCCACTTTTGAAATGAGTTTCCATCGCTTATCTTGTACAAATTAGTAGTTTTAAGGTGGATGTGCCTCACAACAAACTTTGTGATTCACTTTCAGTTTCACTTCTGTTAATTTAAATTTAAATTAATTTACAAAAAAAGACATATTTTCTTATTTTACATTATTAATCATAAAAATAAAACAACGCTGAACGCTCAAAAAACAGTACCTTACTACTTGGTAAACTGATTGTAAATAAAAACTTTAGTTTGCATAGTTGACGGTTACTTTACACATATTCACATTTACGACCAGGTTCAGTTAGCAATGATTTTTTACATAATTTTTGGTCGTAAATTCAAAATATGCATATTGACAGCAAACTTACATTTACGACCATAAGAATTGTATTCACAACGTCGCAAACACATTTACGATGGGTGACATCGTAAATGTCGTAAAACAACTTCAACCTGATACAATGTGAAAATAACACAATGTAAAATTTTTGAACACATTGTGTCGAAAATACAATGTATTTTATTTACAATTCTGATTGCGTCAAAATGAAATGTCAAAAAATTTAAATTTTTTCTACAGAAACTTTCTTTGAAAAGTATAAATTAATATTTAGACAAAATGGATATTAATTTCGTTAAAAAATTTTTCTTCAATTATTTATTGGACTGTGGTGAAGAAATAAGAGTTTCCATGACCACAAAAATAAAACTTAACTGACAAAAATTCAAATTAAAACTTCAAAATTCAAATAACTTTAAATTCATTTTTTGTATATCCAAAAAATTTTCGATACTCAATTTAACAACACGCGTCGTGAAAATGGGTCGCGAACACAATGTAAAATGAATTTACGATCATAAGACAATGTGGAATTTTTAAGTTTACATTTACGATCATGCGACAATGCATTCACGACGTCGCAGACATTTACGATGTCAGGGATACAAATACAACCTGCTTTCAACTGTTGAAGTAGTTATTCACAATAAAATAATTTCGTTGTGTTAATTAGGTGGTGTTGTGCAATAAACAACTCAACTTAAGTGTTGTTAATCGCAATAGAACTATATAAATTTTCGAATTTCATCCAATTAATTTGATCGTCCTAAAGGACCTACAGATCATTTTTACACTTAAAAACACCTGCTGAAAATGGATGAAAAAACAATTTTACCTAAATAGTTTATAAAAGTAATTTATTCAGTTAAACATACGAATACTTGTTTTCAGATTTATTTGCACATTTGCGCTTTGAAGTAACTTACATACTTTGCTTGATTGAAGTACTTTTTTTAAATCGTGCTTGAATAAATTATGTCACTGTAAATGTTTGGACTGGATATATTATGTATGAGTCAAGTATTTTAAATTATTTTAGCGAATTAAATAAATTATGTATTAATCCAAATTAAATTCAAGTAAAATTATCGTTCTTATATACTGTAGTATTTTCTTACACTAAACTAAGTTTTGACAAAATCTATACTTAAAAACGACCCCTTCCTCCTGCTGGTGATCTACTTCTAAATCTTCCACCACCCCCACCCCCACCACTGCGACCGCCAAAACCACCTCCACCGCCACCACCACTTCTACCCCCGCCAAATCCACCATCACGACCACCACCAAATCCACCGTCTCTTCCTCCGCCATAGCCACCGCCACCACTTCGTCCACCAAATCCGCTATCGCGGCTTCCACCACCGTAACCACCACCTCCACTGCTTTGTCTACCAAATCCACCACCACCACCCTGTCGACCACCACTACGTCCACCAAAACTACCACCACCACCGCCGCCACCTCCACCACCTGAACGAAAACCACCACCACCACCGCCTCCGCCTCGACGATCTCTTCCAAAATCTCTACCACGATCACCAAAACGCCCACCACCTCCTTGCCTTCCTCCACCTCCTCTTCTACCTTGCCTTGGCCGCCCTTTAGATATTTCAACACGTAACTGAGACCCTAAAAGATCTGTTCCATTCAAAATATCACAAGCCTTTTCTGCTTCATTTCGATTTTCATATTCAACAAATGCAAATCCAGGAGGATTAAAAGCTACCCACTAAAATAAAAAAAAAATATTCAAATAGTATATACACATTAAACAAAAAACTTACAACACTATTTAGTTTTCCATATTTTGAAAATTGCTCTTCTAAATCTTCCTTCTTTATTTTGTCAGTTAAATTGCCGACATAAACTCTAGTTCCTCGACTATCTCCCATATTTGAATTTCCCTGAAGTTTAAAGCGAAGGTAATCAAAACGAAGTGCCTTTTTCTTCTCGTGGTCTTGCTTGCCAAAGTTGATCCGTTGTGCTACGAAGATGAAGCTTGAAGTTCAATCGGAGCAACTACGCCGACAAAATATCAAATAACTAAATAATTATTTCAAAAAAAGACGAAGTATCGAATGTTCTTTTTTAAAAAAAAATAATTTTTATTGTAGAAGCAGGTTAGATGTTTTTTTTACAATTAGAAGTACAAGTTAAATAAATCCAAACATGAAACCAACCATAACTTAAATCCAATTTGATCTAATATTTACCAATTTAAATCTAGTTGAGATGGTAAGACTTAACGGACTTAAGAATTTGCTCACGAACATCTCTTTCCAACATATCCTATTCTACCAATAATAATATTATTGTAATTAGGAACATATGGAACAAACTGAGATTTAAATTCGTGAATTTGTTACATACAAATATGCATTGACTACATAACATACATGAAATTTAATTTACTCGAACTGCATGCATTTTCTTCTACTTTCTACTTCATAAAAAAAAAAAAAAATTGTGTTTGTGACTTGTTCGAAGTTTCATCGAAATAATTATTTTTTTTGTATATTTTTATTAAGATATTTTTGTTGCGCCGCATATTTGAAGACAATTTAATTTTAGGCAAAATGCGGCGTCATACATTACAAAATGGCGGCGCTAAACTATTGCTAGTATATATACAAGCGTCGTTTCAACATGAAAAAAAAATCAATGAAATGGGCGTTAGCTGATTTTGTTTTTGATTTAGCAGAATTTTTCGATGAAAACGAAGATTAAAATAATTATTCACATTAAATAAACAAGGCACAGGCACTTATAGATGATTAATTGATAGAAAACGTCGAAAATAACGTTGAACGTAATTTTGTCGGTTTTTTTTTTTTTAATTTTAAGATGTACATTATACTGAATTTAACGTTACCGTAATTACTTTTGAATCACTAATTCGTTGACTGTTTTGCGTTATATCAGATTACAATGGTGGCGGTCCTCCTCCAAAAATAATTGAAGATAATGAAATATTTTACTTGAATTTAATGTATAATTAATCGTCGGTAGATGATAGTTATAATACTTTTGCTTCACAAAGTTAAAACTGCCTTCTTGACAACACAATCACCAAAACGGAAATGAATATACATATATTGATATATGATTTAAATAAAATCCAAATAAAAAAAATAAATTTTGCTCAGTTGTCAAACAAAGCGCAATCTATTGACTATAATTGCTACAAACACAGTTATTAAAATGTTATAAAAATTTTTTTGTTTGTTGGGTTTCGCTTATGTATGAATATAGGCATAGAATTACTAAACTAGAATGCCAAAAGCAAAATATTTTCAGGAAAACTTCAAAATTCATGTCTTTTTCGAATGGCTTTTTGATATTCAGAGTTTTTTTTTTGTACCAATCGAAAATGAAACGAGAGTTACTCTGTTTTTGATTGCAGTGTATATATACTTTTTAATATTTTAATTTATTTGTTATGACATTTTCATAAAACTGACAAATGTCGAACACACCCATAGGAAAAAACAGTAACATGAAAAGAAATCTAGAATTACTCTAAAAATAAAAGGACTTACCCTTTTTTGTGCCAATTGAAAATAAAACCACTCTAGAATGAATCTAGATTCTAGGGTAACTTTTTTTACTCTATATTTACTCTTTTTGCCAATCGAAAACGACATAAGCACCTGTAACATTTGTGTGAAATTGACCAGTGACCAACGATTTGAAAGTGAAATATAAAAGAAACTATTAAGTACATACTCCAAAGTTAAAACTGAATAAAAAATAAATATTGCGTTTCAAAAAATATTACTAGGTTTAGTGTTTTAATGTTATTTAAATAAAAAATATAGAGTTGATAAAATATAGAGAAATTTAATTTAGGATATAGAGTTGAGTTGACATATAATTTGTGATATAAAATTTTTGATTGAATTTTATAATGACATTTAAAAATATTTTATACATATTTTTTATGTTTCCTTCTATTTATTTATTTATTATTTATTATTATTATTATACTGCTTAACACAAACAGTTTACAAAAAATCATACAAATAACAATTAAAATTATACAATTAAAATCAATATAAAAAATTACATATTTGACTAATTATAAATATGTTCAAACTAAAATTAAAATTAAAAGTTAAAAATTATATACTTTACATTACTACAAGAAAAACATAACAAAAATAATCCTAATAATAGCGATTGTATAATTTTTGTTTTTGAGAGTGTTTTGAAAGTGTAAAGTCAATATAATGTTTATGTTTATTACCTATAATAAGCATTCTATTAATAGGTTCGAATTTGCCATAGTTAGTCCTATGATTATTAGTTTTAAATAAATTGCAAGAGCGAAGGCGTTGAAGATTTCTAATAATAATTTTACTAGAAATTAAATTAGATTTAACGTTACCCTTGACAATTTCTGTAATAAAAATTACATCAGAAACTTCACGTCGAAAATTTAAAGTACACAAATCAATTAATTTTAGCCTTTGTTCATATGGTGGTAAAATAATGGGATTCGACCATGGCAAATGGCGTAAGGCAAATCTAAGAAAATTTTTTTGTATTGCCTCAATCCTATCAATGTGTACCATATAAAACGGAGACCAAACTTGACTAGCATATTCCAAGTTTGGTCTTACAAGACAAGTGTACAGCGATTTAAGTACATAAGGATTTGAAAATTCCTTTGCAGAACGTTTAACAAATCCCAATAGTGAATTAGCTTTATTTATAATATTATTATAATGGATTTTAAAGCTAAGTTGGGAATCGAAGTACACCCCTAAGTCCTTTATTGATGTAACTTTAGGTAAACTAATACCATCTAAGTTATAATTGAAACAAATAGGACTAGATCGGCGTGTATAAGATATCAGTGCGCATTTATTTACATTAAGTAGTAAACAGTTATTAACGCACCAATTGTTAAAATTTTGAAGATCATTCTGCATAAGGATGGCGTCATTATAAGATGTAATCTTTTTAAAAAGTTTCATATCATCAGCGTAAACTTGAAGCTCGCAATTAGAAATTAAAGAAGAAACATCATTTACAGATAAGATAAAAAGTAGAGGGCCAAGGTGACTACCTTGTGGAACTCCCGAATTTGCCACGAAAGGTTCTGAAATCACATTTTTAAATATAACACTATAGGAGCGATCACATAAATAAGAATGTATCCACTTAAGGAAAAATAGTGGAAAACCATATTTTTCAAGTTTTAGTAAAATAATATTATGTGGCAATAGATCAAATGCTTTACTAAAATCAGTATAGACAACATCTGTTTGAAATCCTTCTTCCATGTTATTAAGAAGAAGAGATGTGGTTTCAACTAGATTAGTCACCGTAGATTTTTGTTTTACAAAGCCATGTTGGTTATCTATTAAAAGATTCCTACAATGATTATAAATTGAATCCGTTATAATTAATTCAAATAATTTAGGAATTGAAGATAATTTAGCTATTGGGCGATAGTTAGTGATTTCATTTTTAGCATTCTTTTTGTGAATTGGCCTGATATAAGAAATTTTCCAAATAGGAGGAAAATATCCGGAATTTAATGAATTTTTAAAGAGTAATGTTAAAGGCGTAGTGAGAATGTTAGAACACTTGCTCAAAATTATTTCTGGTATACCATCTGGTCCAGGAAAAGTATTATCACCCAGTTTATTTAGATAGCTGGAAACTATTTGTTCATTAATATTAATGTCAGTAAGAGAAGTTTTTTGATATGTATTCATATAGGAGAAATAATTTTCATTTGGCGTAAAAGAAGACTCACTATATGAAGTGCTAAAAAACTCACGAAAATATTTTGAAATAGTTGAAGGATCATTACTAGAAAGAGAATTGAAATTCATAAATGTTGGGTAATCATCACATTTACGTTTAGAGTTTAAGAATTTCCAAAATTTTTTCGGATCAGACTTTAATTTAGTTGCCATTAAGTTAATGTAACTATTATAAAGTATTTCAGAAGAAGTTTTAAAATTCTCAAACAATATGACAAAATTATTAAATTCATTAATATCTTTTGTTTTTAGATATTTACGCCAGGCTTTGTTTTTCTTATTTCTGAGAGATCTAAGCTCCTTTGTGAACCATGGTGGGCCAGAGTTAGAACATCTGTTTTTTGAAATAGGAACAAATTGTGTAAAACCTTCGAACATTATTTCATAAAACCTAATTGTCATTTGATTAAGGTCTATATTATTAAATATAGACGTGAAGTCATAGGTGTTTAAGAAATTTACTAGTCCGGGAAAGTTGGTTTTATTGAAATTAAATCTATAAGAATCTGCTGCTTCATGATTTATGGAATTAGTCAAACAATAAGTAAAATTTATTGAAGGGTGATAGGGGTCCAACGCAACAAGCGGTGACACCGATTCACAGAAAATAATATTATTCCAATCAGAAGTAAATATTAGATCCAATTGTTTATCTTTAAAATTGCGGCAGTGGGAAACCTGTTGTAAATCGTTGGTATTTAAACCATCAATAAATTGAGAATCAGGTTCATTCACTGAAGAATCAGCAATCAAAAAAGATTCTTCGTCATGATTGATCCAAGTTATATTAGGGAGATTAAAATCTCCACATAAAATTAACTCATCATTAGGACCAGAATTACAGCAGATCGAATCTATTACATTTAAAAGAGTAATATAAATATTTAAATTCGAAGAAGGTGGAATGTATGTGTTAACAATATTAACACTTTTATTGGAAAATTTTATGTTCACACCAATTATTTCGAGACAGTCCGCGTCAGAAATAGGAATTTCATTTGCATTAAATGAGTTTTTTACGGCTATCAATACTCCTCCCCCTTTAGGAATGTAACTATTAGATACATTAAGTTCAGAGTATCTGTCTTTTCTAAAAACCGAGTATGAGCTATCAAAAAGCTCAAGATTGTTAATAGAAGAATTTAGCCAAGTTTCAGTTAAAGCAAATACGTCAAAATTTAAATTTATTGAATTAAGTAGGACTTGTCTAGTTTTTGTTCTAAGACCTCTGACATTTTGATAATATAATGATAAATTTATCAAATTTGAAGGATCAATCAAAGATGTAGAGGTCTTATTTAAATATTATTTAATATGAAAATATTTATTATAATATTTAAATAAGACCTCAGGAAAGACAAAATAATAAAGTTTAAATGAATTCACGTTATGCAAAGCTTAAATATGCTATCAGAAGGATAAAAATAAGCTAAAAACGTACGTTTGTGGGGACCATTTTACAAAACATCTTCTAAATTTTCACGAAACACTGTTACCACTGCTTGTTTTGTACCAAATCGCCAAAATAGAGATATTTTATAATTTTTTTCGCTGTAGTCGAGTTTGACAACATTTTCAAACGCTAAAAACAAATTTTTAACTTTGAAAGAATTTTTAAATGTTTTTATTTATTTTTGTAAACATACGCTCTTTTATTTTAAGTAGGTATTTAATAATAAATTCAATTTTAAATTTACTTCACGTACCCACCACCTTCTTCTGCGATTTCAAATTCTTTTAGACAATCAAGTACCTTACGAAAAATTGTACAGTTCGTAAAATTTAAAAAAAATTCAATCCTAAATTTTTGATATTTTTGTTTATATATTTTTTAATTTTTAGCTTCGTTACAATTATGTTTCTTCTGCATTGAGCCATCAGAGTTGCAAAATGCCAAAAAAAAAAACCTAACTACGGCAATGAAAACTTCAGAAATTTTAGATTATTTTCATTCTATGCGTTTACACGTTTGTGATTCCATCAGTTGATATATCTTCTTTTTCTTACTCACTTCCTCATTTCTCCTAAAAAAAAGCTTAACAAGTAAAGAAACAGTCATTCGGTGCAACCGACTAAGAAACACCCTACACCTGTTTGGTTCAAATTTAATGGAAAGTTCATAAATTATTTTAAAATCATTAAAGCTTTTTATTAGTTTGATCTTAAGACATAGCTAACGAAATTAACTTTGTAATACTTAAAACATTGTCTAATTATTTTATCAATTCAAAAATCTTAAAAAATTTTACTAATTTAAAAATATTAAAAAACAAATAAACTTAAAATAAATGGTTCGTAAAATGCAATTACAAAATTACATATATAAAACTTATTATCCAATTCAATTAAATTTTATACACATGCAGCAATTACTACTTTTCAGGATTTTTAACTGTTGAACGATTTAGTACCCTTGATTAATTATTTCATTTAATTTTTTAATGTTTTATATAATTAAACTCAAAGTTATTCGAAAGAAATATTAATTTTTAATTAAAAATATAAAAGTTTATAAAATTTGATGGTTTTTAATGTTAATTAAAACCATTAATGCTTTCATTTGCTTTTTATCACAAAATTTAATAATCAAAATTACAAAATTATTTGCAATAAATGTATTTCTAAATACAATGACAAATTTAGAACTTTTCATATAATTCATTTATATATAAAAATAAATTTTACAATTTCTTAATTATATATTACCTATGGTAATAATTCAATAAAATATAGATATGATATAATAAATAGTTAAGAAACAGTCAGGTGGATGACTTAGAAATATCCTACACCTATTTGGTTCAAATTTAATGGAGAGTTCATAAGTCATTTTAAAACCATAAAAGATTTTGTTAGTTTGATCGTAAGATATAGCTAACGAAATAAATTTTACAATACTAAAAACATTTTCTAATTATTTTATCAATTTAAAAATATTAAAAATTCTTACTACTTTATCTACTTAAACAAGTAAAGAAACATTCAGTCGGTGAAACCGACTTAGAAATACCCTACACCTATTTTGTTCAAATTTAATAAGATATTAATAAGTCATTTTAACACCATAAAAGCTGTTATTAATTTGATGGTAAGACATAGCTAACCAAATTAACTTTATAATACTAAAAACATTTTCTAATTACACTATCTAATAAAAAATAATTCCAAATTCTTACAAATTTATCTATTTAAAAATATTAAAAAACTCAAAAACTTGAAATAAATGAAAATATATTTATTCCAATTCAATTACAAAAGTGAAAAAATTTTAATTATTAAATTTTGTGATAAAAAGCATAATATATTTATATTTAATAATTTAAATTTGTCAAAATTAAAATTATTTTAAATGGTTAGTATATGTACCTATTAGAAAAGCTTAAAACGCAAAATATGCAATAACTGTATTTCTAAAAAACAATTACAAATTTAAAACTTTTCATATAATTCATTTAAATACAAAAATAAATTTTACATAAATGCAGCAAGTACCTTTGAACATAGCTTAAGTATCGTACACAATGTCTTAATTATATATAACCTATGGGAATAATTCAATAAAATATGCGATATAATATAAATTAAAAAAAGGGATGTAATCGTTTATTAAAAAAATATTTTGTTTTTAATTTTTAGTTTATTTTTTTATTAGTTTAACTTAAATTTTACAAAATTTTAAAAATTAGTTTTATACAACATATAAAAAAAATAGCTTATGAATTAAGTTACAATTTTATATTTTTTAAATTAAAATTTAAGTGAACAATAAAAACAACTAAATATATATAAAAAATAAGATTTTATATTTCTATTTAAACAATCTAAGTTTTTGTGTATGTTTTAAAAGTGTGAAATCGATGTTGTTCTTATTTCCCATTATCAACATCCTATGAATCGGTTAATAATTGCCATAATTTGTTCTATGAAAACTTAACGTAAATAAATTAGTATTACGTAAACGATTATTTGAATTAATTTTAATGTTATTGAGGATTTGAGGAGAAGAAATGTTACCTTTTACAATATCAGCAATAAAAATAACAACAGCAATTTCTCGTCTTAATTTTAAAGTTTTCAAGTGAATTAAATTCAATCTATTTTCATAAGGAGGTAAGATCCGCGGGTTTGACCATTAAAGATTTCTCAAAGTAAATCTTAAATAATTTCTTTGCACCGCCTCTATCCTATTAATATGTACCTCGTAAAATGGTGACCAAACTTGGCTAGGATATTCTAAATTAGGTCTAACAAGACAAGAATATAAAGATTTAAGAACATAAGGATCATTAAATTCTTTAGACCAACGTTTTATAAAACCAAGCAAAGAATTAGCTTTTAGAAGTGATGTTTCTAAATAAAATTCTGTAAGTCCTATCAGATAAAAATGAAGTTTTCTCAGCTTTATCAGTATTATAGAATGTGGTAAAACATCAAATGCTTTACTATAATCTGTAAAGATAACATCTGTTTGAAAACCTTCTTCCATATTTTTTGTAAAAGTTGAAACTGACTCAACAAGATTAGTAACTGTTGATTTTTTATCCATATATCCATGTTGATTATGAACCAAAAAAGATTTACAGTGACTATGAATAGTATCATACATTATTAATTCGAACAGTTTTGGAAGTGAAGAAAATTTCGCAATTGGTCGATAATTAATAATTTTATTTTTGGCATTTTTCTTATGATTAGGTCTAACATATGAGTGTTTCCAGATAGAAGGGAAAACTCCTGAATTTAAAGAGTTAAACAGAAAATTAAAGAGTTAAACAGTATTGAAAGGGGAATAGCCAAAACACTTGAACACTTTTTGGGTATAATTTCCGGAATACCATCGGGTCCGGGAAGATTATTTTTCCCAAGTTTGTCTAAATACATTTTAATTACACCTTCATTAATATTTATATTAGACCAAGTAGTTTCCGGAAAAGTATCCAAATGAGAGAAATCATTATAATTTGGTGTAAAAATAGAATTACTATAAGAAGAACAGAAATATTCACGAAAGAAATTAGATATTATTTTAGAATTATTACTTGAAATACCATTATACTTCATATGAGAAGGAAACTCGTCACTTTTCCTCTTGGAATTAACAAATTTCCAGAAGCATTTTGGATTTGATATTAATTTTGAAGATGTACTAGAAATAAATTCATTATAGAGTAATTCAGACAATAATTTAAATTCATCAAAAAGAATTTTAAATCTATTATAGTCATGCGAATTCTTCGATTTAAGATAACAGCGCCAAGCTTTATTCTTTTTATTTCTGAGTTTTTTCAAATCCGAATTGCACCATGGTGGACTTAATAAAGGGTTTCGATTCTTGGATTTTGGTACAAATTGCCGAAAGCCTTCAAAAATAACTTCATAAAACCTTTTTGTCATTATATTAACATCTGTATTATTAAATTCAGAATAAAAATCAAAGGAACTAATGAATTCATTTAAAGCAACAAAGTTAGCTTTATTAAAAATAAAACTATAAAAATTAGAATAATCAGAATTGATTGGTGAATTTACACAATGATTAAAACTTAGTGGTGGATGAAACTTATCAATACCTATTAAAGAGCAGGTATTTTCGCAGAAAATTAAATTTTTTCCATTCAGAAGTAAATACTAAATCAAGTTGTTTATCCTGAAAGTTACAAATTTCTGAGACTTGTTGCAAATAATAAGTATTTAATATATCAATAAATACATATTCACATTCAGTCCCAATATGTTTCGGAATCATTAAAATGTTCCGCGTCATGCTTTACCCATTTAAGATTGGGTAGATTTAAATCACCACATAAAATCAATTCATCTTTAGGACTAAAGTGATTGCAAATAAAATCTATCATTTTACCTACAGAAGTATAAATATCAGAATCAGACTAAGGAGGAATATAACAGTTAACAAGATATAAATTTTTTCCTAATTTATATCTTGAGGTTCAATTTTCACAATAATTACTTCATGGTCTTCTAATCCAGGGACATTGACTTGATTTACATTAAAAATATTTTTTACCGTAATTAAAACTCCACTCCCTTTAGGAATTACACCATTAGGGTAATCGGATGGATTAGAATATCTATCCTTCCTAAAAACTGTGTAACAGTTATCAAAAAGCTCTAAGTCCAATATGGTTGGATTTAACCACGTTTCAGTTAATGCAAATACGTCAAAATTTAAAATAGATGAATTTAAATAAACATCCCTAGTCTTTGTTCTTAAACCTCTAACATTTTAATAATAAAAGGACATATTATATTTATTTAAGTTACGGTTGATAGATACCTTGAGAAGATTATTTCGAGGCACTGGGGAGAAAAAATTTATTATAACTTTCACGAGCTGAGTTTAAATGTTAATAATAATTACTCTCACAGTGACTTCGATAAGATTTAAGATCATCTTTTTCCGAAACATCTATAGAATTGTGAAATTTATTATATACAACTTATATAGGTCTTCGTATTTAGTTGGGAGTCCTTTGATATTAATTAAAACTTTGAGGTTCGTACGAGTTTTACCTTCAAGAATACGATTATACGAATCATTGTGAAGGTAAGCTAAAAATAACCTAACGTTATTATAAACTCATTCCTCCCGAAATCTTGAAACAGCATACGCACCCTCTCCGAGTAGTGATTCATGAGTCATTCTAGTAATGGGTGGCATAAGAGGTTTAACAAACGACTTCTTTTATTGTACCACCATTTACAGTATTAGAATGATTTTTTTCAAGTACATCTGTAGGAGAAACCGAATTAATGGCTACATTTGCATAGCTGGTAATATTATTAACATTGTCAATTTTATTATTGTGGATACAAAATGTACAAAATTAGAGTACTTATTTTTATTTTTATCAATAGAAGAAGTTGAATAAGGTACTGAAGTTAAAGAACTATTATTATTCGAAGTCGAATAAGTTAAAGTATTTAAAGAGCTAGTATTATTATTTCTATTGTCTGTATTGCTATTATCAGTACTTATAATACTATTTTCATTATTTATACTAATAGTATCAATACTATCATTAACAATATTATTAATATTATTGTTAATCGGTAACAATAAATTAGTACTAAAAAATGTGGATTTGTTGAAAGAAGGTAGTAAACGGTGTTTTTCATAGTGTGGTGAGGTGCGGAAAGTAAAATTGTTATCAGATAGAATAGAAGTATTCAAATTAGTGTTGTTTTGTTGTGAAGTTGTAAATAATTCTGTATGGGTGTTTGTTTCATTGTGGGTATTAAAACTAACCTGTTTCTTATTTGAACTAATTTTAGTATTTTTATTTTTATTTAATTTATTACTTTTATTTATTAATTTTTTTTTATTTTTATTTTGGTTCATTTTAACATTTCAAGAACTAAAATTTTTGTTTTTATTTTTATATTTCTTATTTTTTAAATTTGAATTACTATTCTGCTCTACTCGTATATTTTTACTTACAATTTTCTTTCTTGAATCCTTAAAATCCGTCACTATCGTACCTGGTTTCCATGCCTTAGATTTTATGATAGTCTTCACCGTTGATGATGGAACGCTGATTTTATAAGTAAAATATTTCGGTTGAAATTTTAACCCACGTGGAGTAATTGATAATTAATTGTAAATATCTTCACAATTAAATGTGAAAAATATTTTCTTTATAAAATCAACCAAACGCTGATTCTATTCTGTAGTGTTGGTGCTCAAATTTGAAATTCTTAAATTAAAATTCGGCTGAAGAATTGCATCTGGTGCTTGATAATTTTTTTCAACAGGTATTAACGATGAAACCATAATGGGGTCTGATATCTGAGTTTTGTTTTTTGCAATCGTTTCATCTAAGCAGTCAGCTATCCTTAATTCTACTAATAAAGATACAGTATTAGTCGGTTCAGGAACCACGGTTAGATTGTCAGTTCTAAAGTTGTCCTAAATTATTTCCAGTTTTGTTTTAACTAAATCTAAATCGGCTAAGACGACATCTCTAAAACAGATTGATATATCAAGAACTGTAATACTTTGTTTTAGAGATGAGTACTGCTCATTCAAACTATCTATCAAATTCTTAAATTCTTCTTGATTGAAATTTTTTTTGCGCAGATAGTGGCTCAACAATACCCTTAAGTGATAATATTTCACTTTTTAACTCCATTAATTGCACGCTCAAATATTTTTTTATATCACCGGGAAAAATGCTAAAATTATTGTTTAATTATTCAAAATTTTTTAAAATTAGCAGCATTGTTCTTAATAACGGTAGTTAGTTTTGCTACCGTTCCTTGATGATCGTTTTTAATTTCGTTGATACCACAAAAATTTTGCTATAAAATTGTTGAAAACTGTTATTTTGTATCAAACAATTCTCGCAAACAAAATATTTAGCAAGAAATGTGCTATACCAATTTCTGGGTGCATTTATACATGTGCCATGAAATTTTAAATGGCAAGCACCTTTACAGGGAATAGTTTCAGTTTTTGCGTCATTGATTAAACAAATTTTACCATTGCATTTGAATTCCATTATTTGGTTTATTGTATAATGTTTTTTTTTATTGAATTTATATATATATATATATTTATAATATTGAATAGAATAAGAATTTATAAAATATTATACAAAATATGTTTTATGGTAAATAAAAACGGTTTTATGGCCTTTTAAAAATATAAAAGTGTTAAATAAAAACGGGAATAGGAAAGAACCCGCTTGTATCAAGTTTAAAGTTTCTATATTCATGAATTTCGAAGAAAACCTTTTTGTTTTTGGGATTTCTTAGGAAGCGTTTGAACCACCACTACAATTAAGTCTAAGTTTCGAGGACGCATAAGAAATAGGAAATATATTCTTTGGCTTCGAAATTATACTTGTTTGGCCTCAAATCGATCAAAAGCTTCTAGAATCCGAACTCATTGTCCCAACTTGACCAGAACCAATTCCAATGGTACTTTCATTACTAGTAATCTAGAGTTTAAATGTCATCAAAGTAGCAGTATCATTTTTTGAGTTATGCTGTTTTTAAGATATATGTTAGTTAGCCCTTGAACTTTTCAAAGGTTCCAGAACCCTAAGCCATGGTACTTCTACATTTGTTTGAAGTTACTATCTTTATTAATTTCGAAAATATGCTTTAAGGTATGCTTTCGGAACTGTGTGTCTGGTCCCCGAACCCCTACTCCAATGGGGCCAAATTTCAAGGGCACTAAGGAAATAGCAAGGGACACCATGATACTAAATTTGGAGGTTCTATCTTCATTGGTTTCGGAATTATGAGTTTTCGTTTCGATTTTACCATTAATAAAAAAAAACAAACGATATTTTGTAAAACGGTTTTTTATTATCAATTTTAACTTATTTAATTACATTTACTTTTCTTTAACTTAATTTTAAATTTAATTACGCGGAGCTTCAGTAACTTTGAAATTCAGAACAGAACTTAACTTTAATTAGTTTATTCCATGGTATTTATATTATAATATTTGCTTATTAAGATTTAGGTGTTATATTGCAATTATTCATAATTGCAATTGAAAAACATTAAAATGTCTAGGAATTTTATCTATTAAAAATAAAAGGAATTTTTATGAATAATTGTATTTCATAATTATATTGAAAATGCTGAATTAACGGGAACGTTTAGATTTACTGAAAGTAAATCTATGGGAAAAGAATTTATTAAAATAAAAAAATGATTTAAAAGTAAATAGATTTAATAAAGGAATAATATTGCAAATGCTGAATTTACAGGAACATGTTGGAACATGTAGATTTACTAAAAGTAAATCTATGGGAAAAGAATTTATTAAAATAACAAAAAATTTATCTGAATATTTAAAGTAAATAGATTTATTAAATGAATAATGTTACAAATGCTGAATTTGCAAGAAGGTTTTTAGATTTATTCAAAATAAATCTATGAGCAATAATTATATTTAGAATAATGAAGTTTTATGGTTAGTGGTGCCATTATCATTTATAACACCCCCACCGTTAGTCTGAGGCTCCGACGAAGTATTTATTATGATTTTCTTATACTTTTTGTACAAACATTTTATTATTAAAATTACAATAATTATAAAAAGCATAAGAAATATATTGATAGATATATTAATTACATAATTTTCATATTTTTTGTTTACAATTTCATTAATATGTTTTCTATTATTTTCTATATTTTTAACATGAATCTCTTCGAGTTTTATATAATTCAAAGTTTTATTTTCAATTATTTTTGTATTATAAAAAGGTAAAATTATTTTATCATTAATTTTAGTATAAAAATTTTCATAAGTTTTATTATTTATTTTAATTTTACAATTTTCATATTTTATTAAGTTATTACCTATTATAGTAATGCTAAAGTTATTACAATTTTGTTCTATATTTGTTTTTTCAATATTTTTTGTTATAATTATACCTTTAATTATTTCATTAACTTCTTTATTTATAAATTTTTGCATGTTACAATGTGCTTTTTCAAACTTAAATATACTATTAATCCATTTATTTTCTATAATATTTAGATTTTTCTTTAAATTATTTTCAACATTTGAATTATAAACATTATTTTTATCATCTATAAGAACATTATAATTTTCTAATAATATAGTTTTATTACTTAAATTCGGTATTGGTTCAATGTGAATTTCAGAAAACGGTTTTGCACCATATTCTGGAATTAGTAATACAATAACACTTTGTTCTAAATGAAATTTTACAAAAATTTTAATATCTTGAATGCTTTCAAAGTCAGAAAGAAGATTAAGTTCTTCTTCTGTTAAAATGTTTTTTGATAGTATGCCTAATTTACTTGTCAATACTACTTGTTCTATATCGTCAATGTGAGTTTTAAGCAGGTCTATATCATAATTAATTTGATACATATTTTGTATGTATTTTATTTCGTCTTCTATTGCCAAGATTTCGTTATTGGTTTGCATATTAAAAGAATTTAGGTATTGTGAAATTGTTTTTTGTTGATTTTTAATTTGTTTTGTGATATTCTTGATTTGATCAGAAATTTGATTATTAATTAATATTTGTTTATTATTCTCATTAATGAGAGATATGGAGTTTTTAGATAATTCTTCGATGTGTTCGTTAATAGCTTGTTCATCATTGTAGTCCATTGTACCGAATAGGTATTTTAGTCCAGTACCTAATCCGTTAATTAAACCTCTTTTATGTCTTTTATGTGGTTTCAAATTATTTATCTTTTTGTCTAGCAAATCAAAATTATGTTTGATTGTATTGTACATAGGATTAGTAAAATTTGGTTGTATTAGTTCAATATTTCTGTATATAAATTCTCTACTGTTTTCGTATTCTGTTATGTTAATAAGATGTATTATTTTTTTAAAGTCTTTGATAATTTTTCTTCTACCTAGATTTATTGTAATATAGCCATTATTGTTATCAATGTTTTGTACTTCTATTTTTTGTGGTAGTATTAAAGGTATGAATGTAATTAAAAGGGCGAATTTGAACATTGTGATTTGAAAAGAAGTATATAAAAATCTTAAAAAATTTTTTTTCTATTATAAATTTGTAGTTTGATTTTGATTTCGTTTTTTCTTCTTAATTTTTATTGTTTTGCTTTGATTGATGGGTTACTATTATCTTGAAATTTCTTTTTGGGTTTGACGTGAGAGTTATAATACTTTAGACCAGTATCTTTATTAGTTATATGATCTTCGTCTAATATTTCTATTTCCATTTTTATACCCTACACCTATAGAATAGGTAAAGGGGTATATTAACTTTGGTATGGTGTTTGTAACCACCTAAAGGAAGCGAGCTAGATATGGAAAAGTATATATATTTGTGATCAGCGTGACCGCTTGAGTCGATATAGCCATGTCCGTCCGTCCGTAGGCACGATAACTCAAAAAATAATGGAGCTATCTTGATGAAATTTTAACTGTAGGTTACTAAGACTGAAAGTACGGCGGGGATTGCATATGGGTGAAATCGGCCCATGGGTTCGGATTCTGCACCTTTTAATCGATCGAAGGGCTAACGAACATATATAAAAAATCACGATAACTCAACAACCAATGACGCTATCTTCATTAAATTTGTGCTGTAGGTTACTAGTAATGAAACTACGGCGGTGATTCCGTACGGTGAGGATTAGACAATGGGTTCGGAACTTAGAACTTTTTGATCGAATTTAGGCCAAACGAGCATAATTCCGAAACCAATGAAGATAGAACCTCCAAATTTGCTATCAGGGTGTCCCTTCCTATTTCCTAAGTGTCTTGGGAATTTGGGCCCCATTGGAGTAGTGAGTCGGGGACCAGCCACACATTTCCGAAGACCTTTAAGCATATCTTTAAAATTAATAAAGATAACAACTTGAAAAAATGTAGAAGCTTCCAATTTGCCACAAGGGTGTTCTTTACTATCTCTTGCGTGTTCCCCTAATTTGGGATCAATTGGAGTGGTGGTTCAGTACCCCTCTCAGACCACCCAAGTTTTAAAGGCTTATAATCGAAATTACTAAAAATAGTTACTTAAAATTAAGATAGACCGTTCAAATTGTGTACAAGGGTTAACTAGTACTATAAGTACCGCGCGGCCTGTATAAGGGCGAAATCAGCCCAATGGTTCGGATTCTGGACCTTTTAATCGGTGTCAGGGCTAACGAATATATATAAAAAATCACGATAACTCAACAACTAATGAGGCTATCTTCATGAAATTTGTGCTTTAGGTTATTGGTAATGAAACTACGGCGGTGATTACGTACGGTGAGGATTACACAATGGGTTCGGAACTTAGAACTTTTTGATCGAATTTAGGCCAAACTAGCATAATTCCGAAACCAATGAAGATAGAACCTCCAAATTTGGTATCAGGGTGTCCCTTCCTATTTCATAAGTGTCTTTGAAATTTGGGCCCGATTGGAGAAGTGGGTCTGGGACCAGACGCAAAGTTCCGAGGACCTTAAAGCATATTTTCGAAATTAATAAAGATAATAACTTGAAAAAAAAGTAGAAGCTTCTAATTTGGCCCAGGGTGCTCTTTACTATTTCTTGCGTGTTCCCCTAAATTGGGATAAATTGGAGTGGTGGTTCAGTACCTCTCTCAAACCCCCCAATGTGTAAAAGCTTATCATCGAAATTAATAAAACTAGTAACTTAAAATTAAGATAGAACGTTCCAATTGTGTACAAGGGTTAACTAGTATTGAAAGTATGACGGGACTGCATATGGGCAAAATCGTACCATGGTTTCGGGTTTTGGAACCCTTGAAAAGTTCAAGGACTAGCAAACATATATCTTAAAAACACCATAACTCAAAAAATAATGCCGGTATTTTGATGAAATTTAAACCCTAGATTACTAGTAATGAAAGTACCATGGGGATTGGTTGTGGTCGAGTTTAATTTCGAAACCAAAGAATATATTTCCTATGTCCTATGTGTCTCCGAAATCTAGACTTAATTGTAGTGGTTCAGCTATGTTCAAAGGTACTTGCTGCTTTTATGTAAAATTTATTTTTATATTTAAATGAATTATAAGAAAAGGTGTAAATTTGTGATTGTATTTTAGAAATACATTTATTGCATATTTTGCGTTTATAAGATTTTCTATTAGGTATATAAACTAACCATTTAAAATAATTGCAATTTTTAAAAATTTGGATTATTAAATATATTATGCTTTGATTATCATTTTATCACAAAATATAATAATTAGAATTTTTTCAGTTTGTAATTGAATTGGAATAAATATATTTTTTCATTTAATTCAAGTTTGTTTGTTTTTTAATATTTTTAAATAGATAAATTATAAGAATTTGTAATATTTTTTATTAGATAGTGTTATTAGAAAATGTTTTTAGTATTATAAAGTTAATTTGGTTAGCTATGTCTTACGATCAAATTAATAAGAGCTTTTATGGTGTTAAAATGACTTATGGATATGTCCTTAAATTTGTACCAAACAGGTGTAGGGTATTTCTAAGTCGGTTGCACCGACTGACTGTTGCTTTACTTGTTCTAAATTTCGAGTGGTTTTTTCCACCTCGTGGATCTTTTACAAAATTTAATCCGGGAGAAATTTCAATATCAGTTCTATTTTTATTAAGAGTATTTATTGTTTTCTCTTTAATTTTTAGAATTTTATTACGAATATTTTCATAGTCAGAATCTTTAACTTTACCATTTATGAAGTCGATAGGTTTATGGTTGGTTGTGGAATGAATAGTATTATTGTACATTGCTATAATTTTCAGAATTTTTTCTTCAACGGTGTCTAAATTTACTCGCTCGTCATGTTTAAGTAGTCTAATGTGCTCATTAATAGTGTTGTGGAGACGTTCAACGTCAGCGTTTGAAGTATGATTATTGTTAGAGGTATAATGAATTTCAATATATTGATTTTGAAGAAATTCACGTAAAGGAAGGGCTTTGAACCGTAATTCATTATCAACTACTATTTTTCTTAAAATACCCACAATAGATAAATATTGTAAAACTGCTCTTTTGAATTCGGTCCAGGTTCGACAATTAATTTTAATTGCTTGTGCAAACTTAGTAAATTTATCTATAAAGGTTAGAAACAATGTTTGATCTAAGCTATAAAAAACGTCAATATGGACAATTTGATTGGGACCTAAAGGTGTTTCTGTTGTTTTGAACTTAGTTTTAATGGGGTTTCTTTCATATTTTTCGAGATTACAAATCTCGCAGTTATTTATAAATTGTGTTGTGCTACTCTATCGCATAATTTTGGATGGTAGTATAATAATTTTAATTCATTACATACTTCCGAAATTCCACGGTGATTGTTTTTTAAATGTTCTTCTTCTATTATTTTAGCAAGTTGTTCTTCATCTGTTATATCTTCTAATAATTTGTTACATTTAATTAATTTTAATTGGCCACTAGATGAAAAATGTTCAAAAAATACTTTTTCTAAAGTTTTAAAAATATCAGAATCTTCTGTATAAATTGCGTTAATAGTTTTAGGGTTAAAATGATTTTTTAAGATAGTAATGGCTGTTTGTTCATCAAAATTTTTAGTGTGGATTACTTTCCTACATTTATTAAATATTTTTAAGTTCCTAATTCTAAGGGAACCAGAGTTTGTTTTATGAATAGAAATTTGATTTTTAAATATATTTAAAGGAGATTTGCTAATTGATATATTATTTTCAATAAGTTCATTTGTCTCATTGTTTTCAGATATTTCTTGTTCATTAAGATTAACTTCTATACGTGATAAAGCATCAGCGTTACCGTTTTGAACGCCTTTTTTATATTTAATTTCATAGTCAAATTCGGAAAGTTTTAGTCGCCAACGAACCAGTTTTGAGTTAGGTTCTTTTATGGAAAAGAGCCATTGGAGTGGCTTATGGTCTGTCTCAATTATAAATTTTCTTCCGAAAATGTAAGGGCGAAAATATTTTGTAGCCCATACTATTGCCAATAATTCTTTTTCTATTGTACTGTAGTGTACTTCATGGTCATTAAGAGTACGACTAGCGTAACATACGGGTCGTCCGTCTTGTGATAGTACGGCACCAAGAGCGAATTGGCTTGCGTCTGTCGTTAAAGTAAAAGTTTTGTTAAATTCAGGATAAATAAGAATTGGTTCATTTATTAGTAGTCTTTTAAGAGTTTCAAAACTCTGAACATATTCAGGATTATCAATTTTTAATTTTACATTTTTCTTTAAGTATTTTGTCATTGGTTTAGCAACCTTAGAATAGTCCTTAGTAAATTTTCTGTAGTATCCTGATAGTCCGAGAAATTGTTTTATTTGTCTTGGAGTTTTAGGAATAAGACAGTTTTTGACACATTAAATTTTTTTAGGATTTGGTCTTATTCCGTCCAATGTTACAATGTGACCAAGAAATTCTGTTTCTTTTTTCATGAATCCCGATTTGTCAAGTTGAATCATTAACTTAGCTTCTTCAAGCCTTTTAAAAATTTTATTTAGTGAATCTAAGTGTTCTTCGATAGATGCTGAGAAGATGATAATGTCATCTAAATATACCAAACAAATTTTATTTATGTATTCTTTTAGAACATAGTTCATTAACCTTTGGAATGTAGCTGGTGCTGTTTTAAGTCCAAAAGGCATTCAAATGAATTCATAATGTCCGTTTTCGACAGTGAACGCGGTTTTGTGAATGTCGCGTTCGTCAATTTCTATTTGGTGGAATCCTTTAGCAAGGTCCAACGTAGTAAAATATTGGCATCTTCCCAATTTACTTAGAATATCATCAATATTTGGTATAGGGTGCCTATCGTCTAAAGTAATTTCGTTTAGTTTCCTATAGTCAATGACGAGTCTCCATTTTTGTGTCCCCCTGGCGTCCTCCTTCTTTGGGACAATCCAGACAGGAGCAGAATATGGGGAACTGCTAGGCCTAATAATGCCCTTATCCAACATTTCGTCAATTTGCTTTTGTACTTCCTCTTTGTGAATTTGAGGGTACCTATAAGACTTAGTGAATATTGGAACGTCATTAATAGTACGAATACGATGTTTGATGGCATTTGTGAAAGATAAATTTAAATTTTCATTATAAAATAGATGCGAGTATTGTTTAATAATTTTTGATAAATGCATCTTTTCAAAATTAGATAAATGTTCATTACGAATTTCGTTTGAGACATTATAATTATTATTAGTTTCAGAAATTATATTAAAGTTATGACGGTTCACGATTTCAGTTTGTAACGGTGAAATAGTTATGAATTTATTAGTGTTATTTTGTACGTTTAATTTTACAATGGATGTATAGTTCTGTACTTCATATATTCCTTCTTGAATTGTGATTTCGCCATCTGTGGACTTCCTGTCCTGCAGATAAGCGAGACCATCTTTTTGAAGTACTGGAACAGTTAATTCATATTCACCTCTCTGAGTGATATTATATTTTGTTTCTTTATTTTTATTTTCAAAATGTATTTGGATTTCATTATAGATTGTAGTTAAAAGTTGTTGACCTAAATCAATTTTTGTTTTTAATGGCATTAATATGTTATTGCCTATTAGTTCGTCATAATTTTCATGAAAAGGAAAGACATACATTTCAACCTTCTTTGTTGAGTCTCCCAATTCTTTGAAAAGCGGTATAACTGCTTTATGAGTTATTTTTACATCTTGATTTATGGTTTCAATATTTATGGGTTTTTGAAGTTCTGTTAAATGCATTGGATGACAAAGGTTTGGATTTATAATAGAGTGTGTTGCTCCGGTGTCTATTATAAATTTAAGTGGTCTAATATTCCCACTAACTAAGATATATGGTAATTGGAATTCGAGGCTGTTAATAGAAAATTTGTTGGTGATTCTGTTTTATCAGAATTTTTCTTAGTTTCTCCAATGTTTATTTCCATTGGTTCAGATGATTATTTTTATTATAATTATTTGTAAAATTATTATTATTTACAAATGGATTGTTTATATGTGGGTAGTTGTTACTAGTATTAGGATTGTGATAGTTTGGATTTCGATTTTGAAAAGAAGTCCTATTAATGTTGCTATTTTGATGATTTCTATTAAAATTACTTTTATTATTTTGGTAATTTTTATTAAAATTATTATTTTGGTTGTACCTATTAAAATTAGTTTGGTTATTTCTATTAAAATTGTTAGTACTGTGATTTTGCCTATTAAAATTGTTTTGGTTGTTTTTATTAAAATTATTATTAAATTGGTTATTCCTATTGGCATTGTTACTATTAAATTTAGTAGTATTAAAGTTTCTATGATTAGAAGTAGCGTTATTATTGGCTTGATTAAAATTAATTTTGGTAACTGAGTCACCAGAAAAGTTTTTATTATTTGAGTTAATATGTGCGTAACCTGCTTCATGTAAAATGTCTATAGCAGATTCTAGTGTCTTAGGATTACGACAATATAGAATTGAACGCATTGGTTCAGGCATTTTGTTCTTGAAAATGGTTAGAGCAGAATTTTTATTATTACTAATTGTTTGTTGAGCAACTGTTGAGTTAGCTCCTAATTCTAAACTAACTTTAATATTTAATCTTCTTAATATATTTTTGATCTCGTTGTAGAAATCAACGGAATTGGTTTTAAAAGTTGTAGCTCTCAGTTGGTCAAAAAGTTCTTCAAGACTACACCGATCGCCCAATAGTAAATAGTAAGTCAATAGTAAGAGTTAACGGTTCAGTCATATTTAAAAGTTTTATTTAAATAAATTTTAATATACAAAACAAAAATAAAAAAAATAAAAATTACTACTAATTAGTTGCAATAACGTTTTCTGATTTTGTTTTTCACGAAACTTAAACTAATGTAAAACTATTTATATAATTGTATAATAAAATAATATATATATATTAAATTAGTGCTTACATTAATAATTTTTGATGAAAAAAAAGTTAAACGGCTTCAGCAAAATAACTGGAAAATAACTGGAATATAATAACTGGAATACAATAACTGGAATACAAAAACTGGAAAATAACTATAGATGCACAGGAAAAAAGTAAGCAGCACAGCAACTTAAAATAACAGAAACTATAATTTAACTGGATAACTTAATTCACAATTTGTTGTTAAAATTTATACATATACTTTATTTAAGTTTATATCAATTTTTTGTAGTTTAATATATTTGTTTAATAAATTTTTTCTTTTTAAAGTTTTATGTATATATATATATATTTTTTTTTTATTTTATTTAAATTTTTTAAAATTTATTATTTTATTTGAATTGTTAATAGAATTTTTTATTTTATTTAAATTTTTAATAAAATTTTTATTTTATTTAAATTGTTAAACTTTATTATTTTTATTTAATTTGTTAATAGAATTTTTATTTTTTTTTTTTTATTTTATCAAAAAAAAATTTTCTTTTAAAATTTATTATTTTATTTTTAAAGAACAAAAAATTTAATTTATATTTTACATATCCTTCCCATGTATGTGGAGGGTAGAATGGGATGGTGTCTTCATCATCACTATCAATATACGTAGTAAACATTTTTAATTAATTTATAAATGTATTTAGCATAAAAAATTTTTTTTTTATTCATTTAATTTTAACTGTTTTACAAAATTATTTAATATGTTTTAAACTTTTATCACTTCTTTTGAAAAAAGTTTTTTTGATTTTTATTAATAGTTTTTATTTTTGCAAAAAAACTTTAACACTTCATTTGTTAAAAATTTTAAAAGTTTTTACAAAAAATGTTTTTTTTTTTTTTTTTTGAATGCACTATAAATGTGTGAACACAAAGAGTTTTTTTTTTATTTTTCTATATTAAAAAAAACACTTAGCACATCCTACCGACTGCGCCAGTTTTCGTTTCGATTTTACCATTAATAAAAAAAAACAAACGATATTTTGTAAAACGGTTTTTTTATTATCAATTTTAACTTAATTAATTACATTTACTTTTCTTTAACTTAATTCTAAATTTAATTACGCGGAGCTTCAGTAACTTTGAAATCCAGAACAGAACTTAACTTTAATTAGTTTATTCCATGGTATTTATATTATAATATTTGCTTATTAAGATTTAGGTGTTATATTGCAATTATTCATAATTGCAATTGAAAAACATTAAAATGTCTAGGAATTTTATCTATGAAAAATAAAAGGAATTTTTATGAATAATTTTATTTCATAATTATATTGAAAATGCTGAATTAACGGGAACGTTTAGATTTACTGAAAGTAAATCTATGGGAAAAGAATTTATTAAAATAAAAAAAATGATTTAAAAGTAAATAGATTTAATAAAGGAATAATGTTGCAAATGCTGAATTTGCAGGAACGTGTTGGAACATGTAGATTTACTAAAAGTAAATCTATGGGAAAAGAATTTATTAAAATAACAAAAAATTTATCTGAATATTTAAAGTAAATAGATTTATTAAATGAATAATGTTACAAGTGCTGAATTTGCAAGAAGGTTTTTAGATTTATTCAAAATAAATCTATGAGCAATAATTATATTTAGAATAATGAAGTTTTATGGTTAGTGGTGCCATTATCATTTATAACAATTATGCTCGTTTGGCCTAAATTCGATCAAAAAGTTCTAAGTTCTGAACCCATTGTCCAATCCTTACCATACGCAATCGCCACCGTAGTTTCATTACCAGTACCCTACAGCATAAATTTCATGAAGATAGGGTCACTAGTTGTTGAGTTGTCGTGATTTTTTATATATGTTCGTTAGCCCTTAGACCGATTAAAAGGTCCAGAATCCGAACCCATGGGATGATTTCACTCATATGCAGTCCACGCTGTACTTTAAATACTAGTTAACCCTTGTACACAATTGGAACGTTCTATATTAATTTTAGGTTACTATTTTTGGTAATTTCGATTATAAACTTTTAAACTTTTGGAGGTCTAAGAGGGGTAATCACCACCACTCAAATTGATCCCAAAGAAATAGTAAAGAGCACCCTTGTGTCTGATACCAAATTTGGAGGTTCTATCTTCATTAGTTTCGGAATTATGCTCGTTTGGCCTAAATTCGATCAAAATGTTCTAGGTTTCGAACCCATGGTCCAATCACGACCGTACGTAACCTACAGCACAAATTTGATGAAGATAGCACCATTAGTTGTTGAGTTATCGTGATTTTTTATATATGTTCATTAGCCCTTGGACCGATTAAAAGGTTCAAAATCCGAACCCATTGGCCGATTTCGCCCTTTTGCCCCGCCGTACTTTCAGTCCTAGTAACTTACATTTAAAATTTCATCAAGATAGCTCCATTATTTTTTGAGTTATCGTGCCTTTAAAGCATATTTTCGAAGAGAATAATGATATTAACTTCAAACAAATGTACAAGCTTCAAATTTGGTACAAGGGTGTTCTTTACTATTTTCTACGTGTTCTCTTAATTTATGATCAATTGGTGTGGTGGTTCAGGTAACTCTCTTAGACCTCCAAAGGTATAAAGGCTTATCATCGAAATTAATCAAAATAGTAACTTAAAATTAATATAGAACGTTTCAATTGTGTGCAAGAGTTAACTAGTATGTACACTATGACGGAGACTGCATACCGTACGACGAAAGAAATCGTACCGTGGTTTCGGGTATATTTCGGTAATATATAATTAGAAATTGTGTACGATACTCCAGTTGTAAAATTTATTTTTATATTTAAATGAATTATATGAGAAATTCTAAATTTGTCATTGCGTTTTAGAAATACATTTATTGCATATTTTGATTATTAAATTTTGTGATAAAAAGGCAAAGAAATCATTAATTTAAACCATTAACATTAAAAACCATTAAATAATATAAACTTTTATATTTATATTATTACAAATTAATATTTCTTTCGAATAACTTTGAGTTTAATTATATAAAACATTAAAAAATAAGTAACTTAAGAGAATAGATTTAAAAATTATTAAAAATTGAAATAATTAATCAAGGGTAATGATATAGTACAGTAAATGCACTACAGCTAAAAATCCTGAAAATAAGTAATTGCTGCGTGTGTGTAAAATTGGGCCCCAAAGATTTTTTAATATTTTTGAATTGATCAAATAACAAGTATAGAAACAGTCAGTCGGTGGAACCGAATTAGAAATACCCTACACCTATTTGGTTCAAATTTAATGAGATATCCATAAGTCATTTTTAAACCATAAAAGCTGTTATGAGTTTGATCGTAAGACATAGCTAACGAAATAAACTTTATAATACTAAAATCATTTTCTAATTACTTTATATATTCAAATATATTACAAATTCTTACTAACTTATCCATTTAAAAATGTTAAAAAACATAAAACTTGAAATAAATTAAAATAATTAATCAAAGCATAATATATTTAATAATTAATATTTTTCAAAATTGCAATTATTTTAAACTGTTAGTTTATGTACCTAGTAGAAAAGCTTATAAACGCAAAATATGCAATATATGTATTTCTAAAATACAATTACAAATTTAGACCTTTTCATATAATTCATTCAATTATAAAAATAAATTTTACATAAATGCAAGCACCTTTGAACATAGCTGAACCAATACAATTAAGTCTAAATTTCGGGGACACATAGGAAATATATTCTTTGGCTTTGTAATTATGCTCGTTTGGCCTCAGATCGATCAAAAGCTTCTAGAATCCGAACTCATTGTCCCAACTCGACCAGAACTAATTCCCATGGTACTTTCATTACTAGTAACCTAGAGTTTAAATTTCATTAAACTAGTAGCATTATTTTTTGAGTTATGCTGTTTTTAAGATATATGTTTGTTAGCCCTTGAACTTTTCAAAGGTTCCAGAACCTGAAACCATGGTACTATTTGCCCATATGCAGTCCCGTTATACTTTCAATACTAGTTAACCCCTATACATAGTTGGAGCGTTCTATCTTAATTTTAAGTTAATATTTTTATTAATTTTGCTGATAAGCTTTTAAACCTTGGGGGGGTCTAAGAGGAGTACTGAACTCAGAATGAACCGAAATTAGGGAAACACGCAAGAAATAGTAAAGAATATCTATGTACCAAATGTGAAACTTCTAAATTAGTTTGAAGTTACTATCTTTACTAATTTCGAAAATATGCTTTAAGGTCTTGGGAGCTGTGTGGCTGGTCCTCAACCCATTACTCCAATTGGTCCCAAATTTCAAGGACACTAAATAAATAGAAAGAGACATCCTGATACTAAATTTGGAGGTTCTATCTTCATTGGTTTCGGAATTATGCTCGGTTGGCCTAAATTCGATCAAAAAGTTCTAAGTCCCGAACCCATTGTCCATTCCCCACCGTACGAAATTACCGCCGTAGTTTCATTACCAGTACCCTAGAACAAAAATTTGATGAAGATAGCGTCATTAGTTGTTGAGTTATAGTGATTTTTTATATAGGTTCGTTATCCCTTAGACCGATTAAAAGGTCCGGGATCCGAACCCTTGAGCCGATTTCGCCCATGTGCAGTTCGCGCTGTACTTTAAATACTAGTTAACCCTTGTACACAAGTGGAATGTTCTATATTAATTTTAAGTTACAATTTTTAGTAATTTCGATTACTAGCTTTTAAACCTTGGGAGGTCTACGCGGGGTACTGAACTACCACTCCAATAGATACCAAATTAGAGCGACACACAAGAAATAGTAAAAAACACTCTTGTGCTAAATTTAAAGCTTCTACATTTTTTCAAGTTGCTATCTTTATTAATTTTAAAGATATGCTTTAAGGTCTTCAGAAATGTGTGGCTGGCCCCGGACCCACTTCTCCAATGGGGCCCAAATTTCAAGGACACTAAGGAAATAGGAAGGGACACCCTGATACCAAATTTGGAGATTCTATCTTCATTGGTTTCGGAATTATGCTCGTTTGGCCAAAATTCGATCAAAAACTTCTAACTCCAATTGGTGTAGTGGGTGGAGAACCATCCACACAGTTCTGAAGACCTTAAAGCATATCATTGCACTTATTTAAAATAATAGCTTAAAATTAAGATAGAACGGTGCAATTGTGTACAAGGGATCAAGGGACAGTATTGAAAGAACGGCGCGGACTGCATATAGGCGAAATTCGACCATGGGTTCGGATCCTCGAATTTTTTCATCGAAATTGGGCCAAACGAGCATGATTCCGAATTAAAAGAAGTTAGAACCTCCAAATTCGGTATCTGGCTGTCCCTTTCATAGTGTCCTCGGAAATTGGAACCAATTGAAATAATGGGGACCATCCACATAGTTTCGAAGACCTTGAAGCATATTTTCGAAAATAATAGAGACAGTAATTTCAAAAAAATGTAGAAGCTTCAAATTTGGCACAAGGATGTTCTTCACTGTTTCCTACGTGTTCCCTTAATGTATGATCAATTGGAGTATTGGTTCAGGTAACTCTCTTAGACCTCTTAAGGATGAAAGATTTATCATCGAAGTTAATAACAAGTAAAGAAACAGTCTGTCGGTGGAACCGAATTAGAAATACCCTATACCTATTTGGTTCAAATTTAATGAGATATCCATAGGTCATTTTAACACCATAAAAGCAGATATTAATTTGATCGTAAGACATAGCTAACCAAATTAACTTTATAATAATTAAAACATTTTCTAGTAACACTATCTATTAAAAAATATTACAAATTCTTACTAATTTATCTATTTAAAAATGTTAAAAAACAAAAAACCGTGAAATAAATGAAATTATTTTTATTCCAATTCAATTACAAAAGTGAAAAAATTTGAATTATTAAATTTTGTCATAAAAAGCTAATCAAAGTATTATATTTAATAATTCTAATTTTTCAAAATTGCAATTATTTTAAATGGTTAGTTTATGTAATTCTTTTAAAAAGTTCTAGGTTCCGAACCCATTGTCCAATCTCGAACTTACGCAATCGCCGCCATTGTCTCATTCCTAGTAACCTACAGCACAAATTTGATGCAGATAGCTTCATTAGTTGTTGAGTTATCATAATTTTTTATATATGTTCGTTAGCCCTTGGACCGATTAAAAGGTCCAGAATCCGAACCCATGGGCCGATTTCGCCCATTTGCAATCCCCGCCGTTCTTTTAGTCATAGTAACCTACAGTTGAAATTTCATCAAGATAGTTCCATTATTTTTTGAGTTATCGTGTCTACGGACGGACGGATGGACATGGCTATATCGACTCAGGAGGTCACGCTTCCTTTAGGTGGTTACAAACACCATACCAAAGTTAATATACCCCTTTACCTATACTATATATAGGGTATACAAATAGTAACTTAAAATTAATATAGAATGTTCCAATTGTGTACAAGGGTTAACTAGTATTGAAAGTATGATTGGGACTGCATATGGGCGAAAACTTATCATGGTTTTGGGTTCTGGAACCTTTGAAAAGTTCAAAAGCTAACATACGTGTATCTTAAAAACACGTATTTTTTAAATTTACATACCCCCACTACTCTCAAGACCTTAAAGCATAAGATTTTTGAAATTAATAAAGATAAAAAAATAAATTTGATATACTATTTCCTATTTCTGTTCCTATTGCCACATTTATATTTTTAAAAGGCTAAGAGTTTTACAATTAAACATATTATGTATGAGGGCTAAATCAGTCCAAGGGTTCGGTATTATATTTTATAAATTAAAAACTAAATATTTTTATACCCTACACCTATAGAATAGGTAAAGGGGTATATTAACTTTGGTATGGTGTTTGTAACCACCTAAAGCAGTGATGGGGGAACTATGTGGTCCTAAATGTGGCCCTCGACAGCTATCAATTTGGCCTTTAGTTTTTATATTTAATAAAAATTTCGTGTGTTTTTTTTGTTCACACATATAAAATTTAATATTTTTGCTACATAACATAACAGCTCCTTAATCGTTTTCACATTCTATCATTGCGGTTTGTATATCAAACTCCTAACAATATGCAAAAATCTGTAATTTGTCCAACCAACTAAATAAAAATAAATTCAGAAAAATTCAGTTAAATTTTGGAGCATACCTAGTAAATAAATTCGGTTAATCCAGAAATATTGTATTCGAAATAAAGGTTTTGGTAAGATAAGTAGTGTTTATTTTATTTTAAATTAAATAATTGTGTGTGTGTCTGCAAAAAATGAGTAGTGAAGGTAAGAAAAGAAAAAAGGATTCAGAATATAGAAGTTTTAATGAAGAATGGAAATGGAAATATTGTTTTACAATGTATAATGGCAAACCTATGTGTTTTTTATGTAATGAAAATGTTTCGGTACCTAAAGAATATAACATTTCAAGGCACTTCAATACAAAGCACGGTAGTTCTTCTTATGTGAGTCTGACCAAAGTTGAGAAAGAAGCACGAGCTAATCAGCTACCTAACTCACTTAATGCCCAACGTAATATCTTTGTTAAAGCAACAGCTTCACAAAAATTAGCCACGAAAGCAAGTTATGCATCGGCGTTCAAAATAGTGCAAACTAACAAGACATTTTCCGATGGTGAATTTGTAAAAGATTGTGTATTGGCAATGTGTGATATTATTTGCTCTGAAAGAAAAGAAAAAATTTTCAATCTGTATCGTTGTCGCGAAGGGTTCACCGGAAGAATTCAGAAAATTGATGAAAACTTAACCCTAAATTTGTTAAAAAAATCTAAAAATTTTACATTCTTTTCTATAACAATGGACGAAAGTACTGACAGCAGTGATACTGCTCAGTTTTTAATATTTATTAGAGGTGTAGATGAGAATTTCGAGATCACAGAAGAGCTGCTTCCTTTGCGATCTATAAAGGGAACTACTACAGGTTTAGATATATTAACAGAGTTCAAAAATAGCATAACATCTTTAAATTTAAATATTAATAAATTAGTTAATATTACAACTGACGGTGCACCAAATATAATTGGCAAAAATATTGGTTTCAAAGGAACCTTTAAGAAAGAATACCAAGAAATTTCAGTTGTTTTTCTGCATTGCATGATTCACCAAGATGCTTCGGGCAACGCAGCTCTTAACGAGAAAGAAGTGCTTGAAGTTATTGTATCTCTTGTCAATTTTATCCGTTTCAGAGCACTCCATCATAGACAATTTCAAGACTTTTTACAATCTGTAGATGCTGAATATTCCGACTTAATTTATTATTCAAAAGTAAGGTGGTTAAGTGCAGGAAAACTATTCGAAAGGGTTTGGAACTTAAAAAATGAAATTATTATGTTTCTTGAAAAACTTAAAGAAAGAAAAATTTTCAATATTTGAAAATAATGACTGCATTTCTGATTTTGCTTTCTTCACCGATTTCTTCAGTCATTTAAATAAACTAAATATAAAACTTCAAGGGAAAAATCAATTTATAGATGCGCTGTGGACTAGTATAAAGTCCTTTAAAGTCCAACTAGTACTTTTCAAAAACCAGTTGCTTCAGAAAGATTTTACTCACTTTCCGAAGCTTTTGACTAGAAATCCTACTGATAATAAATTACAACTATATGCGGAACAGCTTGCAAAATTTTACAACGAATTTGAAAAACGTTTTGAAGATTTTAAAGAATTAGAAACTGATATAAACAATTTTTCAAACCCATTTATGGTTAATGCCGAAGAAGTCCAACCCAAATATCAAATCGAATTAATTGAGCTTCAAAATAACATTGAATTGAAGCAAACGTTTATAAATGTACCAAAATTAGAATTTTATAAAAATTGAACAAAGAATTATTTCCGAATTTAATTTTGCATGCACAAAAAATGATGGCAATATTTGGTTCATCATACATATGCGAACAACTATTTTCAACAATGAAGCTCAGAAAAACTGCAGTCAGAAATAGACTTACTGATAGTCATCTAGCTTCAATATTAAGAATAAGTTCCACCGAAATGGAGCTTAATCTTGATGAAATCGTAGAGAAGCATTCGCAATATCATTTTGCATCCTCTTCTAAACAATAAGACTAATATAATATTAGTATTTTGTAAGATTTTAATTTTTTAAAATAAAATATAAATTTATTTCTATTATTTTCAGATTCTATAATGCCATCAGAAAAATGTATTAATTTCTATTTTTTTAATTTTATCAAATATATATACATATGTTAAGTGTATATACATATGATTTAAATAAAAAATAAAAAAAATTGCGCTTAAATTTAATTAACTACTTATACTTGTTTTATCTCAGCGGACTAAAATTTTAAGGCCCCCACACAAATATAAGTTTTCTAATGTGGCCCGATCGATAAAAAGTTCCCCATCACTGACCTAAAGGAAGCGAGCTAGGTATGGAAAAGAATATATATTTGTGATCAGCGTGACCTCCTGAGTCGATATAGCCATGTCCGTCCGTCCGTCCGTCCGTAGGCACGATAACTCAAAAAATATATCTTGATGAAATTTTAACAGTAGGTTACTAGGACTAAAAGTACGGCGGGTATTGCATATGGGTGAAATCGGCCCATGGGTTTGGATTCTGGACCTTTTAATCAATCGAAGGGCTAACGAACATATATAAAAAATCACGATAACTCAACAACTAATGACGCTATCTTCATCAAATTTGTGCTGTAGACTACAAGTAATGAAACTATTTCGGGGATTGCGTAAGTTCGGGATTGGACCATGGGTTCGGAACCTAGAACTTTTTGATTGAATTTAGGCCAAACGAGCATAATTCCGAAACCAATGAAGATAGAAGCTCCAAATTTGGTATCAGGGTGTACCTTCCTATTTCCTTAGTGTCTTGGAAACGTGGGCCCCATTGGAGCAGTGGGTCGGGAACCAGCCACACATTTCCGAAGACCTTAAAGCATATCTTTAAAATTAATAAAGATAGCAACTTGAAAAAATGTAGAAGCTTCAAATTTGGCACAAGGGTGTTCTTTACTATCTCTTGCGTGTCCCCCTAATTTGGGATCAATTGGAGTGGTGGTTTAGTATACCTCTTAGACCTCCCAAGTTTTAAAAGCTTATAATCGAAATTACTAAAAATAGTAACTTAAAATTAATATAGAACGTTGCAATTGTGTACAAGGGTTAACTAGTCTTTAAAGTATAGCGCGGACTGCATATGGGCGAAATCAGTCCAAGGGTTCGGATTCTGGACCTTTTAATCGGTTTCAGGGCTAACGAACATACATAAAAAACCACGATAACTCCATGAAATTTGTGCTGTAGATTATTGGTAATAAAACTACGGCGGCGATTGCGTACGGTGAGGATTGGACAATGGGTTCGGAACTTAGAACTTTTTGATCGAATTAAGGCCAAACTAAGCATAACAAATTAAGCATAATTCCGAAAACAATGAAGATAGAACCTACAAATTTGGTATCAGGGTGTCGCTTTCGATTTCCTTAGTCCCCTTGAAATTTGAGCCCAATTGAAGTAGTGGGTGGGGTCCAGCCACTCAGCTCCGAGGACCTTAAAGCATATTTTCGAAATTTGAAAAGATTGTAAAGATTGTAACTTGAAACAAATGTAGAAGCTTCAAAGTTGGCACATGGATGTTCTTTACTATTTCCTGCGTGTCTCTCTAATTTTGGATCTATTGGAGTGGTGGTTCAGTACCTCTCTTAGACCCCCCAATGTGTAAAAGCTTATCATCGAAATTAATAAAACTAGTAACTTAAAATTAAGATAGAACGTTCCAATTGTGTACAAGGGTTAACTAGTATTGAAAGTTTGACGGGGACTGCAAATGGGCGAAATCGTACCATGGTTTCGGGTCCTGGAACATTTGAAATGTGCAAGGGCTAATAAACATATATCTTAAAAACACCATAATTCAAAAAATAATGCCGCTATTTTGATGAAATTTAAACTTTAGGTTACTAGTAATGAAAGTACCATGAGAATTGGTTGTGGTCGAGTTTAATTTCGAAGCCAAAGAATATATTTCCTATGTAGTGGTTCAGCTATGTTCAAAGGTACTTGCTGCATTTATGTAAAATTTATTTTTATATTTAAATGAATTATATGAAAAGTTCTAAATTTGTAGTTGTTTTTTAGAAGTACAGTTATTGCATATTTTACGTTTAAAGCTTTTCTAATAGGTACATATACTAACCATTTAAAATAATTGCAATTTTGACAAATTTAAATTATTAAATATATTATGCTTTGATTAGCTTTTTATCACAAAATTTAATAATTACAATTTTTTCATTTTGTAATTGAATTGGAATGAATATATTTTCATTTATTTCAAGTTTTTTTGTTTTTTAATATTTTTAAATAGATAAATTAGTAAGAATTTGTAACATTTTTTAATAGATAGTGTAATTAGAAAATGTTTTTAGTATTATAAAGTTAATTTGGTTAGCTATGTCTTACGATCAATTTAATAACAGCTTTTATGGTGTTAAAACGACTTATGGATATGTCCTTAAATTTGAACCAAATAGGTGTAGGGTATTTCTAAGTCGGTTGCACCGACTGACTGTTTCTTTACTTTTTTTTCTTGTATTATTCCAAATCTTTTAAATCGTTAGAAAATAATTCCATAAATTGTCTTCTAATGTACCTACGTATTTTAAATTTTCGTTAGTTTTAAACGATTTTAAATAGGTATGTAAAATTTTTTTATAATTTTTAGGTTTTTAACTACCTACTAAAAAAATATAATTAAAAATTTTTGTTTATCTTATTGAAAATTTGTTTTATTATTTGATTATTTAATTTAAAATTCTAAAAGGGAAAAAGCCGGGTAAAATATATTATGGAAAAGTATATAAATAAGCTTTCAAAATTCATATTCCATCCGGCATAAAAAACCCTTTAAGTATGTAAATACACATTATAAAATATACATATGTATGTATTTTGCGATGTCATTTGTTCTGCCGGAACCATAATCAGAAAAACCACTTATTTCATCCAGTGCACTATTCTAGCATACCCTTCTAATGGCTATTTCATCGAATACCAATACAGCCAACCTTTCAATTAAATTTTTTCTGTGAATACAATGCCTAACTCATTTATATTTTTGTCGTTAAGACCTATATTTAAATGTTTGATGGGAACCCATCTATTAAGGGAAGTAAAATGGGGCAAATTAAGCTTTACTTCATTTCTTAAAAATTTATAACCTTTTTGGTGAATTAAAATGAATATTTATTGCTACGTTTTCTTCATCTTCGGACCATTTATTAACACTTTTAAAATTCATTTTTTAAAATTGTTTGGCTTCGATACGCAAGTGAAACTGCCTATTAATAATGCTACTACATAAAGATAAATTCTGTTTTTCCTTTTTAGCACATTTTCAAAAAATTTTGTAAAAATGTGCCTATATAGCTTCACTCTGTCCGTCCGTCTGCCCGTCCGTCCGTCCGTCCGTCCGTATGTTTACAAAAACTTTTACACCGTTTGAAATAGAGTAAAGAAATTTTAACCATGGGTAGTTTTTGCAAAAAAAATAATTTCGTAGAAGAATTTTTTTCTGTAGCCCCACCTGTTACGGGGCTACCGCCCCCCAAAGTTAAAAAAAGCCCTGTATTTAAATGGTTATAACAAGAGTTCTGTTAAATATATTTTCAATCTGAAAACGGCAAACAATAGCTGGTTTCATAAACTTTATAAATTTTTTACAGGCAAATGTTTAGGGTTACCAGACGGTACTAAAATTTAACATTACACAAAACTCCATTTTTGCAAAATTTTTGAACACACATATCTTCTGAACGATTCAAGCTAGATTCTTGAAATTTTGGGAGAAGTTATATAATCAGAAATTAGTAGGAGTTGGTTAACAAAATTTTTTTGTCAAGCCCCCTATTTAGCTTAAATGTATAGGGTTGCCATACGGTACTAAAATTTACTATTATATAAAACTCAATTTTTGCAAAATTTTTGGTCACATATATCTCCTAAACAGTTTAAGACAGGATCCTGAAATTTTGGGAGAAGTTAGATCCTCAAATATTAGTAGGAGCCGGTTAATAAAATTTTTTTGTCAAGCCCCCTGTTTAGGAGCTATAAGGGCTCGAAAATTTAAATTTTGCTGTTTTTAAGCACCTGTAACTTGAATACCTGTCCAATATTTTTTTTTATTAATATACAAAATTTAAAGGCCCGACATTATATTTTAACATATGTTAAAGGTTTTTCTTAAATTTAAAAGCGGTTCCTTAAATTGAAGAAAGTGTCTCTCAGTTTTACCCATTTTTTCTTAGATTGTATAATTCTAAGTAAAATTCCAAATTTTTGTGGAATTCACAATTTAATTCTTAGAACCTAAAAAAATGGAGGTGGACGGAGGGGGGAGGCGGGAGTTAGATGAAGTTAGATCCTTGAGAAACTTGGCAACCTTCCCCATTGAAGGGCTATAACAACTTTACATTAAAAACTTTACTGTTAGCAGTAAATTTTATAAGTAAGCAGTAACTATTTCCAAGTAAATATTTCCAAAGTTAAACTCAGTATGTAATACAATATAAATTTGAAAATGTGCTTTTTTAAAAACCCTTGGTTTTTTTTCATCACTTGTTTAATTTTTGCCTTAACTTTTTATTTTGATTTTTTAAGTAAATAATGTTTTTTTTATACCCTACACCTATAGAATAGGTAAAAGGGTATATTAACTTTGGTATGGTGTTTGTAACCACCTAAAGGAAGCGAGCTAGATATGGAAAAGTATATATATTTGTGATCAGCGACACCTCCTGAGTCGATATAGCCATGTTCGTCCGTCCGTCCATCCGTAGGCATGATAACTCAAAAAATAATGGAGCTATCTTGATGAAATTTTAACTGTAGATTACTAGGACTGAAAGTACGGCGGGGATTGTATATGGGCGAAATCGGCTCATGGGTTCGGATTCTGGACCTTTTAATCGATCGAAGGGCTAACGAACATTTATAAAAAATCACGAAAACTCAACAACTAATGACGCTATCTTCATCAAATTTGTGCTGTAGGTTACTAGTAATGAAATTACTTCGGGGATTGCGTAAGTTCGGGATTGGACCATGGGTTCGGAACCTAGAACTTTTTGATCGAATTTAGGCCAAACGAACATAATTCCGAAACCAATGAAGATAGAACCTGCAAATTTGGTATCAGGGTGTCGCTTTCGATTTCCTTAGTCTCCTTGAAATTTGAGCCCAATTGGAGTAGTGGGTGTGGACCAGCCACTTCGTTCCGAGGACCTTGAAGCATATTTTCGAAATTAATAAAGATCGTAACTTGAAACAAATGTAGAAACTTCAAATTTGGCACATGGGTGTTATTTACTATTTCCTGCTTGTCCCTCTTATTTTGGATCTATTGGAGTGGTTGTTCAGTACCTCTCTTAGACCCCCCAATGTGTAAAATCTTATCATCGAAATTAATAAAACTAGTAACTTAAAATTAAGATAGAACATTCCAATTGGGTACAAGAATTAACTAGTAGGTATTGAAAGTATGACACTGCATATGGGCGAAATCGTACCATGGTTCCGGGTTCTGAAGCCCTTGAAAAGTTCAAGGGCTAACAAACATCTATCTTAAAAACACCAAAAAATAATGCCGCTATTTTGATGAAATTTAAACTCTAGGTTACTAGTACCTAATGAATGTACCATGGGAATTGCTTCTGGTCAAGTTTAACTTCGAAGCCAAAGAATATATTGCGTTTTTCCTATGTGTCCCCGAAATTTTGACTTAGTTGTAGTGGTTCAGCTATGTTTAAAGGTACTTGCTGCATTTATGTAAAATTTATTTTTATATTTAAATGAATTTTATGAAAAGGTCTAAATTTGTAATTGTATTTTAGAAATACATTTATTGCATATTTTACGTTTATAAGCTTTTCTATTAGGTATATAAACTAACCATTTAAAAGAATTGAAATTTTGAAAAATTTGAATTCCTTAAATTCCTACAACTAAAGACTTTAAAAATAAAAAATTTGAGCCAAACTTAAGTAGGAGCGTAATTTTTACCATTTATGACACTTTTATTTTTCTAATAAACTGCAGCTTAGTTTGTATTGATTTATTTTTAGTTAGAATTTCAATTGCGAACAAAAAAGACAAAAATAAAAATTTTGAAATTCAAAGTTTTTGTTGTTTTTGATTTTTAGTGAAAAGTAGTATTACTGATATAATTATTAATTTTATGTATTTACGCAAAATTTGCAAACACAACTATGGTCCAATATTGAAAATATATGGATGAACTAATAGTAATTCTGAATACAACAATATACCATAGTTGGACTATAGTTTGGCAACTTAGAATACAACAATGTACCACTATATTTTACATTCTATTTGTTGCAAATTATGCGTTAGAAAGCTGTTCTCGCGGATTTAGTTCAGTTAAATATTAAATTATTCAAAGCCAAAAAAAACGTTTTCTACAGATTTAATTTTCTGATTAGCTTTTTATCACAAAATTTAATAATTCAAATTTTTTCACTTTTGTAATTGAATTGAAATAACATAGATAAAAATAAATAATAATTGTCTATTTATTCAAGTTTTTTTGTTTTTTAATATTTTTAAATAGATCAATTAGGAAGAATTTGTAATATTTTTGGATAGATAAAGTAATTAGAAAATGTTTTTAGCATTATAAAGTTAATTTGGTTAGCTATGTATTAAGATCAAACTAATAACAGCTTTTATGGTTTTAAAATAACTAATGGATATCTCATTAAATTTGCACCAAATAGGTGTAGGTTATTTTTAAGTCGGTTGCACTGACTGACTGTTTCTTTACTTGTTACATTATAAATATGAACATTATGATTTTTTATAAATATGAACATTATGATTTTTATCAACCATTTTTTTTTTCATACAAAACTTATATGAAAAATATTAAATGTCATGTTCTGGGCAAATAAACAGAAAACTAATTGCTTTTATACTTGTTTGAAAATATTACCTAATGACCTAACTGAAATAACCAGGTTTTCTGAAGAAAAAAATTAAAAACAAAAAAGAAGGAAAATATCTGAATTAAATCGGAACCACGCTCTGCCACCAGGTTATGGGCCCAGGACTACGCTGGATTCTTATTATATTGTTTGAATAAATTATATTAGGCAGTATAGTAAATTACTTGGACAAATTTTCTTTTTTTTAACCTAATTTCAAACTTGTCAGTCATAGAAAGGCTTCGTGGTAGAGAGCAACGATACATGGAAATTTGCCATGAAAACCTACCTACAGCACGAAATTTTATTTAGTACTGTTACCGGTGAACATAATGATGGACAAAATTACATAAAAGAAAAAAAAATATACTTCTGATTGATCCAATAAATTACGCGAGTTATATTATATATATTTGCAATTAACTTAACCATATAAAAATATTATATAACCTGCAATTAAATTAACCCTTTACCAAGAATCTTAAAAACATAAGTGGCAAACAAACAAAGCGACGAAGCGGCAAATTCAATCCGAAGATCAAATTTTGAACCTTTTAAAAAGTTTAATAAAATAAATACAACCAAGCTTTATAACAAATATTCGAAAAATTAACACTAATACTAAAAATATTGTGAATCAAAAGCTTTTAAGAAACAGTGAAAATATGTTTACAGTCGATGAATTAAGAAATCAAATTGATGAACACCCCAGAGTTGTAATTCAAAAGGAAGGACGAATATACTTAGAACAACAACCACAAGCAAGTCAACAAAATGCATTTAATTTAAGTTCCGATTAGTTAATTTCCAGTGGTTATTTTGATTATATAGATTAGTTAATTTCGCAATTTAAAAATATTTTCTGGTAATAATGAACATAGTTTAACATCATTTATAAAATCTGCAGAGAATTCAAGAGAGTTATGTGAAAAAAACTAACAACTGCCACAATATTGTCACCAAATAATATTAAACCAGAAAACGGAAAATGAAACTGAAAAATGTATTAGACAATTGGGAGACGAGCCTTCATGGAAAGACGTAAAAACGAAACTGAAACAACACTTTCAACCACAAAAGAGCTCTTCTGACCCCTTCATTATTGCAGATTTATTAAGGTATGTAATGTAAGATAATTGTTTGATGAACTTTTACTACCAGGATTAAAATCATTTGATGGAATTATGACACACTAAAACAGCTAACGATCGAACCAATATATTCAAAAATATATCCGTACCTAGTCAACATGAGAGCTGAAGATGAAAGTTAGGTTCAGAACTCCTAAAAGATGGAATAATAAGGCCTTCTAAAAGTCCTTATAATTCACCAATTTGGATCGTCGACAAAAAGATGGACTCTTCAGGAATTAAAAAATACAGGATGGAGGTTGACTTTAAAAAACTTAACGCTGTAACCATCTCAGATGCTTATCCCATTCCGGACTTCACACACACCATAGCAAGCCTAGGAAGTTCAAAACACGAGTATTACACCACGATCGCTTTAACTTCTGGATTGCTACAGATTAAAATGAAAGATGAAGAGTTTATAAAAACGGTATTCTCCACCCTAAATGGCAAATACGAATTCACGAGTCTGCCTTTTGGATTGAAAAACTTTTTATTTGAAAAATATCTCCACCCTAAATGGCAGATACGAATTCACGCGTCTGCCCTTTGGATTGAAAAACTTTTTATTTGAAAAATATGCTACGTCTACATAGACGATATTATAATCTTCGGTGGAAAATCTGAGGAAGAACACTTGCAGAATGTCGAAAAAATCTTCAATAGACTGGAGCACGCTGATCTAAGAGTTAATTTGGACAAAACCGATTTTACGAAGAATGAGACCAAATTTTTAAGTTACATCATTACTAGCAAGAGTACAAGAGCTGACCCCGAGGATAAAAGGATTCTTAGGTTTGGCATCATATTACAGAAGATTCATCAATAACTTTTCATTAATAGCTAAGCCTCTCACCAATTTGACGAAACGAGGAAAACACCCAGATAAGAGCTATCCAATCACGGAAAGTTCCAATAAAATTAAACGAATATAAAATACAGACATTTAAGGTACTAAAATATGCCTTGTCATCCACAGAACTTCTAATTTTTCCAGACTTCGTAAAAACATTTTATATTAACAACGAACGCTTCGAATGAATCTATCGGTGCAGTCTTGTCACTGTGTGGAAAAGATCGTCCAATATCTTATATGTCAAGAGCACTTAACAAGACTGAAGAAGCGTACGCCACAAATGAACGAAAACTCTTAGCAATAATTTGGGCTTTGGATAAGTCTAACAGATCATCAACCTTTAACTTTCAGTTTGGGAAACAAAAAAAACAATGCTAAACTAAAGCGATGGAAATCACGGATTGGAGAATACAATTACGAGCTAAATTACAAACCTGGCACTACAAATAAGATCGCAGATGCTTAATCAAGGCTAAAACAAAAAAATTTAACCCCTAAATAACAACAAAAGTTCGCAGTGCAGAAGAGGATAGCGGCGATCTAATTCCACATTGCGAAGCACCTCTTAATGTTTTTAAAAATCAAATAATTCTTTTACAAGGACCTATTGCTTCTGCGTATGCAATGCCACATCCAAACTATCATCGGCACTATATTGGCCTTAAGGACATCACCGGATCAACCTTGTTAGAAGCACTTAAGAAAACCTTATCACCAGTAATTCTTAATGGTTTCAAAATTTCAGAAAATCAAATTCAATCAAATGCAGGATCTATACAGAGAACATTTGCTGGGATATAAAATTTGGATCACACAAAGAATCGTGCAGCATATTGTCAACATGGAAAACAGACACCAAATAATTGCTCACAAACCCAAACGTGCACATAGGAATTGGAAAGAGTACAAGGTGCAAATATTCGAGAAATACTTCTTTCCGCAAATGGCCAAACTTATTAAGGAGTACACTTCTAATTGTGAGATATATCACATCAGCAAGTAAGACCGTCACCCTAATAACCCACATTTATCCGTAACACCGATACCCACATACTCAACAGAGATCCTACATATTGATTTAATAGAAATATATATAGAAAGAAAAATTTATAACATGTGTGGATAAATTTACGAAATTCACCAAATTCTTTAAAATCAAGAATAAGTCAGCCGTGCATTTAAGGCAGTAACTAACAAAAATCGTACACTACTATACAACACCTCGTATGAAAGTCATGAACAACGAGCCAATTTTAACCAGCTCCACCATTACGGACATAGGAATTGGAAAGAGAACAAGGAGCAAATATTTTAAGAACATTGGGAATCGAAACATACTTGACCCTATCACAAAGAAGTGAAGTAAATAGCAGAATTGAAAGGGTCTACTCGAATTATGATTAAAGAAACTGAAGCCTAGTTTAAAATCAACTTGGTGAATGCCCTATACTCCTTAAAGGAGTGGAAAAGGAATAAAAACAAGTGATGAAAAAAAACCAAGGGTTTTTAAAAAAGCACATTTTCAAATTTATATTGTATTACATACTGAGTTTAACTTTGGAAATATTTACTTGGAAATAGTTACTGCTTACTTATAAAATTTACTGCTAACAGTAAAGTTTTTAATGTAAAGTTGTTATAGCCCTTCAATGGGGAAGGTTGCCAAGTTTCTCAAGGATCTAACTTCATCTAACTCCCGCCTCCCCCCTCCGTCCACCTCCATTTTTTTAGGTTCTAAGAATTAAATTGTGAATTCCACAAAAATTTGGAATTTTACTTAGAATTATACAATCTAAGAAAAAATGGGTGAAACTGAGAGACACTTTCTTCAATTTAAGGAACCGCTTTTAAATTTAAGAAAAACCTTTAACATATGTTAAAATATAATGTCGGGCCTTTAAATTTTGTATATTAATAAAAAAAAATATTGGACAGGTATTCAAGTTACAGGTGCTTAAAAACAGCAAAATTTAAATTTTCGAGCCCTTATAGCTCCTAAACAGGGGGCTTGACAAAAAAATTTTATTAACCGGCTCCTACTAATATTTGAGGATCTAACTTCTCCCAAAATTTCAGGATCCTGTCTTAAACTGTTTAGGAGATATATGTGACCAAAAATTTTGCAAAAATTGAGTTTTATATAATGGTAAATTTTAGTACCGTATGGCAACCCTATACATTTAAGCGATTTTGTAAAGCCTATAAAAGCAGCTCTCTTCTACCGTTTTTTATTGAAAATAAACCTAACAGAACTCTTGTTATATCAATTTAAATATAGGGCTTTTTTGGAATTTACAGGGGCTGTAGCTTTGTCACCCTTCAAAATTAAGAAAAACCTTTGACACATGTTGAAATATAATTATAGAGCTTTGAATTTTGTATATCACTAAAAAAAACTTTGGACAGGTATTCAAGTTACAGGTGTTTAAAAATAGCAAAATTTCAATTTTCGAGCCCTTATATCTCCTAAATAGGGGGCTTGACAAAAAAATTTTGTTAACCGACTCCTACTAGTTTCTTAGTATCTAACTTCTCCCAAAATATCAAGACCCTAGCTTGAACCATTCAGAAGATATGTGTGGCTAAAAATTTTGCAAAAATTGAGTTTTGTGTAATGTTAAATTTTAGTACCGTATGGCAACCCTAAATATTTCTCTTTTAAATATTTATAAAGCTTATAAAACCAGCTATCGTTTGCCGTTGTCAGATTGAAAATATATCAAACAGAACTCTTGTTATAAAAGTTTAAATATAATATTTTTCCAACTTTGGGGGGCTGTAGCCCCGTAACAGGTGGGGCTGCAGAAAAAAATTCTTCTACGAAATTATTTTTTTTGCGAAAACTACCCAGGGTTAAAATTTCTTTACTCTATTTCAAACGATGTAAAAGTTTTTGTAAACATACGGACAGACAGACGGACGGACGGACGGACGGACAGAGTGAAACTATATAGGCACATTTTTACAAAATTTTTGAAAATGTGCTAAAAACCAAGGGTTTTTAAAAAAGCACATTTTCAAAATAATATACTGTTTCATACTAAGTATTTTATCGGAATATAATGTTCAATCGTCAATATTAATGTTTAAGGAAATATATACGTTGGTGACTAAGTTACTGCTTACTTATAAAAACAGTAAATTTTTTATTTTAAAGTTTTAATAGCCCTTCAATGGGGAAGGTTGCCAAATTTCTCAAGGACCTAACTTCATCTAACCCCCCCCCCCTCCCTCTCCATTTTTGTAGTTTCTAGGAATTAAACCAAAATTTGGAATTTTACTTAGAATTTTATTATGTAAGAAAAAATGGGTAAAACTGAGAGACACTTTCTTCAATTTAAGGAACCGTTTTTAAATTTAAGAAAAACCTTTAACATATGTTAAAATATAATGTTGGACCTTCAAATTTTGTATATTAATAAAAAAAAAATTGGACAGGTATTCAAGTTACAGGTGCTTAAAAACAGCAAAATTTCAATTTTCGAGCCCTTATAGCTTCTAAACAGGGGGCTTGACAAAAAAATTTTGTTAATAACTTTTAAGGATCTAACTTCTCCCAAAATTTCAAGACCCTATCTAAAACCGTTTAAGAGATATGAGGAACCAAAAATTTTGCAAAAATTGGGTTTTATATAATGCTAAATTTTAGTACCGTATGGCAACCTTATATATTTAATCGACCAATTTTTGTTAACCCTATAAAAGCAGCTCTCTTATACCGTTTTTCGATTGAAAATAAACCTAACCGAACTCATGTTATATCATTTTAAATATAGGGCTTTTTTGAAATTTTCAGGGGCTGTAGCTTCGTAACCCTTCAAAATTAAGAAAAACCTTTGACACATGTTGAAATATAATTATAGAGCTTTGAATTTTGTATATCACCAAAAAAAAATTTGGACAGGTATTCAAGTTACAGGTGTTTAAAAATAGCAAAATTTCAATTTTCGAGCCCTTATAGCTCCTAAATAGGGGGCTTGACAAAAAAATTTTGTTAACCAACTCCTACTAATTTCTGGTTATATAACTTCTCCCAAAATTTCAAGAATCTAGCTTGAATCGTTCAGAAGATATGTGTGGTCAAAAATTTTGCAAAAATGGAGTTTTGTGTAATGTTAAATTTTAGACGGACAGACGGACGGACAGAGTGAAGCTATATAGGCACATTTTTACAAAATTTTTTGAAAATGTGCTAAAAACTCCACAATAGAGGAAATTTCCAGATGTTTACAATAAGAACATAAAAATCTGACCTTAAAGGGATAAAATAGTTAATATAGCAGTTGCCGCTATAACAATACCATTCACTCCGTTACTGGAAAAAAACTTTCAGATGACACAACGGATTAATTACCAAAATCCACTAAATTTCTTACTTAAGGAAGTTAAACTTACGCTAGTAGTAACCATTTTGAAAAAACTTAAAAACCATATGAGGGTTTAAATCTCTTCAAAAACTGCAACAATTAAGGAAAAAGACTCAAATCTCCAAACAAATCATCAACCAATAAAGTTAAACTTCTGATCCACGGAGTCGTGGACTTTTAAGGAGGGGAACCAGACGTTAACTCAGCATATTTTTCATATGAAATATTCACCTGAAAAAATTATTTTATTATTTTTTACACAAAGCAATAAATGCTAAATAAGCATTTATTGACTATAAATTAGGTTAAATTTAGCAATTAAGTTACATTTTAAGTTTGTACTTTAAACTAGTAATAACTTTTATAAAGTAGACATTTGTCCCAAAAAATATTTTTTTTTTAGAAAATCTGTTATATTTTCTTAACTTGCATACAAAAAGAATTACTTAAACCGAACCGATTTCCACTTTTAAAGAACGTATTGCAGTGAAATACTTTAGCTGCGATTGTAAAACTTTATTAAAAAATAATTTATCACAATATATACTAAATAACATTTGCTGTTCCTTGTTGTAGTTGTACAATTAAATAATTAATTATGATGTAAAAGTAAATTTAATTAAACTGTAATATTTTAAAACATATTAATTTTTATTGTTTATTAAATTGAAATTGTAAAGTAAAACAAAAAAACAATAATTTATTTAAAATATTTCAACCTCACATTAACATTAATATAGTTTTTTTTTTTAATTTTTTTTATAATTTAATGTACCAATTATACAACACTAGTGGTTTATCCATTACTGTATAAATAATATTTAAATTTTTGTTTTCCTTATTTACATTTAATTTAGTAGTCGTAAGAATAAAATATAGGTTTTAGAAGAAAATTGTAAAAAATAATTTATAATTTATAATGTTATTAAATAAAATAAAAGTTTATTAAAGATCGCCAATCCAATTCTCAAATACTTAAAAAAATATTGCAGAATAAATACAAACGACCCAAACTATATAAATGCTTTTGAGAAACTAAAAGAGATTATCATTGATTATCCAGTTCTGAGGTACCCAAATTTTAACAAAAAATTTAAGTTAGTCACAGATGCTAGCAATTTTGCTTTGAGATGCTAGCAATTTTGTCTTGACCCAAGATGGGTATCTAATTTGCTTCTCGTACCCTAAATGATCGTAAAAAAAATTATTTCACAATTGAGAAAGAAGAGTTATCTATTGTTTGGGGTACTAAATATTTTAGCAGTGTATCTATTTGGAAAAGAATTCTATTTGCCAGCCTATAAAATGGTTACAGGCAAAAAATTCTGGAAAAGTTATTGACCCTAGACTTCAAAGATGGTTAATACAAGTATGACATAAAAATAGATTACATAAAAGGAAAAGATAATAACGTAGCCGATTTTTTTAGTAGGATTGATAAAAGTAATAACGAAATAAATTTGATTGAGACAATTAAAAATAAAAACAGGGAGAATGATACTGAAAATTTGAGTATCAACTTAGATAATACGTTAAAAGAAACTCAAATAATGAAATAAATAATAATGAGTCAACAGAAGTACAAACACACCAAAGAACAAAATTTTAATGATCACATACCTACATTAGACATTGTTGTAAATCCCTTCAAAACCCAAATAATCTTAGTAGAAAAAAAAAAGCAAAAAAGCAAAGAAACAGAGAAAATATTTAATCATAAAAGAATTTAGATATAAATGATATACCTAATAAATTGTCTGATGTAATCCGAAGATATGTTCACTATGCTAAAATAGCAATTCATTCAAAAGTAGCAGACTCCATTTACAACCTATTACAACAAAAGGTATTAGAACTCTTCTCAAATAATAAAAAAGTAAAATTTATAAAATGTAGTCATTTTGCAAGAGACAGAGAAGATGAAAATTAAGTGTTAAAACAAATTGCTCTATTTCGTAAAAGGTAATTGGGACTTTCAAATATAATAGCAAATTACTAGGGGATTGAAAATCACATTTATTATCCTAATCTGAAACATTTAATTAACAAAGTAATAAATAATTATGAAATTTTTTTTACTGCGAAATACGATAGGAATCCTATAAGAAAAAAATTTTAAATAACAGAAACACATTTAAGATAAATGAAATAGTTCATGTTGACATTTACGTCAACTCTAAATACTCTTTTATTGTTGTTTTTGATAAATTCTCAAAGCATGCCGTTAATTTTTATTTAGAGGATAGAAATAATCAGACACAAATAAGTAAAATTCGCCAATTTATCTATAAAAGGTAAAATAAAAAAGCTTATCTGTGATAACGAATTCAATAGCATAAACATTATATAATACAGGAAACGCAAACATAGAAAGATAAAATAAAATCCTAACGGAAAAAGTTAGAATATTAAATTTGGAAGAAAAAATCAATATTAAAAATCAAATACTAAAACGCATTCATTATTATAATAATACTTATCACTCCACCAACAAAGCTACTCCATTCAACGTACAAAATAATAAAATAAATAGCAATAAGGTAAAAGACCGAATGAAAACAATGAAAAATAAAATAATTACTAAGTTAAATAAAAATAGAGAAAATTACAATGAAACTCGTAAAATAGGTTATATAAAAAAATTATGCTACTTTAAGGCACAAAGAACAACCTAAATTTAGAAAAGATGCATATATGAATGCGTATATGAAAATAACATTAAAAGAGGTTTAAAATTTACAGATGAAAAGAATTAACAGAACACAAAAATGTTAGTTTTATTTTTACTCTTATAATATTTAAGAGTAAACCCTAATAATTTCAAGTCATTTTTAATTAAGATATTATAAAATATTTAAAATGTAATCAAGGGAATTTCAAAACAAATGAAAATGTTGCCAGCGTTAAACTAAAAAAAGATTAAAATACTGACAATAATCCTTCTATTGAAAAAATTTCTATAAATGAAATAATACCAAACCCAATTAAAAAAGAAACTATTAAACAAAAATACGGTGTTATTTAAATTTCAAATGAAGAATAATTTTTTTTATTAAATATGTACAAACAAAAATTATTACATACATATCTACATTTTTCTTTACCTACCAATATTTATATGAACATTATTTATATTATATGAAAACGAAAAGATTCTATAAAGAAAAATTTGCTATACCTACTCTATCTAATTTTAAAGTAATATAAGAATAAACTAATTATAAAAAAAAAAAAAAAAAACATATATGACAAAAAAAATATTTTTGTTTTCTATATAATATCAAATATATACTTTTTATATTAGGTAATATCATTAATTTATTAATAATTTTAACACCTAAGTTGAAAAAAATATATATATATAAAAAAAAAAAAAAACAAAAATGATTTAAATAATAAAGAATATTGTACATGGTTTGAAAAAACATAATAAAAATAATTATGTGTGTTGCTATATTAAAAGTAACTAATTGAAACTTAAAACCTAAGAAAATTTTTTGTACAAAGTGTAAACCAATATGAAAGAAAACAAGTAAAGAAACAGTCATTCGACTTAGAAATACCGTACACCTATTTGGTTCAAATTTAATGAGTAACCCATAAGTCCTTTTAAAGCCATAAAAGCTTTTATTAGTTTGATCGTAAGACATAGCTAATCAAATTAACTTTACAATACTAAAAACATTTTCTAATTACTTTATCTATTCAAAAATTTTAAAAATTCTTACTAATTTAAATATTTAAAAATATTTAAAAAAAAAAAAAACTTGAAATAAATGTTAAATACGAACATATATCCAAAAAACACGAAAACTCAAAAATTAATGGAATTATCTTGATGAAATTTTAACTCTAAGTTACCAATACTGAAAGACGGTGGAGATTGTGTATGGATGAGATCGGCTCATGGATTCGGATTTTGGACCTTTTTACCCGTGTAAGTGCTAAAATACATAAAAAATAAATCAGGATAACTCTAAAACTAAAGGCGCTACCTTCATGAACTTTGTGCTGTAGGTTTATGATTCCGGATCGATTAATCGAATTCAGGCCAAACTAGCATAATTCGGAAACCAAAGAAGATAGAATTTTCAAATTTGGTGTCAGTGTTCTCGAAATTTGGAACCAATTGGAGTAGTGGGTCGGAGTGTTCACAAGGGTGTTCTTTACCATTTCCTTCGTGTTCCAATAATGTAGGATCAATTGGAGTTGTGGTTCAGGTACCTCTCCTAGACCTCCCAAGGGTTAAAAGCTTATCATTGAAATTAATAAAAATAGAAACTTAAATTAAGATAGAATATTCCAATTGGGCACAAGCGTTGACTAGTAATGAAAGTACCGCGAGGATCGCTTATGGTCTAGATCGGACAATGGGTTCGGATTCCAAAAGTTTTTGATCGTATTGAGGCCAAATGAGTATAATTTCAAAACCAAAGTAGATAGAACATTAAAATTAGAAACACAAGTGTTTTCCTATTTCCTTTGTGCCCGTAAAATTTTGTATGAATTGGAATAGCGGTTTGCGTACCACCCACACTCTCAAGATTTGTATTTATTTTTATATTTAAATGAATTATATGAAAAGTTCTAAATTTGTCATTGCATTTTCGAAATACATTTATTGCATATTTTGCGTTTATAAGCTTTTCTAATAGGTACATAAACTAACAATATTTATGTAACATTTATTTCAAGTTTTTTTGTTTTTTAATATTTTTAAATAGATAAATTACATATGTGTTAAAAGTCTTTGTTGGTGGTGTAGTATGTAAGTTACATATTCCATTGACCTCTCATAAGCAATGAACTTAAGTTCCGATACACTTTAAGCGAATTCATTACAAAACAAAAAAAAAAAATAAATCAAAAAATTTGAATGGTTGTTTCAATTTTAATCACAATAAAAATGGTTCGCATAATTTTAATAATAATACCAATCTTAGCAATTCCTATAGAAATTTTTCAAATTATAATAAAAAATTTTAATAAATTTGCAACTAAAAATAATAATAATAATAATTATGGTAATCAATACAACTCATCTAATAATAACAACTATAATAATAATAAGCGGTAATTTTTTAATAGAAATAATTATTCTAATAACTATTATAATCGAAATGAAGGGGACGGTTCATATCGGACGGTTGAAAACAATCTACCGATAGTAGAATTCACAATAAATAATATTAAAATTAAATGTCTAATAGATTCGATAGCTTCAACCTCTATACTAGATAGTAAACTATTTCCTAAAATTAAAAGATCTAAACTTAAAAATCCAATAGAAATTGTCATCTTAACGGGAAAAACAAAAATTTTTTACGAAATTATAACGGAAGTTCCATTAGAATTCAATCACGAGGCTGAAATGTTATGGAAATTACTAAAATTAGAAAATAAAAATTTTAATGCCATTTTAGGCCAAAACGTTTTAAGACCTATCGGAGCAAAAATTAACTTTGAAAATGGTAGCATTGAAATCATGGGAAAAACTACTAAGTTTATCAACTCATGTCTATTTTCAAATTTATCAATTGTATTCTATTGATTCTAATCCGAACCAAATAATTGATCGAATTAAGACCGACCATATGAATAACGAAGAACTAAAGCACTTAAAAAACATTATATATAAGAATATGGATCTATTTTTCTAATTCTATACCTACACTACCACCGGTACTAGACCCTCTTTTGCCACCTGTTGTTAAGGTCACACTTAAATCTTTAGAAGATAATAATAATAGCAGGTATGTTTTAGCCAGACTTAGGGATAGCAGAGTTTTTGAAAATGTTAGACTTTATCTAGCCTATCTTCATAAAAAGTCTAATGATGTTTGTATAGGTGGAAAAACTAATACATCACTGAAAATTGCTATTCAACAAGAAGGATTGCCAACTGATGTTAATGAGTTGCGTGATATTTTTATTAGATATCATGACACATTTGGAATTTCTGCGGTAAATGCCTTGAATGATCTTAAGTCATATGCTTCTCATATTTCGTCTAACAGAATTAATTATCTTCAAAGGGTAAGGGAAAATCATGATAAGTACTTTCGTCCGCTCCCAAGTGAGAGAAAATCTAGTTAATATTAATTTATCTCCTCTTACCTTAGTTAATCCTTGCAACACTTTACCTAAATTATCTATCTATTACCAAAACGTAAAAGGTCTACGTACCAAAACGAAAACGGTTCTCTCTAATTCTACCCTTTTAAACTTTGATATTTTTATTTTAACTGAAACTTGGCTTACTTCTTCAATTAACAATTTAGAACTTTTTTCTTCATCTTTTAATGTTTTTAGAAAGGATAGATATGGTACTCTGGATAATACTTCGAAAGGTGGAGGAGTATTAATCGCAATAAAAAATTAATTTTGTTCCTCAGAATTGACTTGCTCTCAAACTGAATCAATTGAAAATACTGAAATTATGGTTATTAAAGTTGAACTGCTATCCAATAATTTATTCATCATTAACTGTTATTTTCCATCAGCTTCTAACTTTGAACTTTATTCTAATTATTTATCAGTAATTGAGTCATATATTAGCAAAATCAACGCAAATGATGATATCATCCTATGTGGTGATTTTAATTTACCCAATATCAGTTGGATTGCTCATGATGAAGAACCTTACTTCGTACCAAAAGAACTGATTAGTAATATTGAGTGCTTAGTAATTGATTCTTTAAACTCCTTTAACTTTCAACAAGTATCTTCGATATTCAATTATAGAGGTAATCAATTGGATCTTATTTTCACTACGAACTGGAACGATTTGGTTATTCTTGATTGCCCAATTGAATTAGTCAGAATCGATCCTTACCACCCCCCTATTTGTTTTTCCTTTTCCTCTTTTCCCCCTGCGAAAGTTGAATCTACTTTATCACATCGTTTTAATTTTGTAAAAGCCAATTTCGATGATATTAATAATTTTTTGACCTCTTATAATTTTTCATTTATTCCTTCTTCTAATTTAAATGATTCTGTTAATAACTTCTATGGAATTATTGGGTCTTCTATTTCTCAATTTGTTCCTCTTGTAGTTGATACTACGAATGCATCATTAAAAAATAAAAAAAATAAAGCTTGGCGTAAATTTGTCAAAAGTAACCTGAATTCTGACTATAACTATTTTCTTACTCTGTTTAATGAATTTTACTCTGTTTAATGAATTTAAATTTTTGGCTGATAATCTTTATTCAAATTATGTTCGCAATATGTCATCGAATATCAAAGCCAATCCAAAACAATTTTGGAAATTTGTAAACTCTAAAAGAAAAAGTGATCAATATCCAACCTTTTTCAATTATAAAAATTCTGTTAGTAATGACTCCAAAATCATTTGCGAATTTTTTCGTGAATTCTTTTTTTCTAGTTACTCTACTTCAACCTTTTCTGTAAATGAAGCAAATTTCTCTCACCTTGAAAATTTTCCGAAAACTACACTTACAAATATTAATATAGATTCTAATAGGTATTGAATTACATAAATAAAATTGATGATAATCCAAGTCCTGGAAGTGATGGTATCCCTAACTTATTTTTAAACAAGTAAAGAAACAGTCAGTCGGTGCAACCGACTTAGAAATACCCTACACCTATTTGGTTCAAATTTAAGGACATATCCATAAGTCATTTTAACACAAGCTGTTTAACAGAAGCTGTTATTAATTTGATCGTAAGACATAGCTAACCAAATTAACTGTATAATACTAAAAACATTTTCTAATTACCCTATCTATTAAAAAATACTACAAATTCTTACTAATTTATCTATTTAAAAATATTAAAAAACAAACAAACTTGAAATAAATGAAAATGTATTTATTCCAATTCAATTACAAAATGAAAAAATTCTAATTATTAAATTTTGTGATAAAAAGATAATCAAAGCATAATATATTTAATAATCCAAATTTTTAAAAATTGCAATTATTTTAAATGGTTAGTTTATATACCTAATAGAAAAGCTTATAAACGCAAAGTATGCAATAAATGTATTTCTAAAATACAATTAAAAATTTACACCTTTTCATATAATTCACTTAAATATAAAAATAAATTTTACATAAATGCAGCAAGTACCTTTGAACATAGCTGAACCACTACAATTAAGTCTAGATTTCGGAGACACATAGGACATAGGAAATATATTCTTTGGCTTCGAAATTAAACTCGACCACAACCAATTCCCATGGTACTTTCATTACTACTAACCTACTGTTAAATTTCATCAAAATACCGGCATTATTTTTTGAGTTATGATGTTTGTAAGATATATGTTTGTTAGTCCTTGAACTTTTCAAGGGTTCCAGGACCCGAAATTATGGTACGATTTCGCCCATATGCAGTCCCGTCATACTTTCAATACTAGTTAACCCTTGTACACAATTGGAACGCTTTATCTTAATTTTAAGTTACTAGTTTTATTAATTTCGATGATAAGCTTTTACACATTGGGGGGTCTAAGAGAGGTTCTGAACCACCACTCCAATTGATCCCAAATTAGGGGGGCACGCAAGAAATAGTAAAGAACACCCTTGTGGCAAATTGGAAGCTTCTACATTTGTTTCAAGTTACTATCTTTATTAATTTCGAAAATATGCTTTAAGGGCCTAAGAACTGAGTGGCTGGTCCCCGATCCACTACTCCAATGGAGCCCAAATTTCAAAGACACTTACGAAATAGGAGGGGACACCCTGATACCAAATTTGGAGGTTATATCTTCATTGGTTTCGGAATTATGCTCGTTTGGCCTAAATTCGATCAAAAAGTTCTAAGTTCCGAACCCATTGTCCAATCCTCACCGTACGTAATCACCGCCGTAGTTTTGCTGCCAATAACCTACAGCACAAATTTCATGAAGATAGCCTCATTAGTTGTTGAGTTATCGTGATTTTTTATATATGTTCCTTAGCCCTGACATCGATTAAAAGGTCCGGAATCCGAACCGTTGGGCTGATTTCGCCCTTATATAGTCCGCGCTGTACTTATAGTACTAGTTAACCCTTGTACACAATTTGAACGGTCTATCCTAATTTTAAGTAACTATTTTTAGTAATTTCGATTATAAGCCTTTAAAACTTAGGAGGTCTGAGAGGGGTACAGAACCACCACTCCAATTGATCCCAAATTAGGGGAACACGCAAGAGATAGTAAATAACACCCTTGTGGCAAATTGGAAGCTTCTACATTTTTTCAAGTTGTTATCTTTATTAATTTTAAAGATATGCTTTAAGGTCTTCGGAAATGTGTGGCTGGTCCCCGACCTACTACTCCAATGGGACCCAAATTCACAAGACACTTAGGAAATAGGAAGGGACACCCTGATACTAAATTTGGAGGTTCTATCTTCATTGGTTTCGGAATTATGCTCGTTTGGCCTAAATTCGATCAAAAAGTTCTAGGTTCCGAACCCATGGTCCAATCCCGACCTTACGCAATTCCCGAAGTAGTTTCATTACTAGTAACCTACAGCACAAATTTGATGAAGATAGCGTCATTAGTTGTTGAGTTATCGTAATTTTTTATATTTGTTCGTTAGCCCTGAAACCGATTAAAAGGTCCAGAATCCGAACCCATGGGCCGATTTTGCCCATATGCAATCCCCGCCGTACTTTGAGTTCTAGTAACCTACAGTTAAAATTTCATCAAGATAGCTCTATTATTTTTTGAGTTATCGTGCCTACGGACGGACGGACGGACGGACATGGCTATATCGACTAAGGCGGTCACGCTGATCACAAATATATATACTTTTCCATATCTAGCTCGCTTCCTTTAGGTGGATACAAACACCATACCAAAGTTAATATACCCCTTTACCTATTCTATAGGTGTAGGGTATAAAAAATGCGCTGCCTCTTTGGCTGGCCCACTGTCCACCATATTTAATTGCTCGTTAGCTACTGGGGTTTTTCCATCTATTTGGAAAAGTGCTTTTATTAGACCTATTCATAAGAAAGATCATAAAAATGACATTACTAATTATCGACCGATAGCAAAACTATCCTCGATTCCAAAACTTTTTGAATTAATTGTTTTTGATTCTATTTATGATCACTGCGTCACCTTCTTATCACCATATCAACATGGCTTTGTGAAAAATAAGTCTACCGTCACTAACCTTGTTGAGGCTACATCAATTTTTCTTAAAAATATGGAGGATGGCTTTCAAACTGATGTAATTTACACCGACCTCAGTAAAGCATTCGATATCTTCCCCATAATATTATCATTTTTAAGTTAAGAAAATTAGGTTTTCCCTCATACTTTATAAATTGGATTTCCTCATATCTTTCAGATCGAAGTTATTCAATTCTATTTAGATCTATATTTTCGACCCCATTTTTGGCTCTCACTGGGGTTCCTCAGGGTAGTCATCTTGGCCCTTTATTGTTCATTATTTCGATAAATGATATTACTTCATTAATTTACAATAGTCACATTAAAATATATGCCGATGATATGAAAATTTTTAAAAATATTAAATCATTAAATGATTCGTTAGCTTTACAAGATGATTTAAACCGTTTTCATAACTGGTGTGTTAATAATAACCTTCTTCTTAACATAACTAAATGTGCCTTTATTTCTTTTACGCGTCGTTTAAATCAATTATCATGTACTTATTCTTTTAATAATCAAACTATTCTATTTGTTGCTTCAATTAAAGATTTGGAAGTATTTTTTGATAGTAAACTCTCATTTCAACCTCATTATACCTATATATTAAATAAAGCAAATTCTATGCTGGGTTTTATCAAGCGTTGGGCAAGAGAATTTGAAGACCCGTATGTTCTTAATTCTCTTTATACTTGCTTGGTAAGACCCAATTTGGAATATGCCAGCCAGGTATGGAATCCATTTTATAGAGTCCATGTTAATAGGATTGAATCTGTTCAAAATAAATTTCTTAGATTTGCTCTTCGTCATCTGCCCTGGGAAGATCCGTTCAATCTCCCTCCGTATGAGCATCCGCTAAATTTATTAAATCATAACACTCTTGAAAAACGTCGTGAGGTTGCTGATATAATATTTTTAACAGAATTACTCAAAGGAAACACTATTTCTAAGGAATTACTTGATTGGGTAGTTTTCTGTCCAGTTTCTAGATTAAGAACACATAACATGTTTTATCTTCAGTTTCACCGTACCAATTATGGTAAATACGAGCCTCTTAACAGAATGATGGCTTTATGCAATAAATATAAACACTGTATTAACCTTCAACTAACCAAATTAACATTAAAGAAAGATTTATATTTGCATCGGTAAAATTTTGGGATTATCTTTAGTTTATTATTGATTTTTGTTTATTTTTTTTTTATTTTTCATATTCAATTTTATTCTTAAATTTGTTTAATAATTTTGTTTTTTGTTAAACCTTTAATTATTATTATAATGAATATTGTTAATGAATTTTGTTTCTTATTTTAATTGAATATTCTATTTTCCTTTTTTTTCTTTTTTTGCATGATTTTTTTTATATAAATTTAGTTTTGTAATATTTAATATCTTTTATTACACTTTGTTAGTTTTAAGTATAAAATTTGTAACGTGTTTGAGTTAAGCATGAGTCAAATAAATAAAAAAATAAAAGAGGGTGATAGACTTACTTACGTAAAAGAAATTAAACATCAAATCATTACTAATCATAGTCCACCAATTTATTCCATTAAATTTTTATTAAACGTTTTAACTCCAATTTGGAATTAAATCGTGTAAAATGCAACATATTTCATTTTTCATTTAACATATAACGCAAACAAGTTAAGTGTACTTTATTTTTGAACTAAACTAAATAAAGCTGCAACGGTCAGCATTTTTATAAACTAATTCAAGTTATGTGATGTTTCCATTTGAAATTCAAATTCATTCTGAGTATTGCATTAAAAGAGTAAACCTGTAAAATGAATTATAGAATTAATTCTTAGTATTGCATTAAAAGAGTAAACCTGTAAAATAAATTACAAAGTCAAAGTTTAAAATAAAATTATTAAATTATAAAATAAAATTATTAAATTAAAAATTTATAAAAATCAAATCATTATTAAAATTAAGTTAATTTAAAATAAAAACTTTAAAATAAAAAATTAAAATAAATTTAGTTAAATAAAATTTAAAATAAAAGTGTCTTTTATTTGTGATAATTATTTGGAAATTGGAATAAACAAGATAACTAAAAAAACAAAATTTGTATACATTTTTTTTGTATAGTTTTTGAAGCATTTATCACAGTTTGTGCCTATCAACTATTTGCGGGAATGAAACGAAGTAGAAATAATAATAAAAACGATTTATTTTAAAACGATTAAAAATAAATAGGTACTCATATTAGTCCTACTTGTATTTTAAATAATTTATGTTTTAATATTTATAATTTGGAATTAATTGTAATTTTATATGCATACATAATTGTGCATTGTATGTATTATCTATAATATTTCAAAGCTATTTAACTTAAAAACAAATAGAATCAGTCGTGCAACCGACTTAAAAATACCCTACACTTATTTGGTTAAAATTTAATGAGAAGTCCATAAGTCATTTTAAAAACATAAAAGCTGTTATTAGTTTGATCGTAAGACATAGCTAACCAAATTAACTTTATAATACTCAAAACATTTTCTAATTATTTTTCTAATTTATTTACAAATTCTTACTAATTTATCTAGTTCAAAATATTAAAAAACAAAAAAACTTGAAATAAATGAAAATATATTTATTTAAATTCAATTACTAAAGTGAAAAAATTTGAATTATTAAGTTTGTGATAAAAAGCTAATCCAACCATAATATATTTAATAATTAAAATTTTTCAAATTTGCAATTATTTTAAATGGTTAGGTTATATACCTAATAGAAAAGCTTATAAACGCAAATTATGCTATAAATATATTTCTAAAATATAATTACAAATTTAGAAATTTTCATATAGTTCATTTAAATATAACAATAAATTTTACATAAATGCAGCAAGTACCTTTGAATATAGGTTAAGTATTGTACACGATGTCTTAATTATATATCACCTATGGTTTTTAATTTATAAAAAATTATACTAAATATGTTTTATGGTAAAATTCTTAGCCTTTTAAAAATATAAAAGTGTTAAATAAAAACGGGAATAGGAAAGAACCCTCGTGTATAAATTTAAAATTTCTATCTTCATGAATTTCGGAGATAAGCTTTTTAATTTTGGGATTTCTTACGAGGCACCTGAACCACGACTACAATTAAGTCTAAATTTCGGTGACACATAGGAAATAGGAAATATATTCTTTGGCTTTGTAATTATGCTCGTTTGGCCTCAGATCGATCAAAAGCTTCTAGAATTCGAACTCATTGTTCGAACTTGACCAGAACTAATTCCCATGGTTCTTTCATTACTAGTAACGTAGAGTTTAAATTTCATCAAACTAGTAGCATTATTTTTTGAGTTATGCTGTTTTTAAGATATATGCTCTTTAGCCCTTGAACTTTTCAAAGGTTCCAGAACCCGAAACCATGGTACTGCCCATATGCAGTCCCCGTCATACTTTCAATACTAGTTAACCCTTATTCAAAATTGGATTAAGATAGAACTTAATTTTAAGTTACTATTTTTATTAATTTCGATGATGAGCTTTTAAACATTGGGGGGTCTAAGAGGGGTATTGAACCACCACTCTGATTGATCCAAAATTAGAGAAACCGCACAGAAAATAGTAAAGAGCACCCATGTGCCAAATTTGAAACTTCTAAATTTGTTTGAAGTTACTATCTTTATTAATTTTGAAAATATGCTTTAAGGTCTTCGGAACTGTGTGGCTGGTCCTCAACCCACTGCTCCAAGTGGTCCCAAATTTCAAGGACACTTAGGAAATAGAAAGAGACACCCTGACACCAAATTTGGAGGTTTTATCTTTATTGGTTTTGGAATTATACTTGTTTGGCCTAAATTCGATTAAAAAGTTCTAGGTTGCGAACCCATGGTCCAATCTCGATCGTACGCAATCCCCGCCTTAGTCTCATCACTAGTAACCTTCAGCACAAATTTGATGAAGATAGCGTCATTAGTTGTTGAGTTATCATGATTTTCTATATATGTTCGTTAGCCCTTGGACCGATTAAAAGGTCTAGAATCCGAACCCATGGGCCGATTTCGCCCATATGCAATCCCCGCCGTACTTTCAGTCCTAGTAACCTACAGTTAAAATTTCATCAAGATAGCTTCATTATTTTTTGAGTTATCGTGCCTACTGACGGACGGGCGGAAGGACATGGCTATATCGACATAGGAGGTCACGCTGATCACAAATATATATACTTTTCCATATCTAGCTCGCTTCCTTTAGGTGAAAATAAAAAAAAAATAACGAAAGAAATAGACATAATCAAAATATTAAATAAATGATATGAAATATCTTACTACTTTTTATTTATAACTAGCAGATTTACCCGGCGTTGCCCGGAAGCTTGAAAATGGTAAAAAAGCAAGTTTCAGCCACTTATTTGAGATACTACTTTGCCTATAAATGCCACAAAAAAATATTTGTGGAGTTCCGTTAACCCATCGTGGCCCAACAGCTTTTTATAGGTTTTTTCGTTGCTTTGCTATATATTAGAAATGATTTAACAGATTAACTTCAAATTTCGTATATGTGTTCTTCTTTGAAAATGAAGTTCAATTTTCTAACAGACTTTAAAGTTGTTAACCCCTGCCGACGATTGTTCAAAAAAAAATTTGTAACTAAATTACGTCCAATTTTTGAAAGTAGGTACAACTTCTTTGAATTAGGGGAATACTTAAAAAAAAGGTTTGTCGAGTTCTTTTAATCGATTGCGAAACAAAAACTTTAAAAAACAGTTTGCAAAACAATTTGAACGATTATCTCTAATTTTTCTATACATGCTGCTTCTTGACAATTTGGTGCTCCTTGACGATAGAGTTGAGGATGGTAGGTTTCCGGTGAACAATGTTAACTGAATTAAAATGACTATAGGTCAAAAGGGGATTTTCTTGAATTGCCAACGCTTGAATAAAATATAGTCGATGGTTTAGAAAAGGTTTAAAAATTCGCTTTTCAACTTATATTTTGTTTAGTCCTGAAAGTTGTAATACGCTCTTCCTCGTTTTTTTATGATTTTATGAGAGAAATGTAGGCTTATTTTTTGGAAAAACTGTTTTAAAATACTATGTACTATGTATAAGCATTATATATAACAAATTGAATTTTTTGATTTTTAGATTTCATTTGAAGTAAACTGAAAATTTCATTGAATCTTTGTTCAAAACGCACAAACAGGTCAAAACCAAATTAACCCTGTGGGTTTTAATCAAAATGCTGGTACAAAATTTTCAATAAAATACTTTGAATCGTATAAGAAAATAAAATATATAGAAAACTTCATAGCGTCGTCGTGGAAAATGGGTTAATCGAACTTAACTAAACCTTTTTGCAGCCTCTCTTTTAGACTACAAAATCAACCTGTAAAATTGGACACAAATCGAAAACACAAAATTTTTTGAAAGAACGCCAGGCCGAAATGGGTTAATTTATTCCAACCAAATTTATACTACTAAATGCGGTTGCTAAGAGGAACATTTGTGCCAAGTTTCAAGTCAATCGGTCAAACAGTTTTGACTCGACATCAAAAACATTGAAAAAGCTTCTTTGCACTCTCGTGCCCAAACGGGTTAACCGAACTCAACAAAAATTTGTCCCAGACTTTATTTTCGACTGCGAAACCAAACCAGCCTTGTAAAATTGGACACAAATCGGAAACACAAAATTTTTTTGAAGCCCGCCAGGCCGAAATGGGTTAAATTATTCCAACTAAATTTATGCAACTAATTGCGGTTGCTAAGAGGAACATTCGTGCAAAATTTCAAGTCAATCGGTCAAACTGTTTCGGCTCGACATCAAAAACATTGAAAAAGCTTCACTGCGCCCTCGTGCCCAAACGGGTTAACCGAACCCAACAAAAATTTGTGCCAGCCTCTCTTTTTGACTGCAAAACTACCCTGTAAAATTGGACACAAATCGGAAACAGAAAATTTTTTGGAAGCCCGCCGGGCCGAAAGGGGTTAATATATTCCAACCAGTTTTATACCATTAATTCCGTATAATAAGAAGAACATTCGTGCAAAATTTCAAGTTAATCGGTCAAACCGTTTCGACTCGACATGAAAAAAACCAAAAAGCTTAAAACGGCTCTGGAGCCGCAACCTGCTGACTTATAAAAATGCGACATAGCCTATGTCACCCCCGGACTCCCAAAATTATTCCTCTAAAATTTGGTGTTAATCGGACCAGTGATTTTCACGTGAATCCTGGACAAACAAACAAACAAACACACAAACAAACAAATAAACAAACAAATTTTCTTCTTTATATATTAGATTAGAAATTTGCATTCAAAACCTTTTAGAAAATTACAAATAGACATGAGTTAAAAGTTTTAAAAATATTGTTTTCGACCGTTAAGCAGGCCAACAAAAACTTAAAAAAAATACATTAGGTCCAAACGGGTTAATAGAGCGCAATCATGTTTTTTGGTGAGCTTGTGAAATAATGCAATGTTTGCGTTAACTTTAAACTGTGTTAGTCGAACAATTGTTTTTTTTTTAACATATTGATTAAACCTTTTCAACAGAAGAACAAATTTATATTAAAGATTGAACTCTTTAAGGAGATCAAATTTAATGAACCCTTGTGACAAAAGGGGTTAAATGATAAAAATCAAATTAACCCTGTGAGCTTTGCTAATAAAGATTAGCTGAAAAATGTGTTCAAGATTTGCTGAAAAAAGTGTAAGCTCAACAACAAAAACATTGAAAAAGCTTCATTGCGCTCTCTTGCCCAAACGGCCAAAAAAAATATTGAAAGGCCGCCAGGCCGAAATGGGTTAATATATTCCAAGCAACTGTATAAAACTAATTCCGTTTGCTAAGAGGAAGATTTGTGCAAAATTTCAAGTCAATCGGTCAAACTGTTTCGGCTCGACATCAAAAACATTGAAAAAGCTTCATTGCGCCCTCGTGCCCAAACGGGTTAACCGAACCCAACAAAAATTTGTGCCAGCCTTTCTTTTCGACTGCAAAACCACCCTGTAAAATTGGACACAAATCGGAAACAAATAATTTTTTGGAAGCCCGCCGGGCCGAAATGGGTTAATATTTTCGAACCATCTTTATACAACTAATTCCGTTTGCTAAGAGGAAGATTTGTGCAAAATTTCAAGTCAATCGGTCAAACTGTTTCGGCTCGACATCAAAAACATTGAAAAAGCTTCATTGCGCCCTCGTGCCCAAACGGGTTAACCGAACCCAACAAAAATTTGTGCCAGCCTCTCTTTTTGACTGCAAACCCACCCTGTAAAATTGGACACAAATCGGAAACACAAAATTTTTTGGAAGCCCGCCGGGCCGAAAGGGGTTAATTTATTTCAACCAACTTTATACCATTAATTCCGTTTAATAAGAAGAACATTCGTGCAAAATTTCAAGTTAATCGGTCAAACCGTTTCGACTCGACATGAAAAAAACCAAGAAGCTTAAAACGGCTCTGGAGCCGCAACCTGTTGACTTATAAAAATGCGACATAGCCTATGTCACCCCCCGGGCTCCCAAAATTATTCCTCTAAAATTTGGTGTCAATCGGACCAGTGGTTTTCACGTGAATCCTGGACAAACAAACAAACAAACAAACAAATAAACAAACAAATTTTCTTCTTTATATATTAGACTAGCAGATTTACCCGGCGTTGCCCGGAAGCTTGAAAATTGTAAAAAAGCAAGTTTCAGCCAATTTTTTGAGATACTACTTTGCCTATAAATGCCACAAAAAAATATTTGTGGAGTTCCGTTAACCCATCGTGGCCCAACAGCTTTTTATAGGTTTTTTCGTTGCTTTGCTATATATTAGAAATGATTTAACAGATTAACTTCAAATTTCGTATATGTGTTCTTCTTTGAAAATGAAGTTCAATTTACTAACAGACTTGAAAGTTGTTAACCCCTGCCGACGATTGTTCAAAAAAAAATTTGTAAGTAAATTACGTCCAATTTTTGAAAGTAGGTACAACTTCTTTGAATTAGGGGAATACTTAAAAAAAAGGTTTGTCGAGTTCTTTTAATCGATTGCGAAACAAAAACTTTAAAAAACAGTTTGCAAAACAATTTGAACGATTATCTCTAATTTTTCTATACATGCTGCTTCTTGACAATTTGGTGCTCCTTGACGATATAGTTGAGGATGGTAGGTTTCCGGTGAACAATTTTAACTGAATTAAAATGACTATAGGTCAAAAGGGGATTTTCTTGAATTGCCAACGCTTGAATAAAATATAGTCGATGGTTTAGAAAAGGTTTAAAAATTCGCTTTTCAACTTATATTTTGTTTAGTACTCACCTGAAAGTTGTAATACGCTCTTCCTCGTTTTTTTATGATTTGATGAGAGAAATGTAGGCTTATTTTTTGGAAAAACTGTTTTAAAATACTATGTATTTAAGCATTATATATAACAAATTGAATTTTTTGATTTTTAGATTTCATTTGAAGAAAACTGAAAATTTCATTGAATCTTTGTTCAAAACGCACAAACAGGTCAAAACCAAATTAACCCTGTGGGTTTTAATTAAAATGCTGGTACAAAATTTTCAATAAAATACTTTTAATCGTATAAGAAAATAAAATATATAGAAAACTTCATATCATCGTCGTGGAAAATGGGTTAATCGAACTTAACTAAAACTTTTTGCAGCCTCTCTTTTAGACTACAAAATCAACTTGTAAAATTGGACACAAAGCGAAAACACAAAATTTTTTGAAAGTCCGCCAGGCCGAAATGGGTTAATTTATTCCAACCAAATTTATACAACTAAATGCGGTTGCTAAGAGGAACATTTGTGCAAAATTTCAAGTCAATCGGTCAAACCGTTTCGACTCGACATCAAAAACATTGAAAAAGCTTCTTTGCACCCTCGTGCCCAAACGGGTTAACCGAACTCAACAAAAATTTGTGCCAGACTTTATTTTCGACTGCGAAACCACCTTGTAAAATTGGACACAAATCGGAAACGCAAAATTTTTTGGAAGCCCGCCAGGCCGAAATGGGTTAAATTATTCCAACCAAATTTATGCAACTAATTGCGGTTGCTAAGAGGAACATTTGTGCAAAATTTCAAGTCAATCGGTCAAACTGTTTCGGCTCGACATCAAAAACATTGAAAAAGCTTCATTGCGCCCTCGTGCTCAAACGGGTTAACCGAACCCAACAAAAATTTGTGCCAGCCTCTCTTTTTGACTGCAAAACCACCCTGTAAAATTGGACACAAATCGGAAACACAAAATTTTTTGGAAGCCCGCCGGGCCGAAAGGGGTTAATTTATTCCAACCAGTTTTATACCATTAATTCCGTGTAATAAGAAGAACATTCGTGCAAAATTTCAAGTGAATCGGTCAAACCGTTTCGACTCGACATCAAAAAAACGAAAAAGCTTAAAACGGCTCTGGAGCCGCAACCTGCTGACTTATAAAAATGCGACATAGCCTATGTCACCCCCCGGACTCCCAAAATTATTTCTCTAAAATTTGGTGTCAATCGGACCAGTGGTTTTCACGTGAATCCTGGACAAACAAACAAACAAACAAACAAACAAACAAACAAACAAATAAACAAACAAATTTTCTTCTTTATATATTAGATTAATCTTAAAATAATATTCAAAAATTATTAAATACCTACTACAAATTTGAAAACAATAAACATCATTCTTACTTAAAAAAATGAATTCAAACGTCAAAGTTGCCATTGCACATTTAATTTTCTACGAGGGAATTTAGAATCACTAAAATTTTTTTTCGTAGTCTAGCCAATTTTTCGTAGAAAGTCTACGAGGAAATTTAGAATAGGTTTATTGGTTATCTACTTTTTAATTACGAAATAAATTATTTTAATAATTGGAATTCAGTTATCAAATCCAAAAAAAATTATACAATTTGCTTTCTTCCAGCTTGAAAATTTGAGAATCTTGGACATGGAGTTGAAAAAAAAAAGTTTTCCATTCTGCAATTAATTTCTCCACTTTTTTTAAACTTTTTAGATTTCCGATTTCGACATAGCCCTTAAAAACCTTAAAAGGAGAAGTAATAATTCTTACTGAACATTTTTCTATTTCTAATATAATGTCTCAAAATTGTGAATATATACCCGAGAGTAAAAAATTACCTGAAAATACAATAAATTCTCATACGACCTAAGTGTGTCTTAAATACAGATTCGGCCATGACCCAATTCAATTGAACTAACTGAACTGAGTCAAATAACTGATTTCAAACATATTATTGACGTCACATCCATGCATAGAATTACTAGGACTAGAATGGCAATGAGAAAAAATTTTCAGACAAATTTCAGAATTTGGTACGTGTACCGTTTGTATGCATTTACTAGTTTCTCCGCGATTGATTCCATTTTGAAAGTGAAATATAAAAGAAACTGTTAAGTACATACTTCAAAGTTATAAGTAAATGAAAACAAATTAGAAAATATTATATTCAAAAATTTGTGTATTGTTGTGCTCTTTGAAGTTTTTTAAAAAACTTTAAATTAAGTAAAGATAGGTAATTAAATAAAGGGATATCTTGTCTAATTAATCTTAATAATATGGGAAGAAAGTGTTACTTAAAGAATTTATTTTTATTTCTTGAGGTTTAACAAATTTCAGCCAATTTTTTTTAAATTATTTTAAAGGTATTTTCTTTTTGGTTTCTTCTTTCCATTTTTTATTATTATTAAGTGACACTTTTGTAAATTTAGCAAAACATTGTCTATTTTTGAATAGAATCAATTTGAAAATCAGATAGTAATGCTAAAATTTTTAAATAATAAGTAAAATTTTGATTGAATAAAAAAAGGGTAAAGAAAAAACTTTTTAATTCTTTATTCGGAAACGTTAAATTATTTGAAACAGAAATCAAACCCCTCCTTACGGTTAACATAACTGTAGAATTCATATTTGCAAAAGGTTCGTTCATATTTAAAAATGGCTAAAAATGTTTATATATTCACGAAAGACTATAAATACTTTTTGTTTTGTTCAAAAAATTATGATTTGCTTTTGATTTACTTATTTTCATTTCCACGATGAATAAATAACAGGAGATAAATCAAAATATATATGTAAGTTAATTAAAATTAACCTAAAAATATACTTGATGGAGATTCCTTTATTTTTAAAAAGAATTGATGCAATTTCTTCTTCCTTTTTAAAATTTTTTTTCTGGATGTTTTGTTCAATTATATATTTAATATTAAAAAGTAAATATTTAAAATAAAAGTAAATTAAATCAATTTTAGCCATAGTAAATATCTTTATTTGAAATAACTTACATATACAACTTCCCAATCCAAATGAATTTCTATGTAAAAATGAAAACAAAAAAACTATTGAGAACCTGCCTGTTAAACATTCTCATTTACTCAAATTTAAACAATGACAGAAGAAGTAGCCGTACCATTTGTATACGCATATGAAAATGCATATGCATTTTTTTGTCTGAATACCTCAGGATAGGAAATCACATTAGAAGAAAAGAGTCGGGAACATTCTTTTGCCATTCTAGTATAGTAATTCTATGCTCCAAGGGCTGTAAATATTTATTTTCGCGTAAAGAAAGTACAATTTTATTTAAATTTACTAACATTTGGTACGATTTTAGTCTTTAACAACAAAAACATAAAATATAATTGATTTGCCTTTTTATAAAACGTAAAAATTTGGAACTCCTATAAACTTCGTATTGAACATAGATAATATTTATATTTCGTATTGAACCCATCCTAAGAAGTGGACCCACCGTGGTGCCTATGTTTGTGAATCGGGATGAAATAGAAGTCATCATAATATTTACGCATTCTAATTTTTATAGCATTTATAATTTTATTCCATTGATAATAGAACTTTGTTATATAAGATATTAATTTATTTTATTAAATTATAGTTTTATTGCTTTAAATATACAAAAATGGAAATTGCGAACACCTTTTATAGCAAAGATGAATATGTTGAAACCGTAAGACTTTGTTTAATAGAAAATTGTTGAAATTAGTTATAGAAAAAATTGAATAACACAAAAATAGTTTTAAAAAATTTGCTACAACATAACTGAAGTATTTGGGTCAACTTAATCTTAACCATAATTATTCGCATTTTCAGGCATCAGGAAATAAAGTAAGTCGACAAACAGTTTTGTGTGGTTCACAAAATATCGTGTTGAATGGGAAAGTTATTGTCCAAAGCGGAGCTATTATCAGAGGTGATTTAGCAAATGTAAGAACTGGCAGATATTGCGTTATTAGCAAAGGGGCGGTGATTAGACCACCATTTAAACAATTTAGTAAAGGGTATTAAATATAATACTAAACCGATTTATAATATTATTTGAAATTTTCTTAGTGTAGCTTTCTTTCCTCTTCATATCGGTGATCATGTTTTTGTGGGAGAAAATAGTGTGGTTTCGGCAGCAACTATCGGTTCCTATGTGCATATTGGAAAAAATGTTATAGTAGTAAGTTATTAAAATATTTGAAAAATTGAATTTTTGAAAAAATTTAAATTACTTTTTTAAACAATTTTAGGGCAGACGTTGTGTGCTGAAAGATTGTTGTATAATAGAAGATGGAGCTATATTGCCCCCAGAAACCACAGTTGCTAGTTTTATGAGATTTACCAAGAAAGGAACTATAGAAGGAGGTCAGGGTAATCCCAATTTTGTTCCACCAGCTATGCAAGATCAAATGGTAGATTATACGAAATCATTTTATGAACATTTCCAAAGATCATCTTTCCCAGTGTTAATATAAAAATATACATTTCATTACCAGTTAATCTATAACTAAAAGAAATGTCTATTCAGAAAAAAATTATTAAATTAGCTTTTTAAAAGATTTTCTACTGTCTAAATAGTCTTTATAATAAACTGAAGTTGAATAGATAAATATAAAAAATGAATATGTTAATTGATACAATAATAAATCATCTTTTCAATAAAGTTTTCTTTAAATTAACGATTTTCTTTGAAATTAACGAAAGGAACATTATTTATGTATTTAGTATAATGTTCAATATTACAGCATTAATAATTACAGCAAAAATAATATCCAAAATTTAAAATTTTTTACAATATATAGAGGGAAAAAACCAAGTGGAGTACAAAATGACGCGACAATTAATAGTGTTATGTATACTAAAATTAACCCAACTTCTAACATGCTGAACTCGGATAAGCTGATCAACGCCGTTAGCCAATTCCCGTTTAACCTTCACATATCTTCCAACATGTCAAGATACTCAAGATACAAGAAGTGAATTACTCTTATTTTTATGTTAACAGCGCATACTCCATTAGGCATAAAAAAGCTTTATTTTTTTTTTAGTAAAATTTTAGAATATTCGGTTTTATAATAATTAATTTGTTTTAACACTTTATTTTCTAATTTTAATTTTTTTTAATTTTTTTTTTAAATGTTGTAGCTGGCAAGTTTGAGTGCACTAATCCTTCCTCTGTTTATCAAACAAACAGCTAGGGCTGGTATAAGGTGATAATCAAAGTAATTTTTAAAAGCTTTTGCGTACTTTACTGATCCTAAAAGTAAACTTAATTATTTAACTTACATCATAATCTACACTAATTCAGAAGGCCTGGCAATCTAAAGAAAAAAAGCTCAAAATGGGACTCCCGCAAAAGAAATTTACTAGTAGACTTATGGGAAAACGCGGGAGTCCTCCTAAAAATTTTAAAATAGCTCACAAACTACAAGTTTTTTTTTTAATTATGTTAAAAGAGTAATTTGAAATATAATCTTTTTTACATCATTTAGTAAAAAAAAAAAAAATTTAAGTATGAATTTCAAAAAATTGCTTCCAAAAAAAATATAATAGGAAAAAGCTTCTTAGAAACTCTAGAAAATTTTATTAATCACCCCTATCACCACCTACATTAATTCTTTCAGAAGGCCTGGACATCGAAAATATTTGAATGTATTAGTACACATTGTTAAAGTGTGTGAAAAAAAGCTCTTCCAAATGACGTTTCTTAAAAAAATTTTTGTACTTTTATGTTTATGTTTTTTTTTTTAGGTAAAATTAAAATTTTCATCAATTTTCTTTTAGAGTTTTCCCTATGAAATAATTGTCCAAATATTTTAATTTTTATATTAAAATAAAATTTGAAATTTTTTCTTTAACATATCAAAATTTCAGCTTTCAACTCGAAATTTTTAATATATTTACAGCAAAATATATTCAATGATTTTTTAAGT